>CM060979.1:95340000-95731349 GCA_030765065.1 Deroplatys truncata
ATTTTACTACACAAAAAATATAGATCGCGTTAAAATACACAATTTATGTCATGTACATTTTTTGATGAGTGAACCGTTTTCGAGATATTGCTTGTTATTCCCTTAAATTTTCCAATACTTATACTTTTTCTCAAATTCGTTATTCATTTTTTTATGTCCTGGACATGGAAAGAGAATGGAATGCGCCACATAGCACTAGCGCTTAAAATATTTGACTATCGCTTAAAACCTACTATATTCCCCTTGCATCTACAAGAAAATTAGCAATAAGATTGACATCTCGATATCTCGATTAACATGAAGCATATGGAGAATAAGCGTTTGTAAGAATATTTTGTACAAGAGTAGAGAAAGTCATGTGAGTGTAACACATCAGATTTTTTCGGTTCGCGATGGCGGCGCACGTTGCCGACTGGGGCTATCATAGAGTGGCGCTGATTCAACCATACAACAATTTCCTTAATAACTGTGTTTAAAGGTTTTACTTATTAGCGTTATGAAAGGAGGTGCTGAAACAGCCACCGTCGTTGTCCATACATTTTTGATACCTCTTAAAGAAATTACTCATCACTTGCGAAATACTGGCAATTTTCTGGCGAATATTTTGTTTTAATTCTTCCAGAGTATGTTGGTTTGTCTTGTATATTTTGTTGTAATTTAGCGCCTCCAACAAATGTACCTGGTGCCTCCGCCAATGTAATGAGTGCCCCACCAATTGTACCCGGCGCTCCACCAAATGTAACACCCCTGTCGGGGATGATTACCCCGCAGTAGTTGGTTACGCTAGGGGATAAAAGTCGCAGGGGTGTAATAATTTGTACTTAAACACTCTTTCTATTATTCTGGTTGAATTATTGGTTGTGCCAGAGTCTTGTTGAGAAAAGGCAAGGGCACGCTCCCTTTCTGTTAATTCCCTAATAAAACGGAGCAAACTTTTATTCACATATGTGGAGACATCAACTTCTGACTCGAAAATAATGGGTTCTATAATTCGTTCTCCGCTCATGGCACACCATACACCACTTTTTTCGTCATGGAGGGGTACTTCATGAACAATATTAGATTTGTTAGAGCTCTAATAAGGATCATTTTGTGTACAAACATAATGAAGGTGGAAGCAGGCCTCACCCGAGAAAAATATTAAATACGGGTCTAGTTCACCTCTGTATACACTATTGAGATTCCATTCATAAAATGTGCAGCTACATAAAGGATCACCTGTTGTGGAGCATGTGCCATGATTATTTTATGGTTTTAACTTCAGCAATTTAGCAGCTCTTTTCACAGAGCCATACGAAATGCCTGCTTGTTGTGAAAGACGCCTAAGTGATTTCTGGAGGGAAGTCTCCATACGATAGCCGATGTCGTCCAATGTTTCTTCAGTAAGGACCCTACGCTGTGTGTTAGCTTTCTTAGACTCAACACTGCCTGTGGGCTGAAATTTATTATACATATTATGGATTATTGTACGGCCTGGAACCTTTATACCAAGGAATTGTTCTTCAAAACGTATTTGCATTTGACGAGTTGACTGCGTTAAACACACGAATCGTACGTAAATACACGCTGCGCAATAGTAAACATAGCAAAGCCCGCGTCAGTAGCGTAACCTTGATTGCAGCAGCGTTGGGAAACACGTGACCACACGCTCAGTTGAAAAACACCGTGCAGCTGGTTCATAGTTCATTGAATCTCTTGGTGTAATACATACCTTACCTATATGTAGCACACGTTTAAAGTATCCTGGCATTGGGACCAAGAAGACTGTATCTCGTGACTTCTGAACGTACTCTGATCAGAGAATGTGCTTTCCCATTTCCATGAATCTCTTTATACTTGTTTACACTGGTAAAGTACTACTGCACATTTTAACTACATATGAGTACACACCTCAGGAAATAGCCACTATCAGGATGCCTTCGTTAATGCTCTAATGAGTTTTTAAAAATGTCATTCTCTCACTATAGAACCAGGCCACAAATCGGGGATTCCATTTGGCATAAAGAAACATTAGTTGTTGGTTGTGTCCCGGAAAGTTGAATTTTATGTACGAGGTACAATCTTTTACTTCCAAAATCCCAGGAGAATTAATATGCATTTGATCGAATCAGTTCATCATTTTTGGTCATTCCTCTTCCAACTGAGGATGCAACTTTCAAAGCCTGTAAAATCACTAGTGATAATCTTGGGGATATAGTAACTTTGAAATTTCATATTACTACCGACCATTAAATATGAAGGGCCATTGCCATAAAATCAGAACATTACATATTACGATTAGCGTAGTTTAAATACGTAATACGTTTATGTTTGCAGTCTTTTCTTTCGTACTTCATAACTTAGCTGTCTGCCATTTTACTTCTGGAAAATGTTTTCTTACTTTTTTCAAACTTAATAAAATATTTATTATAAGGGAAGGCGATTATAAGTCATAAATGCTTCAATTGGTCGTCTGCAATTTCATTTACGTTAGCAGTTTTATAACGTTTAGCAATTAGTAAAGCTTTTATTCAAGAGAAACGCAATTTTAAGTTTAACAAATCTGTGAAATAGAGCGTTTTGTTAATTCGAATATTAAAGTAGTTTAGCAGCTTGTTAACCATTAACATTTGTTGATGAATCCGGACATTAGAATGGAATGAACTGTTATCTCACCAAATATAATCTTTAAGTTCTTGTAATGGAGAAAAGTGTACCCTTTGCATTTTCATCCTGTGGGAAAGCATAAGCTCGGCTCAGAATATTGAAATGAAACAGAAGATTTCTAATATGATAAATAAGATTATTTCTACTGAAGTTATGGGTATTTGGACTTCACTGATATTGTATTTTATTAATACATACATTAAATTCTGATAACATCCGGCTCCAAACGCACGAAGAAGCAGCGTGTCTATTTCATTTGTAACCCAGAATCATTGGTATCAACATTCAAAGCATAAGTGTAACGAATTCCTTAATTTGCTCGGAATTGTGCTTATTTTGACATTGTGCCACCGTATCGTGTGTCATTTAAACGAGTTTGAAGCATAAACACAATACAAATAGAAAAATCCAAGTTTTCAGCTTGCTTCACTTAGTTTCTTTCACAGAGGCGTATCGTAGACACTCTAGACATGTAGTAGGTACATATTAAAGAAGATACTAAAGATCAAGCCTGTATACAAAACAAATTCTGCAAACGTATCGTTAGAGGTCAACCAATGAAAGCCTCATTTGGATTGTTTCAAGTCATACTGCAGTCATAGCTGTAACTAACCTCCTTCTTCGCGTATCTGGCAATGCTCAAATGTTTCCATAGGTACTGTAATATTTATGTAGTGGTCTTACAATACCATCTTCACTGACATGTGTCACCGGCAGAAACTTGCATTACACTCTTTGCTTCAGGAGCACGTGCACTTTCTTTGGGTAATCTCTGTGACATCCTTCAGTAGTAGGCATATGTAGTAGGGTAATGAGAAGACGAATGAAATGTACAGAGTTATTTACATAAACTATCACTGCAGTTTCCTCCCTGTCTCTCGACAATAACATGGCAATTGCGGCTGGCACCTGTCTGTCTAAATCCAAGGTTTGCGTGCTCAGTACCGATAGAAATCGATGGCAAAATAAGAACGCTATAACTTCTTGCTGAAGAAAAGTAAATGTTATACGCCGGTCTACGATCGCCGTTTCATTTTGGAATTTCACTGACTTAAAGAGCTCCAAAAGCCTCCATAGGTCGTAACCAACTATCTATATGTTGAGGATAGTTGAATCCTCAAACGGTGATTTCTCAGCCTCTGTTAACGTTAGCAACCAAGAGAAACTCCACGTTTCAGATTTCTGACAGGGGCTTCCTCTCCAAATAAGATATTTTCCAGATTTCTTCAGATCCCATCACCAACTTCCAATAAATTGAGTTGCTCTTTTCCCTCATATTTGCCTTCCTCAAGATGATGCGGAATATAATCAAAGCATGAATACTATACCATTTAAAAGATCAAGCGAGATGTCGATGCGAGTTTCTATAAAAATGACGCCAACTAGTCTTATCTTTTTCGCATTCATATTCAGCCCTACTGCTCGTCAATGTCATTTATCTCCATCAGCATCTTCTTTAGGATCCTTTCCTCTTATGCCGGAAGTTCCATATTAGCACCAAATCATATACATTTTATCGTTTTTCCTCCTGAAACTGCTTGTTCTGTACCAAATTCGTAGTGGATGTCGAACAGACGTATGATAAAGGGATATTATTCTACTGCTAATTCCTTCTGAAATGGAATAGGAATTATATGGTTCACATAATAATATTCTGGTAACTAGCATGTGTTTAGAAGCCGCCAATTATGCCGCTTTTCTCAACAAATTTGAAGCTTGCAATTAAAGTGCTTTCTGTAGAACAGTAAGGGGAGAACCTACGCTGATTATAGCACTAAATGATATTTACCAAACATTTGCGCTTCGGGAACCGTTTCATCGGCAGCAAAAGAAATAGTTATTTGATAAACATGTCAGTATTTTCCAGTATCAGCCATGCGTTGTCGAGTAACTTTAAGCCAAAGAATAAGCTGTCGCTTAGATTTAGTAGTGAACGCAAATGGTTTTCGAGAACAACTCGATGAAAAACCACGTTGAATGCTTGTCCTTCGGGTGTAGCCATGCAGAAGCAACACCTTTACTGTGCACGCCTCTGCAAACTGTTCATTTCTTTAGCTTTTGGGTTTCAGAGGAAGTTTTCTTTTAAACACAGGTATCCCAGCGAGGCCTTCATTACTGTAGCTTATTTCCTTGCTGTCAGACCCTGGTCTTTATTTCACAGTAGGCTTGTACTTAGACTGTATCAGTATTTTGACCGGGGATTCTTCATTTTCTTCTGCTAGGAGTCCTTAACGTTGCCTTGCTACTTATTACAGGGAAAAGCTTAGCTTCATTATGCGTCTGCTACAAACATTAAAACGTC
This sequence comes from Deroplatys truncata, assembly GCA_030765065.1. NCBI lineage: Eukaryota > Metazoa > Arthropoda > Insecta > Mantodea > Mantidae > Deroplatys > Deroplatys truncata. The sequence goes on from CM060979.1 coordinate 95,344,949, forward strand.
CCGTTGCTACACTCGGTTGAAAAGCTCTTCCGTGATAATCACCCCTCTTCTACCAACCAGCAGGTTCCATGAATGCACCACCTTTAAGACGGCATTATTTTTTACGCTTTAGATATCACAGAGGGAAATTCAACTCAACATGTACCAATGATTGAATTTCGATTGTGTCTCACAATGAACACGCAGGTCGTTTACGTGAGTAATGGACCTTGAGGGGTCAGCACAGTAGGCGCTTGCTGCAATAATTTGGCCTTCTGTATCCGTGTACAAATGTTAAAGGTCTAGAACAAGAAACGTAGTTAATGCTGGCAGCAAAATTATCCAGATTCCTCTATGGAGAAATAAAGTCGCTGGAACAGCGATCGCCGTTGAACATCCTAGGCCATACCGTAGTTTAAGAGAACAGCGAACTGACAACGGTACATCCGGCACTATGTATCGATTTGGTGTGGGGGTTACAGCTGCACCTACAGATTAAGCCCTCAAGGTGCGGAGAACATTATCCCGAGGGATTCGAGCGTTAACTCACCCCTATCATAGCGCAGGCGGCTTCAAATTATCGCTGTGAGCAGATCCGTACAGTTAGCGACAAAGAAAATTACCATGGCTCAGTGACATTAAGGCTCTGTATCGCATAATTTTACCTAGATTAATGTGCACTAAACACGGTTAAAAAATATATATCGATCACATAATTATATTGTCAAAATACATTTTAAATGACTTGCACAAATACAGAAGAAATTAAGTAGTTGTGATTAATCCTACGGCTCTAGTCGAGTTTAAATTAAATTTGCAAAAATAATCGATTATGTTTTCGCTCAAATGTGTATATAATCAGGTTTTGCTATAAAAGTATTGTTTGTTTAACGCAATATTTAATTACCACGTGGTTACAAATAATGTGAGTGTCTAGTTACCGAAGTTTATTACACTCATTATACTTTACCTGGTTAATTCATTACATTTTATTTCTCTGTTAAGTGTTTATATACACAAACTAGAATGCAATCGTGATTATAATAACTTAGTTCAACCAGGAGTACTAAGAGTTGTTATAGCCTTTTGAAGTACAGTATGAAGTGTGTCCACTAATTCACGCTGTAACCGTTCCTGATTGCGTTCAAGTTGCTCATAAAGGCTTAAGAGCGCTTTATGGCAGTTGATCTTCACCAGGTTCGCCGAGATTGTGCACATGACTAGGAAGTTGTTTGTTCGAAAGTGTCTTCTGATTGGTCAACATTTTATAACTATACTACGAGAGCTATTACAATTAGCATATACTTTAACAAGTTTGTCTCCGGTATGATCGCGCAGAACTAGCGCGTGGGTTCAAGAACAACGTTTAGCGACAATCACTGTGGCATTTGAGGAGCCGAGCATTTATTTGACATTCATAACAGTAATAATGTGAGATATCTTCCCCACCCTCCAAGTTTTCTCAAAGATGAAACATCTTATATCAAAGCTTACTTCAAGATTTTGCTGAGGGTCCTTCCTTGCAAAATTGGCAGCACGTTTTAAGTGGAAAACTCTAAGGTAAATAATGAAATTTATAATAAAACTTGTGGAAGGAGAACGTTATTTGTAGTTCGTTTCTCCAGTGAAAAACCTCTTCTCTAACGTCACCGCTACAGACTGGCTCATAACTAATGAGAAAACATTACCAGCTGTTGCCATTTATGCTGTTCCTCTCTCCATTCTTTCCTTTGTCTTGGAGTACTTCCTTAGCAGCTGTTCGCAAAAGCCGAAACTGACACAGCTGATTCTTGAAGAATTAAAGTCGCATGCCAGTGGGATCCATAGCTTCCCGTAAGACAGAACTTTATAGTTCAGAAACGAAGTACCCATACAGGATGTTTCAGAAATACTTTTACAAACTTCGGGTATGTGTTCCTTTTCGGGTATGTGTTCCTTACACCACAAGAAGGAAAAATGTTCATATGAACATATGTCCCATTTTTCTCGTTAGGAGGTGTTCAACACAGTGGTACACTTATAACACACAAAACTCATAATAAATGCTCGAAATGTCCTCCTGTTGCTTCTATACATGCCTGTACTCGTCGAATCGTGGAATGTCGCACCCTGTCTAAACCTCCGGGATTGTGTCGAATGGTTTCGCAGGCTTCCATGACACGTCGATGAAGCGTATCTGCATCCGGGATGGCTGCTCCATAAACCAATGATTTAAGATGTCCCCAGAGGTATAAATCCACAGGATTGAGGTCGGGAGAACGTGCAGGCAATGGAGCTGGTCCTCATCTGCCTATCCATCGGTCTTTTGGTCTTCCTCGATCAATAGTCCGTGGTGCAACGGTTCCTGTCTCAGCAAGGCGATGTTAAACAGCGACAAGGTTGGATGACTCGGTTGTCTTCGGTCTGGATACTCCATCTGATAGATCCGTGCAGCCTCGCGTCCATTACTATTCGCGCGACCATACATAAAAATCATGTCTGCCTGTTCACGAAATGAATATCCAGCCATGGTGGAACGAAACACGTGCAGTTAACTCACTACATGTACACAATTGAAACGTTGAAGACAGACAAATGACAAACGTAAACAAGTCTCCATGGCAACACTTCGCCATCTACCGTATGTAGTACAATGGGTTAACGCCTTCTATGAATGCATAGAGAAATGAAGTTTTGAGGTTGGACCCCGAAGGCCGTTGAACGCACACTTTCATTGTGACAGAAATAACGCGAAAACCAAGAATTATGGGATATGTTCATATGAACTTTTTTCCTTCTTTTGGTGTGAGGAACCCATACCCGAAGTTTGTAAAAGTATTTCTGAAACACCCGGTATAGCTGCTCTAGGACAGCCGTTGGGAATGATAATCATGATACGCTGCTATGTCGCTTTTGGTTTTGGCAGAGAGAAATTGAGATACTTCTACCAGCTACATTTCAATACACTGCTAAACTATTATAGAATGAATGGGTTTTATGGTCAGATCCCATCCTTGATGTCAGTTCCTCCGTTCATGACTATTCGGTTATTGTTTTGCATCCCCTTCAGTGTTGTCCTGAGGTTTTCTCATGCCAGCTGACAAAGTACGAGAAGCTGGAGTTGTTCTTCCCTTTCTAAGATTTGTCTGTTTACTAAAGCCAAATACCATGGAGGGATTTGAAAGCATCAGCAGCACTCCTGAAGTTTTAATTCTAACAGGGATGCCAAGTCATTTTGTGGCATGCATTTCGCCAAGTAGTAACCTTTATTTTCGATCCATGCAACTGAAAAGATCAGCTGCCTTTGATGCATATCAGTCCTACAGGATACAATTTCTTTGGTAAAATTTCAGAGTAATTTTCTATTTAAACAGTGGTAATTCCCCTGTTAGGAATGGAGGGAGGAGGAATGGTATGCTTAGCATGAACCTTAGTGTTAAACGGTATTGAAACTCTGATCAGCATAATTAACGAATGTATTTTTTCGATGTTAGTATTTTTTTATTCACTTCTCGCTCATGCTATCATGCAGGGGAAGTTGAAATTCCTGCACACCATGCGTTTTGCATATTTGCCGTAGATGTTAATAAAATGTACTCAATCTTCCAACCATTAATATGTAGGTACATTTATTTGTTGCAGCCATGCAATATAATCATGTGATAGTTGAATTTTACCATTTAAATCTTACCGTCTTTACTTCCCTTTATTTTTTAACATTTACATACTATTTAATTCATGCAACATGTAAATATAACTCTCTGGGTGCAAGCAGCCGTGTCACCTTCGGTTGTTGATTTGGTCCACACTACCAGACGCTTTTAATCGATCACCAGTTCACAGAAGCTAGCGCGGACTACTTTGGTACTGCTTTTGAACAGCTGACAGTGATTAGTTTTACTTTCATGTAAGCATTTCTATTATTAACTATCGTCGTAAAAATAGTACTCAATACACGTGCGTTAAGTGCTTTTTAGAAAATGGGGAGTGAAAATACTGACTTCGTCTCGTATTTTCAAACTGCTTCCTCGCTCTGCAAAGATGCACTTGACGCATGTGTATCGCAGTCTACTATAAAATATGCCAATTAGTTCTTTGAAATCAACTATATGGGCGGCGTAAAAAAAATGTATCGACTTGGCTTGCCGGGGACCATGCCAGAGTCCATTGAATATAATACCTACGCGGCAGAATTGCTGTAATGAAATGATTAACCAGAAGGAAGTAAAGCATTGAACTGTTTCATGAAGAAGTCGCTGCCTCCCTTCCAAAGTTTTCAGTGAAATTATGTGCATCTGAACAATAAAACGATAATTGCTTAAATATTTATAACGAAGATTCTCATTTTCAAAAAGGTTTCTTTGCTTCTCCTCTCTTTCCCCGTTAGGAGCAAACAATGATGTATGTGCTCCTTTGTTTATTCGTTTATCTCCAGCTAAGTAACTACCAAATATATGTTGGCATTAAAACGTAGGTTATACTATACATTGTAGTATCGAAAAAATCCTTTTAATTGATGTTTTGTTAACGCTATAAATTTCATATATACAGTTGAACCTTATTTACACATTATTCGCTTTTACGTATTCCGCAGATATACGTTGAATTTTTTAGGCAGTGAACTTCCATATTTAGCTCAATTATGGTCACATTTTTCTGGTTCCCGTGCAAGAAATATATTACTTTACGTACTCATTTATGCATTATGTTAATGTAAGGTAACCATATTTTTTAAACAAGAAAACGGCACATTTAAAAATTTTCTCAATGGTATAAGGGACGAAACAGAATGCGTAAAATTGTTTCGTCATAAATGTGAAATTTTCGAAACTAATAGTAAATAAGTAATGTGTAACTTGCATATATATTAGCTCTAGCCAAACAAACCTGTAGTATTATTAGTGAGTCATTCCTCATATACTGGATAAGTTTAGAAGTACAGACCATTGATCTGAAAGATTGGTTGTGGTAGACAGTATGGTAAACGAAGCCCCTTCAACAGCTGCTGATTTCATACCTTAATTACCAAAACTTGCACTTTAAACAAATTAGTCAATAACCTGCTAGAAGAAGCACTTGAACGCACCATTCTTTTATGTTTTTCACTGTTTATATGTTGTGATATATCCGATCCCCCCCCCCATGGCGTATACTGAAAGTAGATGCACATTTATTGCATCGAACATCTGAGTCAGAAATTTTTTTTTCTAATGTATGGATATTCCTTTTGTAGGTCACTATTAAAAATTTTTTTCATTGATTTAGCTCTCGCAGTGGACAACAACTTCGCTGTATTTTATTACCTTTAAAATGTAGAACACATTACTGTCTTCTACCAAAGTCACAACTGTAAAACTGTACTTTTCCAAACGAAGTCAGTTGTTAGTATCTTTAAATTTTTCATCACACTGATGCAAAATGGGATATCTTTAATTTTGAGAACTATAGTTAACGGCGTTTTATGCCGATAAGTTATTGTCGCAAAAAAGAGACATTTTGGCGTCCCGTTTCTACCTTAAAAAAGACGAGAGAGAGACTAAAAAAAAAAAGAAACAAAAAAAAAGGGGGGGACTGTACCGGCTAATATGGGACGTCTTATGTTGATGCTATGTTAAAATATGTTATGCATGGTTTCTGCATATTATTATTATATATTCTTTATTGCCGCTTCAACTTTAAAGTCATATCGCGAGTACTTTAGACTACAGAACATGATCATAATGAATACAATATTTTAAACAGTAATAGTGCATACAACATTAAATTCTCTACATAGGTGTGTTACACATTGTTGTACAATTCTGTCGCTTTCATAAAGTTTAAAGCTCTTTGTTGTGCTGAATTTAGGGCGTCTGGTAGGCTGTTGGGATGGTCACATCTTTCTCTGTGTTGTACATAGCGAGGGCAGGCTGTAACGAGATGATGAACTGTGAGGTTGGATCTGCAGAGGTCGCACACAGGAGGAAGATCACGGCTGAGGAGATGTTTGTGCGTTATAGAAGTATGTACAATATGTAGTAGAGTTAATACAACTTGGTCTTTGCGCTTGAAGTGATAGTGTTGGAAGTTTGGACTCGGAAATGTAGACGTCGTGTAACTTGCTTCTAGATGTGGCTTTCCATGTTTGTCTCCATTGATTAATGCAAGTCTTTTTGATGAAATTGATGAAGTCCGTGTGTGGGATCTTGATGTCCTGAGGAGGATGTTTGGTGGCTTCTTTGGCTGCCTGGTCAGCTGATTCATTTCCCAGAATTCCGACATGAGACGGAGTCCAGGCGAATGATACTGATTTGCCTGAGATTAGTATTTGGTTGTACAATTTCTGAAGTTCTTTAACAATATTTTGGGGGGTTGAGGTTTGTTGAAGGGATGTTAAAGCACTCAATGAGTCGGGGGATATTGTGTAATTATGTAGGTTATCTTTTGTAAGTATATGTTCCAATCAGTTGAATTGCGAACAACTCACAAGAATAGATAGAAAGATAGTTGGGAAGACTATATTGTATAGTGTAATCAGGAAATACCGCTGCACATCCATTATGGTCATCAAATCTGGATCCACCAATGAAAATATGAGTGTGTGTTGAATACAGAGTACACAATTCATTCAACAGAGTTTGTAAGAAACACTAAAGATTTTCCTTGCCCAGCCAATGATGTATCAATAAAGGGGCATGTTAGTCTCCATGTAATCTTGCTGTCGAAGCACAAAATTACACATGTTGGTCGAGGCATCAGTATTTTCGGAACGCATTATTGCTTCGCACGTGTTAACAATACGTGAGGCAAGGTCGTTCTTCCGCAGGTTGCATCTAATGATACTGTTAACGGTGGTGAGGAAATATTCCTAAATAGTGAGTGTTCCCAGTGTGCATGAGGCGATTCCAGCTCTAGAACTTAAACAGCGATTTCCATCATTGCAAAGTCTAAATGTTGAGAGCATTTCTGCTATAGTGCATGTAATCGACTAAGTGTATGACGTGTAAAAACATCAAAGAATCATGGAAAAATTGACAATTTTTTTTAAACTAGTGTAAAGCAGCGGTGCTCTGAAACCCTCCCCGCTTAGTTTTATTTATGAATAACAGTACCGGCATGCATATAAATATTCTAAATTGTGTATTTTATGTATGTGTTTGTTTCATTTATTGCTTTTTAATTTCTCTACTACGTATAGTAAGGAAGCATTGTATTCCACCCAAAAATTCGATATCGGGATTTCACCGGAAATATGTGCTTTTGAGGCCCCCTTGAAACCCCCCCCCCACCCCAAAGAGCATTTTTAGAAAAAGGTTCGTGTGTGTCTGTGAACGCATAACTCAAAAACAAAAGGTTGTATAAAACCAAACTTGTATTTAAGTTCAGCATCTTCCAAGATGGGGCATAAAGATTTTCAGGAAAATCCCCCACCCCAAACTACTTTTTATATAGAACATTTTTCGAAAATTTTGATTTTCTCAAAAATGGCTCTAATGATTTTAATCAAATAGCAATAAGATGTTTTCATGACAAATGAAAAGTATATATTGAATTTTTTGGGAATAATTTCTGAATCCTCTTCATCTTAAGGACTCTTATATAACTGGTGAACTGTAATAGACAAAATCTTACTACACAAAAAATGTAGATCTCGTTAAAGCACACAATTTAGGTAAAACACATTTTTTTGTGCCGTTAATAATTTCCAGGATGATATTCCTTGTTATTGGTTTATATTTTAAAGTACCTACTGATACTTTTCTCAAGTGAGAAGGCATCATTCGTTCGTTCGTTCGTTCTTTCTTTATTTCTTTTTGGCCTTGCAAAGAGAATGGAATTTCAAAGTCATTTACCGATCCGGTCTTAAAAGATTTGATTATCGCTTAAAGCCTACTGCATTCCCGTAATCCCTTTGTACCTACAAGGAGATATACAATAAGACAATTTCTGGAAATGTGTATCTGAATTAACTTGAAGTAGATAGAAGAATGAGTGTTTGTATATAACAAGAGAATTTATTAACAAATTCAGCTTCCTCCAATTGGAGGCTGCATAAAAAAGCACACTCAACAACAAAACGATTTGAATAGTAATTGAAACTGTAAAGAATATAAATATCTATTAATAAAGTTGCAACTAATAAAACTTCTGAAAACAATTACAATCTACGAATGTATATGGAAATTGCCCTTCTCTAAAACAAATCTGTATACGAGATTAATTAGTTCACATATAATACAAATGGTTTTTCAGTATAGTTAGTGACCCTTTAAGAACACTAGGGCCCGCTGCTTTAATAAATGAGTTCTTTAATTTAAATTTTCAGCAAAAGTTACAACTTGTGTAAGAGGAAGTCATGTGAGTGCAACACATCCAATTTTTACTTTCTCTACTACGTATAGTAAGTAGGGGAAGTATTGTATTCCACCCAAAAATTCGATACCGAGATTTCACCGGAAATACATGTTTTGAGACCCCCTGAATCCAAAAAAAGCATTTTTGGAAACATGTCCGTGTGTGTGTGTGTGTGTGTCTGTCTGTCTGTCTGTCTGTGAACAACATAACTCAGAAACGAACAGTCGGATAAACACCAAACGTAGTATTTAGGTTCAGTATATTCCACCCCAAGATACCCTTTACATGGAAGATTTTTCGAAAATTTTAATTTTCTCAAAAACGGCTCTAACGATTTTGATTAAAATATCATATGTTTAAGATATTTTTCATGACAAATAAAATGTATATGTTGAATTTTCTGGAAATGTCTCCAAAAGTGTTCTTCATTGTGTACGACTTTTGCATAACTGGTAAACCATAAGAGATAGACAAAATTTTACTACACAAACAATGTAGATCGCGTTAAAATACACAATTTATGTCATACACATTTTTTTGTTGAGTGAACCATTTTCGAGATATTGCTTGTTATTCTCTTAAATTTTTCAATACTTATTTTCTCAAATGGGAATTCGTTATTCATTTTTTTGTCTTGTATATGCAAAGAGTTATAATCTGTGGCAAAGGGAATGGTGCTGCACCTAGCAACCAGCTAAGAGATATGTATGTGCTTAAAGGCTACTGTATTTCTATATTGCCCTTGTAAATATATATTCCCCTTACATCTACAAGAAAATTAGCAATAAGATAGAGTCTGCAAATGTTTATCTCGATTAACATGAAGTAGATGGAGAATAAGCGTTTGTAAACATAGTTTGTACAAGAGTAGAGAAAGTCATGTGAGTGTAACACATAAGATTTTTTTTTATGTCCTGGACATGCAAAGAGATTGGAATGCGGCACATAGCAACCAACGCTTAAAAGATTTGACTATCGCTTATAACCTACCATATTCCCCTTGCATCTACAAGAAAATTAGCAATAAGATTGACATCTCGATATCTCGATTAACATGAAGCATATGGAGAATAAACGTTTGTAAAAATAGTTTGTACAAGAGTAGAGAAAGTCATGTGAGTGTAGCACATCAGATTTTTATGTTAAATAATACATAATTAGTTTGAATACCAATCTAACAAAACAGTTTCAGTTCCATAGGAAAGTTTATTTTTGCGCTTTCTCATTTATGCATTATTTTAGTCACCTTCTTTTGAAAACATGTAACTGAGGTTATATTATAGTAGAACTGAATCTCCAAATCTCTAGTCCAAAGTACATCCATAGATACAAGTGTTTCATTCTTTTACTGAGTTCGCCTGTATGTTTTAAAGTACAACGATAAACATCTATGGTCCTTTGACATAATAAATTATTCATAATCCGAAGAACTAAGGGAGAATTAATTATGGAGGTGCCTCCATGACAAATTCAACCTCTGGAACAAATGCTGGAGGCGAAGGTAGCTCTCTAGCATCGTCATTCTTTTTCGAAACTGCTACAAATCGCAGTAAACTTTTATCACTGTGACGTTGTTGTTTTCTGCCTGGAGCATAATACTGTTATTTTTCGGTAAGAAAACAAAGCTCCATGCGACTTTCAGTCCCTCTCCTTTCAAGGAAAATAACTCCCCTAGCTCCTGTTGCTGTTTATACTACAATAATAGATTTATTTAGTATCATTTGTACCCTTCGTTTGGTATTTTCGAAAAACGATTGTTTGTTGCAGAAAGAAATGTCCTCTGATCTATAGACGCGGATCTAGAACATGAGGGTTCTTTAGAAAGAACCATAAATTTTACATTTTGTTCAGGTTTGGGTGGCATTAGGTAACAAATCATTTACATGATTAGCTTATCAGTTTGAATTGTCCCAGGAATTTAAGAGAACTGCGATCAATAGGTATACTCTTTTCACCGGTTAGGTGTATTTCACAGGCATATTCCCTGACCACTTTCTTTCTCTACCACGTGCATAACAGGTATAGAAGGTATTACATTCCACCCAAAAATTCGAATAATAATAATTAAAAAAAGCTTTAGGAAACGGTCCTCGCGCGCAGCATAACTCAAAAACGAAAAGTCTGATAAATACCAGAATTGGTATTTAGGTTCACTGCCTCCCATAGATGCGACACGAAGATTTTCAAGAAGAGCCTGCACCCCAAACTACCATTCACATGGAACATTCGAAATTTTTTATTTTCTAAAAAGTGATTCCAACGATTTTTATTAAAAGAAATATTTTAAATATATTTATATGACAAATAAAATGTATATCTTGAATTTACCGGAATAGCTTGTGAAGTCCTGTTCATTCGGAAGAAATTTTGTATCATCTTAACTGGTAAACGTTAAGCGACAGATGAAAACGTAAAGAGATCTACACAGATATAAATCTCTTTAAGCACAATTTATTTCAAATAATTTTCTTTTTGTGGCATAAGCCATTTCCGAGATATCCGGTTTTGACGGTTCGAATTGTTGAATACTTAGCCATTCTTTTAAAATCCTGTCGATTTTCAGTTGTTTCTCGCGAGATCGTGTGGAATTTTAAGGCCAGCATGTAGCGTCCAGCTGTTCCTTTTGTATCTATAACGAAATGTGTTTACTGCAGTTATTTCCGGAAAGGTTTATCTCGATTAAAATTAATTATATAGGAAAACAAACTTTCATAAGAATAATTTGTATACCCACCAATAAGCGATTGAGGGTAGAGAAAATCATGTGAATTTAACACATCAGATTTTTATTTTATTTTATTCTATTATCTTCTACTTGTAAATTTCATTACACATTTTCATATTCTTTGTGGGTATAAGGTGAACACAGAAAGCTAAAACGATAGTAGGATTTTTAAAAAGTATGTCGCTATAATTATGATGGCTTTGAAATTCCATTGCCTTTGCATGACCACGAGTGAAAAAAATCTGATGTTTTACATCCACAGACTTTCTCTCCCCTCTATCGCTTATTAATGGGTATACAAATTATTCTTACGAAGGTTTATTTCCCTATCTACTTCATTTTAATCGAGATAAACATTTCCGGAAATAGCTGTATTATACATTTCGTTACAAACACAAAGGGGGTTGTGATAGTCAAAAGTTTAAGAATTAGACGCTATACGCCGGCCTTAAAATGCCATACTCTTTCCATGACATCGCGAAAAACAACTGAAAATCGACAGGATCTACACAATGGCTTGAACAATTCGAACTATTAATAACGGATACCTCGGAAATGGCTGATGCCACAAAAAAGTTATTTGAAATACATTGTGTGTTTTAAAGTTTTTTGTGTAGTACGTTTTTGTCTATCGCTTTACAATTTACACAAGATTATACAAAATTCCTTCCGAATGAAGAGAACTCACGGGCTATTCCCAGAAAAAATCAAGTTAAACATTTTATTTGTCATGTAAATATCTTTAATATATGGTACTTCAATCACAATCGTTAGAGCCATTTTTTAAAAAATAAAAAAATTCGAAAAATGTTCCATATAAAGGATACTTTGGGGTGGGGCATTTTCCTGAAAATCTTCTTGTCGCATCTTTGGAAGGTACCGAGCCTAATTAACCCAGTTTGGTATTTATCCGACTTTTCGTTTTTGAGTTATGTTGTTCACACACCACGTACCTTTCTCTAAAAATGCTTCTTTTTTTATTCAAGGAGCCTTAAATATGTATTTCCGGTGAAATCTCGTATCGAACCTTTGGATGGAATGTAATACCTTCTTTACCTAATATGTATGTGGTAGAAAATGTAAAAACCTATAACGATTTCCCACTGGAAAAAGTATTTGCAATTTCAAACCAACAACAAAGAATATTTCGGAAGAGGTTAATGCCACAAACATTTTTTTTAACATACATTGGTGTGCTTTAACGAGATCTACATCTTTTGTGTAGTAAGATTTTGTCTCTCTTTTACGGTCCAAAGTTGTACAAAGATCATTCAGAATGAGGAGATCTTCACTGGGCTATTTCCAGAAAATTCAAGATGTGCATTTTATTTGTAATTTTATTTAAAAAATGATATTTTAATCAAAATCGTTAGTCATTTTTAACTCTAACGAATTTAATAGATACTGACACACACAAGGTGTCCATGTAAATGGTAGTTTGTGGTGAAAGAATTTTCTTGAAAATCTTCGTGTCCACAATTTTGGAAACGCTGAATTTTAATACCAACTTTGGTAATAACCGACTTTCCGTTTTTGAGCTATGCTATTCTCTCTCTCTCTCTCGCTCTCTCTCTCTCTCACACAAACACACACACAAGATTCTTTTTCTAAAAATAAATTCCAAAACGTGTATTTCCGGTGCAATCTTGGTACCGAATTTTTGGGTGGAGTGCAATATTTCCTCTCCTTACTATAGATACATAGTAGGGAAAGTAAAAATAACTATATTGTTATTGCATTGCGACATCACTTCATCATTTCACGCCATGACGCGGTTCCTAGCACCTATACGAAATTTCTGAAACCACTGGATCCCTTATTCTGTCAGAACACCTAAAAGCATTGAGAGAGAGGGAGATACACCGTGGAAGAGAGTGCCTTACTCAGCGCTCAACCACTAACCATGCTGCGGTTTCCGCTGGTACAGTGTGTAGTAAACGAAGATGATTGACAGATTTCTTGTTTAAAATTATTTATACAATGTTGTATTTTAACTGGCATGGTATTTTTATGATTGTCAGAAGAAGTAATTGAAAATTGGCATTTCTTATGGTTAATTTAGTTTTGAATGTCAAAATTCCCGTGGCCCACCCAGTATAAACATATACCTACAAGGCCCGAAATTCCGAAAAATTCTTCGCTTCCGTCGTCGTCTGTTGTAGTCGATTAAGGGGAGTTTTAAAGTCCTATCCCGCCAATGTTTGCTAAATTCATGGTCTCATTATCTCAGAAACTACACTGGTGTGCAAAACCTAAGGACGAGATGGACAAAGTAACATAGCAAATGAATACTTGGCGGAGGTAGATGAAGGTGCGTGAGCATGTTGCCAGAGGTCTCTTTCACGTACACAGAAAGCTGGACGTCACATGGCGTGAGTGTAGCGAACCTTAGTGTCAAATGGGTATGGTCCCGCAACACGGGGCAGTTGACGAAACAGGACAAGACGGTGTGTGGCAATTAGCGAGATGTTATGGTGCACTGTAGTGGTGTTCTTCATTGCAACGTGGCCCGTAGACACCATTTGGATGACTTCACACGGGGAAGAATCATCAGGAAACTGGAAGAAGGGCGAAGTGTGACGAGTGTTGCTCAGGAGTTTGGAATTGCTCACAGCATTGTTTCACGTACATGAGGAACCTTCCAAACCACAGGCACTGCTGTCCCAAGGAGAGGTGGTGGTTGACCACGCTCAACTACAGCAGCAGATGACCGCTACATTATGCAACAGGAAAGAAGGGATCCACTCCAAACAGCGGGTGCAATTGCAACCACATTTAACAGGACAGCTAGGCATGCAATCTCACGATACACAGTGGCACGGCGACTACACAGAGGTGATCTCTTTGGCCGACGGCCATTACATTGTGTTCCATGACATCCGCACATCGGCGGCACTGTTTTCGATGGCCCCAAGAGCATCAAAATTGGACCAACGAGGAATGGGGTCGCGTGCTCTTCTCGGATGAGAGCAGATTCAGTCTAAGTAGTGATTCTCGACGTACCCACATCTGGCGAGAGGTGGGAACACGTAATGAACCCAGGAACATCCTTAAACATGATCGTTTTGGTGGTCCGGGTGTTATGATTTGGGGAGGCATAATGTTGCATGGGCGCACCGACCTCCAATCTTTGAACACGGTACGCTCACTGGTCAACGTTATTGTGATACTGTACTCCTTCCCCATGTGCATTTTTTCAGAGTGCAGTCGGCCCTGACTTCATTTTAATGGATGACAATGCGCGACCGCATCGAACTCCTGGTGGAGGCTCTCTTGGAACGAGAGGATATTCGGCGAATGGACTGGCCTGCCCATTCCCCCTATTTAAATCCCATCGAACACGTGTGGGATGCTTTGGGGAGATACATTGCAGCACGTACACATGCACCAACCATCCAATAGTTGTCAACAGCGCTGGTGGAGGAATGGAACGCCCTACCACAAGAACTGCTTACCAACCTTGTGGTCAGCATGGGAGCACGATGCAGAGCATGCATTGCTGTCCGTGGTGATCATACACCCTTTTAAGCACCATGTATCTGTTTCTGTAAATCTAGAGAGCCATTATACGTCGTATTGACTTTAATGTAGCTTATGGTCTATGAATAAAAGTGGCATTTCTCTTCGTCTCATTGCATATTTCGTTTTGTTGCCTACTGTAGCATACCGTAGCAGTTCCCTCTATGTATGATTCAAGTTTCATCGAGCTGTTATTTGACAGTGCCACAGCATGCGAAGATTACTTTCGTCCTTAGGTTTTGCACACCATTGTATTTAAGATATCGGACTCAAATTTTTACAGTAAGTACATGAATGCCCTCTAAGTTCACTGATGTACTTTTATCCAAAATAACTTCGTTTAAGGAATTGTTTTCTTAATTTCATTCTGTTTTGATCTAAATCCATCAGCAATTGTTTTTACTTTCTCCACTATGTATAGCAGGTGGTGTAAGTATTGTATTCTAACCAAGAATTCGATGTCGATATTTCACTGCAAATATATGTTTTGAGGCCCCTGAACCCAAAACAAGCATTTTTAGAAAAACGTCTGTGTGTGTGAACAAAAAATTAAAAAATGCAACCAGTTAAATACCAAACTGGATACCTAAGGTCTCCATCCCAAACTACCTTTTGTTTTCTCAAAAATGGCTAACTATTTTGATTAAAATTGCACACGTTTAAAATATTTTGATGAGGAAAGAAGTGTATATCTTGATTTTTCTGGGAAGAGCTTCTGAAGCCCTCGTTATTCTGGGTGACTTTTGCATAACTGGTAAACCGTAAGAGATAGACAAAATCTTACTACAGAGATGTAAATCTAGTTGAAGCACACAATTTATATCGAATACAATTTTTGTTGTTTTCGGAGTTAATCATTTCGAACTGTTCCTTGTTATTGGTTTGGATTTTCCAATACTTCCACTTTTCTGAAATGGCAAGTCGTTATTCCTTTTTACTTTCTCTACCACAGATAGAGAAGGTATTGCATTCCACCCAAAAATTCGATATTGAAATTTCACCGGAAATACATGTTTAGAGACCTCTGAATAAAAAAAAGAGGACACTTTTAGAAAAAGCTCTGTGTTTCTGCAGGCAGCACAACACAAAAACGAAAAGTCGGATAAATACCAAACTTGTTATTTAGGTTTTGGTGCCTTCCAAGGATGCCACACGAAACTTTTCAAGAAAATCCTCACCCCAAACTACCCATTACATGAAACTTTTTTCGAAGTTTTTTATGTTCTAAAAGGTGGCCCTAACGATACTGATTAAAACACTGTATATTAAAGATATGTATATGACAAAATGTATATTTTGAATTTTCTGTGAATAGTTTATGAAGTCCTCTTTATTAAGAAGGAATGATCTTCTATAACTAGTAACGTTAAGCGATAGACGGAAAAGTTCCACACAAAAAAATGTAGATCTCTTTAAAACGCACAATTTATTTCAAATAACGTTTTTCGTAGCATTACCATTTCCTAGATATCCGTCCTAGTAGTTCGATTTGTTCAATACTTTGCTATTCTTTTAAGTCCCGTCGATTTTCAGTGGTTTCTTGCGATTGCATGGAAATAGTATGGCATTTTAAGGCCAGCATATTCGCTCAGTTTTTAAACATTTGACTGTCGCTGTTCTCGTAGTATCCTAACGAAATGTGTAATGTAGCTATTTATGCAAAGTTTATTTGGATTAAAATAATCTATATAGATAGAAAAATAAACTTTCTTAAGAATAATTTGTGTATCCAATAATAAACGATAAAACTTAGTGAAAGACATGTAAATATAACATAGATTTTTTTTAATCCTCCTGGTCATGCAAAGAGAAGGGAATTTCAAAGCTATCACATAGCGATCAGATCTTAAAGACTTAGCTATCGCGTAAGACTAGTATATTCCTTATTCCCATTGTATCTACAAGGAAATATATAATAAAACCATTTCTGCAAATGTTTATCTCGATTAACTTGAAGTAGATCTAAGAAGAAGCTTTTGTAATAATAGTTTGTTGAAAAATGGGTGGAGAAAGTCGGTGAATGTAACACATGAATTTTTTTTTTTTTTTTTGATCAACCATGTTGTTAACACCAAAGTAGATCCATAATAACACTTAAGAGTTTGTTTTTATCATCCTAAAATATAATTTAGCTCTTCAATAGTTTCTGAGAAAAGGGGTCATTTTTACAGAAAAAGCTGTCCAAGGCAAAAAATCTGATGTGTTACACTCACATAACTTTCTCTACTCTTGTACAACCTAATTTTACAAACGCCTATTCTCCATATGCTTCATGTTAATCGAGATATCGAGATGTCAATCTTATTGGTAATTTTCTTGTAGATGCAAGGAAAATATGGTAACTTTTAAGCGATAGTCAAATATTTTAGCGCTGGTTGCTATGTGACGCATTCCATTCTCTTTGCATGTCCAGGACATAAAAAAAATGAATAACGCAGTTGAGAAAAAGTGTAAGTATTGGAAAATTTAAGGAAATAACAAGCAATATCTCGAAAACGGTTCACTCAACAAAAGAAATGTATATGACATAAGTTGTGTATTTTAACGCGATCTACATTTTTGTGTAGTAAAATTTTGTCTATCTCTTATGGTTTACCAGTTATGCAAAAGTCGTTCACAATGAAGAATACTTTTGGAGACATTCCCAGAAAATTCGAGATATACATTTCATTTCTCATGACATTACCCTAAACATATGATATTTTCATCAAAATCGTTAGAGCCATTTTTGAGAAAATTAAAATTTTCGAAAAATCTTCCATGTAAAGGATAGTCTGGGGTGGGGGGATTTTCTTGAAAACCTTCGTGTCGCATCTCTGGAAGATACTGAACCTAAATGCCAAGTTTGGTGCTTATCCGATTGTTCGTTTTTGAGTTATGCTGTTCACAGACACACACACACACACACACACACACACGGCCATGTTTCCAAAAATGCTTTTTTTGGATTCAGGAGGTTTCAAAACGTGTATTTCCGGTGAAATCTCGGTATCGAATTTTTGGGTGGAATGCAATACTTCCCCTACTTACTATACGTAGTAGAGAAAGTAAAAAGGAGAAAACATAATTTCATATATATTTGTAAAAATCTGATGTGAGTAGCTTGTAATTGGGGTTTCTAGCACAAAACCGACACAAGTAACATGTCTTTAATTGGGTTTAATTGATTTTAATTGGGTTTAATTGGTGTTTCGTGCAAAGCCGACCTAAAGTGCATGAGTCTTCTAGCACAGGTCACGTGATCTTTGGTATTGGAAGGGTCTTTAATTGTTTCAATTGGTCTTTCAGGCAAAGCCGACCCAAGTAGCATGAGTCTTCTAGCACAGGTCACGTGATCTTTGGTATTGGAAGGGTCTTTAATTGGTCTTTCAGGCAAAGCCGACCCAAGTAGCATGAGTCTTCTAGCACAGGTCACGTGATGTTTGGTATTGGAAGGGTCTTTAATTGGTTCAATTGGTCTTTCGCGCAAGACCAGACCTATAGTGCATGAGTCTTCTGGATATATTAATGGTTACTGGCGAGTTGACAGTTTGTCATTCCCGGCCACGTGGAGGGCTTTACTTGAAGAAACATTTAAAAAGTCTCCTCCTCGGCTTTGGGGTGGGAGGAGGTAATCAAAATAATGTCTGCATTTCCAGTCAGCTATGAGACATGATTCACCCACTATAAAGTACACAGCGTTAATTCTAATCATATACATCAAATAAAAAAATACAAGTTTCAATTTTTGTGGCGAGCACGTCTAACGAGTGAAAAGGTTTAATTTTCACCATCCTACCGGGACTTGTTGCTTTGAACGGGTCGATAACATGCTTTATTACGGTGAGAAATCACAAGCATCGAAAAAATAAAACACACTAGAGTCGTTTCTCCGTTACAGGCCACACCATGAGGGAATAATGATCTGGAGATTCAATCAGTGAGGGAGAGTTACCCTCGCGCATAAGGACAATTGGGGGAGATGGTCATCTATTTACGGTATTGATTTTTCTCCGCCAGCTCACCTCTCATATAAGGACTCCCACACCATTGTAAAAGTTCGCTTCATCTACGCTAGATGCCATAAGGTTACAGAACTAACATTTCTAATTCATATCTGGTACTATAGAGACCGACAGAATCCGATCCACTATTGATTTTTTCATTAAACCTACATGAGATTCAAACACATTAGCTAATTACAGTGTTACAAGCTGTATGTACAGTGAAATAAAAACGAATCGCATTTAAAAAAAATTCTCACATGTTACACTCACATGACTTTCTCTACTCTTGTACAAACTTTTTCTTACAAATGCTTATTCTGCTTGATTTTACTAGCTGCAATAGGAATACGGTAGGCTTTAAGCATTAGTCAAATATTTTAAGAGCGGTTGCCATGTGATGCAATCCATTCTCTTTACATGCCTAAGACATAAAAAAATGAATAACGAATTCGAGAAAAAATATAATTATTGGGGAATTTAAGGGAATAACAAGCAATATCTCGAAAATAGTTCTCAATAAAACAGGGGGCCTCAAAACATAAATATCCGGTGAAGTCTCGTTATCGAATTTTCGGGTGGAATACCATACTTCCCTTACTTACTCTTCATAGTAGAGAAATTTAAAATACTTAGTTATAACAACGGGAAAGATGTCATATCTTTTCCCACGAGGTGTATGATTCATACAAGGTAATTGAACAATGTCTTTATTACTTAATTAACAGCACATCCAAAGGCAGCTGCAACCATCAATAAGTTCCCTCCCTTAAGTTACTTAAGTTCATGATGATTTACAATTTCCTGTCTAAGGGCAATTTATCTTAATATTTCCCACGAAGTGTATGATTCATACAAGGTAATTGAACAATGTCTTTATTATTTAATTAACAGTAAGGCAGCTGCAACCATCAATAAATTCCCTCCCTTAAGTTACTTAAGTTCATGAAGATTTACAATTTCCTGTCCAAGGGCAATTTATCTTAATATTTCCCGCAGATGTATGATTCATACAATAAAGAGAAATTGAACACTTCCTTTATTAATTCATTAACAGTACACGAGAATATATTACTTAATACACGGCGTCAAATACATTTATAACTTCATCAGATGTGATTAAAGATCCTGGGGAAAAGAAACGTGAATCATTAGACAAGGATAGATATAGCCAGCTAATATTGTTTAACCAATCAAAACACTCGATTACGGAGTGGATTCTTCTGCGCATTCTTTCTGGGAGAGGGAGAATGAACTTCAAAGTCTATATAAGAAGAAAGCAGGAGCGTTAAAGTTCATTCTTAAAGGAATAACGTCTGTGATTGTGATAGCGTGTGTTAGTGCAAAGATCTTCAAGTACTTAATTCATTTTAGATTTCAATTCGCAAGGTAAGTGCATATACTAGATTTCATACAGGAAATTCGTGTGATGTATTCTTAAAAAGTCGAGTGAAGATACTGAAAGTCAAAATCACATTTAAAAAAAACTTGTGATCACCTAGCTTCGTAAAGTTTGTCTTGCAATAATGTAGCAGGGTCAGTGTCTAGTTGTCTATTTAAACTTATATATCACTAATCAATGTCTAAACATCACACAAAAAACTTTAAAGACAATACTGTAACAAAAAATAACAGGGCTTAAGCAAGCTAAAACATAATACATTCTATCTGAACAATCTCATACGCAAATATTCAGTTTTCAGAACGCTAAAGTACGATTGAAAAGGAATATATATGTTAAATCAACTTCCATTTCAACGTAACGGATTACGACAAAACTAGAAGAGAAAGACAAAAGTAGACCAAAAAAGACAGTGCAAGCGCAAATAGTAGTAGTTATTTGGGGCCTTTAGCTACTTTCAACTGCAACTTATTTTAACTCAAGCAACCTTAAGACAGGGCTTCTATTAGCTAATTTTATAATTAATAAAACAATTAATGTTTGAAAATACTTCATTAACATACTAATTAACAAAAAATTAACTTAACTCTGAATTTTTCGTTGAAACTCTGTAATCTGCTATAAAATAGCTTGCATAATATATAAAAAATACTCTTACGACATGCAAAAAGCTTAACATACTTAAAGCTTAACCTCGAATGTCAACAACTGAAAAAAAAATTGAAAAGCGGTAATATGCCAGAAAATGGAGTATAGAATATAGGGAAATTATCCTTTTCTTCATTCATCAAGTTTACATGCCTAAATTATTATTTTCCAGTGAAGATGCAATCGAAGACAAACAAATTGAGTCTGGCAGGACGTGTCCGCCGCTCACCTGTCCCGGCACAGGCCGCTCCTGAGTCCAGCACTCTACCGTCGCCACCACCACTATCACCATTGATAGACGACGGGGCAGCTGCGTGGCTTGATGCGGATAATGCGGGGGACTTCATCATCCCACCTCCGCCAGGTTTCGGAGATGTTGAGAATTTCAGCGTCGTCCAAAATAACGACAGGGAGGATACACCCATGGAGGGAATTTGTACATGCGCTAACTGCGGGTACAAGACCGCGCTCATCGAGTTGCTTCAGTCATTCCAAGGTAAGTCTTTCACTTCTTTTAACATTAATATTGATGCAATTTATTCCCATGTCTTCTACTAGAAGACTGCCTGCTTGATTGTCACAGATGCTAACAATGTGATGCTCCTATTGTTACAGATCTTGAACCTCTACACCCCGAGCCAGAGCCTCAGGCGAATGAGGCTTTGAGAAAAGGTGTCAAGAGACTTCGTGAAGCAGAAGAGGAGCGTGGTTCTGAAGAAGCAACGTGCAGCAGCCAACCCTCCCGCAAATTAAACCATCAGGTGTACGCACCACATGTTAACGGACCCGCGGCAACAACGTCCAGACCATCCCAGACAATTGATTCATCCTCACCATCACCGGCAAAAAGGGTATGTCGAAATGATTATGATGACCTAGAATGTAGGGTAATAGAGTCTGCATTCAAAGGTCGTATTTTCAATAGTAAAATTGAAAATACGGCTGGGATAATTGACCCCAGTGAGTTTCTCGAGGCATGCAGGGGTCTTGTTATTAAGGAAATCGAGTCCACTCTAAAGAAGAGTATGTCTGGGATAAAGATGAGTTGTTCATTGAACGTCTCATACTTAATCCAGACACCAGATCATGAAAAAGTGGAATCGATATTTCTCAATTCCAAGACAAAGGAGATCCAGCAATCATCTAACCTCGATGTCATCTTTCATGCAATGAAAAACGAAATTTTAGAAAATCTAGCCTGTTTTGAAGGCCAATCAAGTTCAAAGACACTGTTCGCAATCCACTCGCTGATAAATAGCGCAGCAAACTATAATCCCCTTCGTGCTTCAGGATTCATAGAGTTGTCAGCATGCATCAAGCGAAAGAAGGCAGTAGTTAATATTCAGAATGACGATCATTTCTGTTTCGCTTGGTGCATGCTAGCTTCCAGATACCCTGCACAACATAATAGCCAACGACCATCATCATATCCTAGAGAACTGCTTCTTAAGGAATTCAATTATGATGGAATTACATTCCCGTTTTCCGTCGATCAGATTGAACGCTTTGAGAAGCAGAATCCAGATGTATCTATAGCTGTATTTGCTCTGAATGCCAACGACTCAGTGGAGTCTATTCGCAAACCATCTGAGAGGAAGGCTAGACAAGTAAACCTCTTAATGGTTGAAGAGGATGACAAGTCTCACTACTGCCTCATCACCAACTTATCGAGGCTTATTAGAAGTCAGGTAACTAAGCATAAAGGAAAAATGTGGCTATGCGAGGCATGCATGACAAGGTGTTCTAATGAGGATGCCTTGAGAGTGCATAAACTGAAATGCAATAAATGTCAGATCCTCAAAATGCCAAAGCAGGATGAGGTTCTGGAATTTAATGCATATTCAAAGGGTGCCCCTGTACCTTTTGTGATTTATGCAGATATCGAATCTGTTTTGAGGAAGGTCCACTCATGTGAACCCTCTGACGCAGAGAGCTGGACCCGAGCCATACAGGAACATGAAGCGATATCGATAGCGTTGAAGGTTATATGTAGACATGATCAGTCCTTGTCGAGATTCAAGCTCTTCAGAGGTGACAATGCACTCAATGACTTCTTCAGCGAACTTAGAAAGATTGCTGATGAAGTCATTGAGATATATGGGCGAATACAGCCCATGCATATGTCGCCTCAGGATATCCTGGATTTCAACAATGCTAATCACTGTCACATATGCAGGAGAGATTTTGCTATAGATGATGTTAGGGTGAGGGACCACTGTCATATCACTGGAGCATATCTTGGAGCGGCTCATAATGCTTGCAATTTGAATAGAAAATTGCCGAATTTTATTCCAATTTTCTTTCATTGCTTAAGCAATTATGACAGTCACTTCTTGATCAGGCACATGGCATATGATAATGCTCCTATTTCATGTATAGCACAATCATCTGAACGTTATCTGGCATTTACTAAATGGTACAAGGGCATTAATTTCAGGTTTCTCGACAGCTACAAGTTTCTCGATGACAAGTTATCTAGCTTGGCAGACATGCTAAGCGCTGATGACTTCAAGGTCACTAATGCCGAGTATTTTAATCCAGAACATCTGGAACTAATGAAGTGTAAGGGCATATTCCCCTATACATATCTGGATACCATCGAGAAGCTCCAAGAAGAGGAGCTCCCGCCGATAGAGCTTTTCGACGGTGTCACAGAGGAGGGATATGCTCATGCACTTAAGGTATGGAGCACATTCAACATAAAGAATCTCGGGGAATATAGTGACCTTTACCTAAAGACCGATACTCTGCTTTTAGCAGATGTATTCGAGAAGTTTAGAGACTTGTCGCTGGGGATGTATAACCTGGACCCAGCATGGTACTATACTCTGCCATCACTAGCCTTCGATGCCATGCTTAAGACAACGAAAGCAAGGCTCCAGCTAATAAGCGATCCCAGCATGTTAGAATTTTTCGAGGAAGGAATTCGCGGTGGGCTTTGCACGGTATCAAAGCGGTACTCCAAAGCCAACCACGAATACCTTGCAGACTACAAATCTGATGAACCTCGAAACTTTTTATCATACTGGGACATTAACAACTTGTACGGCAAGAGCATGGCGTCCCCAATGCCGTATGGGAACCTCAGATGGCTTGATAGGGATGAAATAGACACCATCGACTTCGCTGCGATCCCTGAGGACTCCAAGACAGGATATGTCCTAGAGGTGGATTTGGAGTATCCTGACCATCTCCATGATGCACACAATGATCTACCTCTCTGTCCCCGGAGTGAGATACCACCCGGCAGCCAATACAAGAAACTGATTGCAAGTCTTGAGAACAAAAGCAAATATGTCTTGCATTATAAAATCTTGCAACAGTGCCTAGATCTGGGGCTGCTATTGAGACATATTCATCGGGTGGTATCGTATGACCAAGCTGAATGGCTTAAGGTCTATATTGACCTTAACGCCGAGAAGCGAGCCAGGGAAACTTCCAAGTTTGGTCAAAACCTCTGGAAGAAAATGAACAACGCTGTGTACGGTAAGTTCATTGAAAATGTTCGCAAGTACAGAGATTTCCGTATTGTACCTACCTGGGAGCAAGCACGGAAATTGACGGCTCGTCCAACATATCTATGTAGCCACATTTTTTATGAAAACTTAGTCGGCATAGAGTTGGCTCGAGAGGAGATCCTCATGAACAAACCAATCTATATTGGCCATGCAATTCTCGATCTTTCAAAATTTATTATGTATGATTTTTTTTATAAAGTAATGAAACCCCAACTGAATGACCTGTTCCTGAATTATATGGATACAGATTCATTCATTTTCGAAACTTCTACAGACATTTACAAATTCATGAAAACCAATCCCCAGCATTTTGATACATCAAATTATAAGCAAAATAATGTGTATGACATAAAGCAGGCCAACAAGAAAGTGATTGGGTTGTTTAAAGATGAGCTGGGTGGCATGGTGATGACTGAGTACGTTGGACTTAGGGCAAAGCTCTACAGCTATAAATATAACAACAGCACCATCATGAAAGCAAAGGGGATTACCAAAGGTGGAATGCGAGCAATCACCTTTGAGAAATATTTCGAGTGTCTAAAAGATTTAAATAAAAAATTTTTGGCTAAACAAATTTGCTTCAGGAGTACAAAACATAAAGTCTCGACTGTGGAAATTAACAAAATTGCATTGCATGGAGGAGACACGAAGCGCAAGATGATTGATGGCTCTCATGCAACTCTCGCGTGGGGCCATTATTCACTTAGGGCCTCGTAATCCATTCCGACTTCCCTGGATGTCACATCCCCATCTCATGTATTATTTTGTATATAGATTATTTATTGACTAATTTATTAATTGTATATATTGTATTTAATTATTTTTACTGTTTTTTTTAATTATTTTATATAATACAATGTTAATGGTACATTGTTCAGTTAAATGTATCAAAGGAGGAAATCAAATTACTGTAAATAAAACACGAGGTACTGCATTTAAGACTCTTTATTTCAGTATTAGCTACAATAAATCCTTTCCATCAATCCATTGGCTATTAGGGAATCCATACCATTTCACTAGAATCCTCTCTCCTTGCCTACGCAAAATCTTCTCCACTAAATAAGTGTTAGGGAATAGTGTAGAATGTAGTTCATGTCCATAAAATGCTCCTTTTATATGATCTCCATCATTATCCTTTATGATGTATGTGGTAGGATTGGTTCGTTTCACATGAGCCACTTGGAAAATTTCAACACTCCAGTTGGGTTCAAAGCCCTTTTCGAAATGTCCTTTATTCTTAGATATCCTCACATAATCTCCGACACTAAACCTCCTTGCACTCCTCTTCTCTCTTTTGGGATGGTTATACTTGTAAACAGTCAGAAGAAGGTCATTGTTCCTCACTTCACTGGGTTTCATTTTGATGGTTGAGTGGTAAGTGTCATTGTACTCTGCAACGATTTTAGGTAGAAGATCTAACCACTTATATGATCCTTGAGCTAGAAACTCCCGATACATCATATTCTTTAAAGTTCGGATTAAACGCTCAACAGCTGCAGCCTTCACATTAGTATAGGTACTGTAGTGATTGATATTATACTTTGCCATTAGATTTTTAAAGTGCTTGTTATAAAATTCTTTTCCGTTGTCACTCTGTATATTCTTGGGTGGCGTTTCCATGTCCTTTAGTATATCTTCCATGGCCTTTGCAACCTGTAGTCCTGACTTGTCCTTTAATGGCCTTGCATAGGCCATTTTAGAGTAGAAGTTGACTGCAATCAGGATATATTTGAAATTCTTGTTGAGATTTGCATGGCGGATCATCTCAACCAAGTCGATTTGCATCAGATCATGCAGACCTTTGCTAACGATCTTTCGACGCAAGAAGTTTCTTCGGGCGGGAGCATGGAGCTCTCTTGCTATATCTTGCTTCACCGTCATGCTATAATCCTAGCCGATTTCAGTTCTTGAATAATTTCTTCAATTTCTTGTGTGTGATTATTATTTCCGGCGTCTCTGGATGCAATGAGAAGCCTCAGGCGATTCACCAGGTCGTTAGGGTCGTTCCAGTAGATGTATTCTTGCCTCGTATCAGGGCGATGCTCCTTCCACTGCAAACCTAAACCCTTGTGTTTCGTTACTAGAGGGCGTATAATGCTTTTATACTTGTAGGAATTGCCTGATCTCAGCTGCCCGTGCTTGCTGAAGTTTCTTCGATGAACATGTGTTGCTTTCAATATTCTGCTATATGTATCCAGATCCCCTTCTGTATATACATGCATTTCAGGTATCCTCTTGAAGATGAGTTCGCTCAATCCAGGTGTCACCTCGTACGCTTCATCACCTACTCGTACTTTATTGTTGAGGAAGTCAATGATCTTGTTCCCCAGCATATAGCTTCCATCTTCGTATCTCACACCGTAGGCATTATCTATTTCATTCTTATCATTCCTTCGAACTTTCTGCAGGAATCTTAAGATATTCTCATCTTTCTCCTCTTTAAGTGGATCACTCTTTTTCTGACTCTCCTCATTGTTTGAAGTAACACTATTGTTTTTCTGAATTTGTAGTATATCATGTAACGGTTCTGCTACTGGCTGAAGAGCTTCACTCATTACTCTCTGGGTCTCAAACTTTTGTCCTTTTAGTGCACGTAACTTTTCCCTTATAGCCTTTGTATGCCTGGCTACAGATTCTTTAAGTCTTATGCTCTCGCTGTCCATCTTGAAATGATTTTGAATTTTGTTATTCACCTCAATATATAGCTGTTCTATTCTGTTGGCCTCAGTTTATATGCTATACTCATTTCGATATTTAGAATATGGCCATCTTTTGCTCGATTGGCCGGAGCAGTAAAGGTGAGTGTATCTCCATTTGCAATAGGAGTAGGGAAGGTTCTGACTATGTTATTGTTTATAGCAAATAATGTATCTGCTCTTACAAAAGGAGGAGTTGACGATGTCATATAGCATGCAACGACCTCTCCGTTTACAGGTGCTCTGTAGTATTCGAGACCCGATGTTAATGTGTATCTTAGTGAATTCCCTCTGAAAGGCTTCGTCTGCAGGCTAAAAACGTGGTGACCTTTCATTTGATCTAATAGCGCATTTATAACATTCACTTGTGATTTAAGAATATTCACATTATTCATAGCTATTGTCAAGTGCTTATCCATGGAACTCTGTTGGTTCGCCATAGTTTCCATATGTTTCACTACTGTTTCGGTGATATCATTTCCAATAGAGGCTAGTCTCCTGTTTAGAGCTTGCTGTGCTTCATTGTGCTTTTTACCAATAATATGTTTAACAAACTTTTTACTAGCTGCATCACTGTCATCGATGGGATCTGCTATCTCTCTTATTCTTCTTTTTTGAAAGGAAGCGTTCCCATCTGAATCGATCGCTGGTGTTCTTGAATTAACATAGTCTGATACATATTTCCTATTCGGTACATCGTAGTCCTCCTGAGGTGATAATATTATCTTCATTCTTATTGTATCTAGAATAATGTTGTTTCCAGCGTCTCGTTTAAGTGCATGTTTGTCCAGGTATTTCATTAGAGACTCATATTGCCCATCTAGCGATTTCTGGATGTGATTCCTTATCATAGTTTCAAGTTCACCCATACGCTGATATGCCACTTTTTCGGTGAATTCCTGCATTCGATTTTCGGTAGAAGTCGTAAGGGTGTCAACATAACGTTTAGTGCTTGCGTCATTGTCTTCCTCGGGATCATGAACAATGCATAGTCTTTTGTTTTTAAATTGATAGTTTCCTTTTCCATCTCGGTTTATGATGAATTGATGAAGTGCTCTTTTAACTGGAGCAGTCCTCTGTGAACCGAACCTGTCAATACTCATTTCGATCTATGAATGATCCTTTTCTTTCTTTTCTACTTTAATATATACATCGAAACCGTTCCTATATCGACCCTCATTCATAGGGAATTCAGGAACTATCACTACAAATGGTCTTCCTTCCGAGACACTTTCCCAAACACCCTTGCACAGGTCTTTAAATTCAGTATATGACATGTCAGTGTTCACATAATCCTCATATATATGTTTCAAGTTTAAATTATCCTGCTTGAAGAGAATAATCATGTTCGTGTTGTCTCTTATTAGATGTTTAGGCACTTTAGCATACGACTGTGCTAAATATATAGAGTTCACATTACGGTGTCTGCCCATGCTGTAAAAAGAGGCGATCTTCCCCTGCTTTTCAGTGATTACGTCATCAAATATAAATATGGAGTTTTCTTTAACTTCAGAGGGATGTAAGACACTTTCTCCATCTTCATAGGTGTTCACTTCTATCCCTTCAATGTTTTCGAGTAGATTGATGAGATATTGATACTTTGGCTGGTAAAGGGACTTTGAATAGATGTACAAGTTTTCAAAACGTAAACCATTCACATGAAGCAGCATATTCAGTAATACATTAGTTTTTCCGGCGCTTGAGCTGCCTAGAATAAGAGCTCTGACATTAGACGGAAATAACTTTCCGTGTCGATTGCATCTAAAATCACTTTCGAAGTCTAGCACCTGAATGGGCAGGGAGCAATCTTGCTTCACGAGCTCCATCTTAATAACTAAATATAAAAAAGCATGCTTAGTGTATATATACATATATACCAGGTGCGCCTGGATTTCAGTTTGTAGCTTGAGAGTATAAAAGTCCAATACTATTTTAAAGTCAGCTAGTCTATCATGGGAGCTAGGAGGATCAAGATCTCCAGAGGCTCTGGGTTAATTAACTCTCTTATTAATTGGCTACCCTTTGAAGCACATTTACCGGGCTACAGATATTGCGGTCCGGGTACGAAGTTGGAAAAACGCCTACAGAGAGGAGACCCCGGAATTAACCCATTAGACGAAGCCTGTAAGCAGCACGACATCGCCTACGCTGAGCACAGGGACTCTGCTACGAGAAATATAGCCGATAAGATCTTAGCCGAGAAGGCGTGGAAAAGAGTACAGGCATCAGACGCTACTTTAGGAGAAAAGTTGGCCGCCAGGCTAGTTACAGCAATTATGAAGGGCAAGGTGGCTGTAGGTGCTGGCTCCAGGAAGAAAAAGCATGGAGGATTTCTGCCTCTCATTCCTATTATTGCAGCCCTAGGTGCTGCAGCTGGAGGAGCAGCTCAAATCGCCACAGCAGTGAATAAGAAAAAGGCTGCAGATAAACAGCTTGCAGAAATGGCAAGACATAACAGAGAGATAGAAGCAAAAGGAAAAGGTCTTCAAGTGAAGAAGAATAAGACGAGAAATGTCAAAAAGAAGAGACGCAACAGCAAGAATGGAAATTCAAAAAACTCTGGAAGAGGACTGTACTTGTCCCGGAAAAAGCCTTGAGTAACATTGATCTCGACATGTATGCTAGACGTTTAAAGATTCCGCATTTTAGAGGTGTATATATGATTGATGAGTTGCCTACAAAGTCTCATCACCATGAGAGGATTATCGTGAATCTCGATTCTTCAGAGAATGAAGGTACCCATTGGGTTGCTGTAAGGAAGGAGGGTATCATTGCATTTTATTTCGATAGCTTTGGGAACCTAAAGCCTCCTAAAGAGATAGAAAGGTATCTTAGAGGTGTTAGGTTAATGTATAATACTGAGAGGTTTCAGAGTTTTAGCTCAGTCATCTGTGGGCACTTGTGCTTACAATTTCTATCACAATGAGTTACACTATTGCCGTTAGCGGTAATGAATCTGTTCTGACAACACACCTGAATCCTCCTCTGAGGATCGATCCTAAAGGATATTATGAGATCGCTCTTTTGAATTTTGAAACCTTCTATTCTATTCCCAATGTGGATCATAGCAATAATCAGTTTCATTACATTTACAATGACAATCTTAAAGTCATTGATATACCTCATGGAACTTATGAGATTACTGATATTAATGCATACATCAAAGATAAGCTTCAATTGGATGAGGATGTCTTCTTTATTCGGCCTAATAATAATACAATGAAGGCTGAAATTAAATGTCCTTTTCCTATGGATTTTTCAAGGGAATGCTCTATTGGATCCCTTTTAGGCTTCAGTGAAAGCAAAGTCATTCCTGCTAATCAAGTGACTGAATCTGATTTCCTAGTAAACATATTTAAGGTGAGCATAATACGAATCGAGTGCAGTATTGCAACAGGCTCTTTCATCGACGGTAAAAGCGGACACTCGATCTATGAGTTTTTCCCTTCTGTTCCGCCAGGATATCACATTTCGCAAGAGCCTTCAAATCCCATTTACCTGCCTATCATAGACACTAACTTTATCGATCAAATCACTCTTCGAGTAGTCGACCAGAACGCTCATCCCATCAACTTTAGAAACGAGGATATAAGCATAAGACTTCACATACGTCGTAATGGGAATAGATTTTAGCAGAAGAAGACGCCTACGAGGATATAATAAGCCTGCGCATCGTCGTATACATCATACTCTACCTGCGACACTCAGTGTGTTAACATCGAGCAATAGGGGGTTCCTTGAAGCATTGGGCTTCAGAATTCTGTGATGGACATCTTCAATGTGACGGAAACACCTACATTTGAGGACAAGATTGCTAAAGAAGAGGAGCATGTGTTTTTACCGTATAATACATCGGCTCTGGATGCGAATGATGAAATTAGAATCCCTTGTCAAGCTGAAGATTTATATACTCTACCTAACCGGAGTTATCTCTACATTGAGGGATCTGTTACTAAACCTAATGGAACAACTACTACAGCAAGGCTCACCAATAATGCTATTGCATTTATGTTTGACGAGATTCGATTGGACATGAATGGATCGACTATAGACAGAACAAGAAATCCAGGGATTACATCAACTATGCGCAACTATGCTGCACTCAACTCTATGGAATCCAACCGTTTACTCAATGCTGGATGGTGCTACCCTGGAGAAGATGTGGATATTGTGCATCCTGCAAGTGGAGCATTCAACGCTATAGTACCCCTGTCAATGCTTCTGGGATTTCCAGATGATCACAAGGACCTCATACTCAACAGCAAGTTTGAGCTGGTCCTCATTCGATCCAAGGACTCTAAAAACTGTATTCTGGCAACCGAAGGAGAAGAAAATGCTATTGTTAAACTTACACGTATCGAGTGGCGGATGCCTATAATACGCCTTTCTGATGGTGAAAAAGTGGAGATCCTTAAGATTGTCAAGTCAGACAGGCCATTACACATAGCCTTTCGAAGTATGGATCTGCATACTCAACCTGCGATACCTCAAACTAGATCATTTACATGGAACGTTGCAACAACATCGAGACCCGAGAAACCAAGATTTGTTATTGTGGGAGCGCAGACTTCGAGAGTAAATAATGCAACTAAAGACTGTTCCGAGTTTGATCATTGCAACATAACCAATTTGAGACTGTACCTCAATAGTGAATGTTATCCCTACCATGATATGAATTTGGACTTTGGAAACTCTAGATTTGCCTCGTTATATGAAATGTATTCAAAGTTCCAAGGCTCCTATTATTCGAGAGAGAATTACCCCTTATTGAGGAGAAAAGATTTTCTTAAACATGCACCGATATTTGTCATTGACTGCTCACATCAGCCTGAGGAGGTTGTAAATGGAGCTGTCAATATTAGACTGGAAATTCAAACTAGTGCAAATATTCCTGCACAGACATCTTTGTATTGCTTGATAATTCATGACAAAGTATTTACATACAAGCCCCTGTCTCATGTGATGCAGTCTTTAATTTAAATGTAGTTATTTTATGCTTGATATAAGGAAGTGTAAGGGGGGATTTTCGTGAATAAAAGCAAGTTATAAAAGATATATTTAGTTCTTTATTTTCTTATTATACATTTCCAGCGCCTTCTGCCTCCAGCTCCTTGTCCCTACATATGTGTCTTCATTTACAATACATAGGTTCTGCAGATGTCTATCTATATAGGATTCGAGTCTTTTTATTAGTGATAGTACATCATAATTCAAATGAATTTCACCGTAATTTAAAGACGTATTAAAAAGTGTAATTTTTCCACTTTCCATAAACACCGTGATATTATAGGAGAATACAACATGTTCACTGTACTCTCTGTTCGGACACTTCTTCACTTTCAGATATGTTTCGAATTCTGCGAGACTTTTTTGAATTATCTGCCAATCATATTTTGTCATATACACGAAATTATTATTGTCTGTTTCTTTTATGAGGAGCACTGGGGTTTCATAATACAATCCTATATTGACACTACTGCTTCTTGAGGTGTAGCCGCCTTGGAGCACGAGTGCGGGTGCTTGCATCTCTCTTCGGGGTGTTAGCGCAGGTAATTCGCTCTTCCAATAGCGCCAACCTCCTATGGAGATCTTCAAAGGTTTTATTGTTCTTCCTCCTGGTGGGCTTCTTGGTAGCGTACCTGAAACATTACATATTGCGTCTATTAGAAAAATCATTTTTTTTTAAATAAATTCGCAAGTCTCCTGAAAGGAATTGCACATGTTAGACACCAGGAATGGGAGCGATGTAGTTTTATTTAAAGCATGCGTGTTCTTTCATAGATTTGAAATTAATACTCACTGTATTGCTTTGTGTAATTCTGCTCGTTTCCTGGGTGAATGTTCAGGAGTCACCTGGAGCATATCGCCATCTACTTGCAAGTTGTTTGGCCTCTCTTGGTCATCCAAAGTCATCAAAAGCTGCGGTACATTCGGGAAATCTACTTCATCTATGTCCTCTGAAGGAATAGGCGTTGTCTGACGATTTCTGGAACAATTTTAATTATTTTTAAAACATTAGATATTCTACAACCCCGTGCAGGGTAAGAGCATCTAGATATTTTCAATGCCACTTACCTTAAGCTTCCCCGCCTGAGTAAGAATACAGCGCAGTTTTCATCACACAGGAAGTACGATTTCATTTGATCGTGCACCTCTGGCTTCTCGCATAGGGTTGCATGCGTATCACCATTACAAAATTCAGAATGATGTTGGACTGCATGGGTGGTTACAAGGACATCGACATCATTCACGCCTCTGTGTTGTTCCTCATCTGCATCCCCTCCTCTGGAAGAACGAACATATTTCAAATTCGTTACTTTCTTTAAAGATTAGATATAGCATAGTATTTCCTAGAAAGGAATAAAAAGAGGGTCTACTTACAGGTACCTTCTTCTGTAGACTGGGCAGTTCTCTGTGCATATTTCTCTTGAAGACATCTGGTCATGATATGAAGGCATGTTACAGACAATTGAATGTATGAACCCATTGCACTCCTCCTTGTGGTAGTAGGTGTAGTGGTACGCTTCCTCTCCACACTCACTCCAAAAATCTCCCATTCCTGCCATACTAATAACGTTCAGATTGAGAAACTCTTTCTACAAAAAACCTTCAAATAATACTTTCAGGGTGATAGCCCTGAGACCTTATATAGCAGTGGTATAATGGTGGGGGATAATTGCAGAAGGATAGGGCGGCGCATGCGCGGTCATAGGGTTTGAGGGCGGAGCTTGAAGCGAAGAATAGCCGTCTATTAGCTTTCACGGATGCGGTCCATTAATTTTTAAATTTGCAACTGTACCGGATTTGAAAGATTTATTAGACAACACATGGGGAAAGCGGTGTAGCAATGGTTCTCACGCTCGGTGAATCATGTTTCATCCTTAAAGTAATTACCTCACCCGCCCCTAGCCTGTACTTTCCTTGAGGAGGGATTTAGGTCGGGTCTTGCACGAAAGACCAATTGAACCAATTAAAGACCCTTCCAATACCAAAGATCACGTGACCTGTGCTAGAAGACTCATGCTACTTGGGTCGGCTTTTGCCTGAAAGACCAATTAAAGACCCTTCCAATACCAAAGATCACGTGACCTGTGCTAGAAGACTCATGCTACTTGGGTCGGCTTTGTCTGAAAGACCAATTAAAGACCCTTCCAATACCAAAGATCACGTGACCTGTGCTAGAAGACTCATGCTACTTGGGTCGGCTTTGCCTGAAAGACCAATTGAAACAATTAAAGACCCTTCCAATACCAAAGATCACGTGACCTGTGCTAGAAGACTCATGCACTTTAGGTCGGCTTTGCACGAAACACCAATTAAACCCAATTAAAATCAATTAAACCCAATTAAAGACATGTTACTTGTGTCGGTTTTGTGCTAGAAACCCCAATTACAAGCTACTGATGTGTTACACTCACATGACTTTCTCTACTCTTGTACAATCTATTTTTACAAACGCCTATTCTCCATATGCTTCATATTAATCGAGATATCAATCTTATTTGTAATTTTCTTGTAGATGCAAGGGGAATATGGTAGCTTTTAAGCGATAGTCAAATATTTTATCGCTGGTTGCTATGTGGTGCATTCCATTCTCTTTGCATGTCCAGGACATAAAAAAATGAATAACGAATTTGAGAAAAAGTATAAGTATTGGAAAATTTAAGGAAATAACAAGCAATATCTCGAAAACGGTTCACTCAACAAAAAAAATGTATATGATATAAGTTGTGTATTTTAACGCGATCTACATTTTTTGTGTAGTAAAATTTTGTCTATCTCTTATGGTTTACCAGTTATGCAAAAGTCGTTCATAATGAAGAATACTTTTGGAGACATTCCCAGAAATTTCGAGATATACATTTCATTTCTCATGACATTATCTTAAACATATGATATTTTCATCAAAATCGTTAGAGCCATTTTTGAGAAAATTAAAATTTTCGAAAAATGTTCCATGTAAAGGGTAGTCTGGGGTGGGGGGATTTTCTTGAAAACCTTCGTGTCGCATCTCTGGAAGATACTGAACGTAAATACCAAGTTTGGTGTTTATCCGACTGTTAGTTTTTGAGTTATGCTGTTCACAGACACACACACACACACACACACAGACACACACACGGACATGTTTCCAAAAATGCTTTTTTTTGGATTCAGTGGGTCTCAAAACATATATTTCCGGTGAAATCTCGGTATCGAATTTTTGGGTGGAATGCAATACTTCCCCTACTTACTATACGTAGTAGAGAAAGTAAAAAACAGAAACCACATGGCTTGAGCACGTAGAAACTCCCATATTAACAGCAGTACCAATTTGTAGAGCAAAAGTTCCCTAAAAGATGGTTTTAGGTTTACCATTTTACTTCAAGGTTTGTATGAGTTATGGTTTTTGTCTGGAAAGTGCAGAATTCACGGTATTATATGGCATATGTAATACCATTTTAAACGTACTATATTTAAAAGGTATTCTGCATACAGTCATAAAATGTATATCAAGTTAAAGAATAAATTCCAATTTATCAAACTGCACAAAAATACTATTTTTTTTTGCTTTTTATTAAATTTTAATTAGTCTTCCCTTGACGGGCTAATTATTCTATTTGCGGGAGTTTTTAGAGATGGTGAATTAAATCTCGGTAGCTTAAGGTCTGCAGAGTGAGGAAATCTTCAGCGAAGAGAGAGTTTCTACTAGGAATAGAACGCTTGTCATCCATTTGAAAAGAAAACAAATACGTATAATAAGTACCCGTGTCTGGCGGCAGACAATTTGCACTCGTATGTACAAGCGAGCAGTCTACTCAGGCAGAGTAAAACCTGAGCAAATACGGCTTGACAGATGCCATGCTTTGCATGTAAAATTAATCTATAAACATGTGGAGCGCAGAGCTTTCCATTATGAAAACGACTTTGGTAGCTCAGCTTACCGCTAGGATAACAGAGAAAGAGACTTATTCCACTAGAAAGGGACTCTCATGACAACCCCTTGATAGAGGAAATCTGGGTTATTTCAGGAAAATAAATAAAGTATTTATCATCCACAGCTTGAATGCCAACGTGCAAGTAAGTACCTTTGAATTTTGTTGAAGTTGTGTTTTACACACCGTGAAATACATCATCATTCATATTCATCGAACAAGCAATATGCAGTAACAAAATCGTATTTTTTGGCATCGTAAATCATACAATACGATATATCTAAACATAAAATGAACCATATGCGGTGGCAGTATATAATCTCATTCACTTGCCTTTTCTTCTTCTTTTTTTATATAATAGCAGCTGTTATAGCCGCAGATGTTCAAGTCTTTCATCGTTCGCTAAATAATAAATAAATTGAGTTTTGTTTATGGAACGTTCTTTGACTACTGTGTTCCTTAGCGTCCCATTCTATATTGAGTGTGAAAAACCGGAAATATTGCTCAGAGGCCTTTTATCAGGCTTGAGGTTCTTTTACCTGCCGTAAATCTACGACACCAGACCACCAACCCGCGACCTCGGGAACTAGAGAGTAGCATGATAACCACTACACCACAGAGGACGACATCGTTCGCTAAAGCTCATTTACATAGACGAAGCATCGACACTCGGTGCAAAAGCAGTTCTCTTATTTATATACAGAGTGAGCCAAAAGACTCCGAACTGCCTGCGCGGTGTTTTTCCGCCCGCGACCTCGGCGCTCGTTGCTATCGTAGTAAGGCGCGGATGAAACCATACAGTATTTTTAAAACTACTTTTAAAGGCTTTACTTACCAACTTTATGAAAGGAAATGCTGAAACTGACCACCGTCGTTGTCCATACATTTTTGGCACCTCTTTAGGAAACTGTCCATCATGGAATTTGGGGGGGGGATTTTCCAAACGATGACCGATGTCGTCTAATGTTTCTTCGGTAAGAACCGAACGCCGTCTTTTAGATTTGTTAGCTTGAACACTTCCTGTGGCCTGAAATTTACTGTAAAGTTCATGGATTGTTGTACGGCCTGGAACTTTTACACCTGGAAATCTTTCTGCAAATCGTACTTTCACTTGGCGAGCTGACCGAGTTAACACATACGAATCATAAATAAATACACGCTGTGCAGTAGAAAACATATACTGAGCCATAATATACTTTGTGACTAAGTACAGGACACGATAATGAATAACTCGTAATAACTGAACCACATCACATCACCGTCAACTCAAAACTGCACTACACACTGCAAAGCAAAACCACAACAGCGTGACTTTGTTTATAGTAGCAGTGCGTTAACATGTTTTTATCATATTTCCACACGCCCAGTGGAAAAACACCGCACAGCCGGTAATATTGTTCATGAAATACCCTTCTGGGGTAACTTAAAACATAAAGTCTATAAGACAAACCCACACACCCTGGAAGAATCAAAATGAAATATTCGCCCGGGAAATTTCTCAACGTGAACTATGGCGATGATGGATATTTTCCTAAAGAGGTGCCAAAAATGTATGGTGGCCAGTTTCAGCATCTCCTTTCGTAAAGTTGGTAAGTAAAGCCTTTAAAAGTAGTTTTAAAAATGTATGGTTTCATCCGCGCCTTTCTATGATAGCAGTAGATGGCAACGAGCGCCGAGGACGCGGACAGGAAAAACATCGCGCAGGCTCACTCTGTATTTATGAGCCGCTTTTATGTATGTACTTCTACGGTGTCACATACGTCAGCACACAATACCTGTCATATAGACCCAGTGTCAAAATTGGTCAGAAAGAAAGTGGCAGAGATTGGCAATCGGAAAACATACCAGTTAGTAGTAGCCAGACGGAGAGGATTCCATTACTGGAGCACAGCGCCACACATAGGCCCTTTTGCTTCCAACGTGACCTCTGAGAGGAAGGCATGAAGGGGAAATCCGAAGGACGACCAGATCTGAACGACGATTTGCGCTAGCAAGGACGGGGTCGCTAACGATTCCAACAGACACCAACCCTGCCTTAGCCACCCGTAACCTGGAGTTTCCGGTAATAGACGAGACACTCCCAGGAAGGAAGGGGACCCCAGAGTCCCGCTAAGCGCCAGGGAGAAATCTTTCCATAATGCAAATTTCACCATCCTGCTGCAACCCCGTCGAATGGTCCTACAACTCTAAAACAAATGAAAAGAAATGATGAACAGGAACTTCGTGGTGGAAGGGGAAATGCCCCAGCATTCGCCTACTGACCCGGGGAAACCACCAGTATCTGGTCCGACGGGAATCGAACCCGGGACCTCCCGAATACGAGCCTCAGACGCTACCGCGGAGCAATATTGCTCTGTTGCAGCTATAGTAGTTCACAGCTCGGTCATTTTTGGCCTTTGTGTCCATGAAATCTTATTCAAGATTCATTTTTGTGATTTTTTCCTCTTTGTTTCCCACTCTCTTCATATGTTGTATTTTTATATGGCGCACATTCTTTCCTTCAATTAGTTTTTGAACCTCGTGTGCTTGAGAACCTCGATTCCGCCTCGTTTTCCAAATTGCTCAAAGATTCCCGGAAGTATCACCTATTTTATGAGCCGTTATCGTAAAGTAAACATTGCCTGTGTTTATTTTTTGGAGAGTTGTGCATTACATTGATATTATATAGCTAATCATTGGGGAAGGTTAACTAGGTTCCCTTTTGCCCTAATACAACATTCCTCGTGCTTGCATACCATAAGGGTGGATTCCTTTCTGCATACCACCACTGAATGTTCCGAAGAGTTAAAAATGGGTTCGCGTATGCGGAGCGGTGTATGTGCTATTGCCAAGCGTGGCTAGCTAAATTAACTTTGTTACGGCAATGGGCAGCTTGCGTAGTTTAATCTCGTTTGCTCAATCGGACGGTTCCTTGTGACGGACTTTGTACGGTTGCCGAAACCAGATGTAGGACAATGTCCGGCCCTCCAGCGATCTCAGCATGTGTCACAGCAACAAACTGAAACCTCCGTAGTTCTTCCTAAAGAAGTATTATTCCACGCTTATTTAAAAGGATCAACCTGTGAAAATTGTCGATTTTATTACAGATTTTATGCAGTAATCCAAAACAGATAGCTAGTACAAATTTGGTAGAGAGCTCAGAAATAGAAGTGCAAATCTCCAGCTAAACTCAAACAAATGTACCTATTTAACAGCCCCTAATCTTCAGTTGAAGATGACCATGATAATACATGCTCTGATTTTATTCAACTATTGAGGAGCCATCAAATAAAGAAGGTGTAAACATGTCAACAAAAAATTAAAACCTGCTAATAAGAAAACTTAAATACTCGAAGCTGTACTTCCATTTAAATTATTGAGGCTAAACCAGAGGATTTTATCCTCAACTACACACTGCTTTCATGCTAAATACAGTTGATATAAAAGACAGTTGCAGAGACTTTGAATTACACAAAAGATATCCAAAACCTTGCAGATAACCTTAAAAAGTTGCATCAGTATCTTAAAGGTATTAAATATCGAAGCACTCGAATCCAGAAACAACTATATTTAGCAGTGTCTTTGGAGAAACCATTAAGAGCAGCAATATGGGAAAAGGTAGCTACAAATCCCTTAGAACTTTATAATATAAAATAACATAATTATGCTTTTAACATTACTACAGTGGAATATAAACACTTCTAGGACACAATTTGAGTATTTAAAACTGCTCATGCAAAATAATAATCCAGATATAATATGCGTGCAGGAAACAAATTTTAAAAACAATGATATAGTTAAACTTACATCCTCTGAAGGCTATCATAAAAATCCGATGCGTTACATCACACGACATCTTCTACCCTCTGTCGCTTATTAGTGTGTAAACAAACTGTTCTTACTAAATGTTTTAATTGTTCTTCCATACTAGCCACGTGTGTAGGACAAGATTGGAAAGGCAGAATCAGACGACTGAAAAATTCAACTCCACACCCGGGATTTGAACCACGGATCTCCCCGTTTCCGTATAGTTGATCTAACCCCTGAGCTACCGGACGGAAACTGGAAGATCCATGCTTCAAATCCCGGCTATGGCATTGGATTTTTCAGCGGTCTGATTCTACCTTTCGTATTCTTATTAAACTCTTTCAACAAGAGTGTCCTATCTTTGAACTTAAATAAAACACGTTCTATAAATGATAGAGGTTTATTTATTTTTTTTATTTTGGAACATAATTAACGTTATTACGTGTGGAAGAGAACATCAGCTAAGTGACCGCCGCGACTTCGTTGGGTTGCGCGTATATGGTTGACCCAATTTTCAGTGACAGAAGAAACGTAAATTAGGTCCAACTTCAAGAATAAGATGCGTGATGTTATGAATAAGATCATTTACTGTTTCTGGCTTGTTTATATAAACTCGAGATTTAGCATAACCCCACAAGAAGTAATCCAACGGCGTTAAATCACATGACCTCGGGGGCCAGTTAACATCACCACCACGGGAAATGATGAAACCTCTGAAGTTCTCCTTTAAAAGATCGATTGTTTCGAGACCAGTATGATATGTGGCACCATCTTGCTGGAACCAGATGTTTCTGAGATCCATACTATCAATTGAGACCAAAAATAGTTCCTTATAAAAGCCAGTATCTTTCTCCATTGACAGTTACAGCTTCTCATCTTCATCTTGGAAAAAAATATGGACCAACGATTCCACCATACCAAAATCCACACCACACAATAACCTTTTGGGGATGAAGTGTTGTTTGTTAACACAACCATCCATCCAAAAGTGGGGTTCGTAGCTCAAGATGATTTTTCGACAAAAATCCGGGTCAGCTTCCAATTGCTCCATAGCCCAGTCAGCGAATACACGGCGCAACCTATGGTCGTTGGGCTTTAGTACTTGACTTAACACCGTTTTGTAAGAGTGAAACTTCAAGTCCAGATGCAGAATTCGCTAATTTGTGGTCGGCGAAAGCCACAATTCTTGCGCTCGACGAGCAATTTATTTGTTTGCATTCTCGCGTACACTCTCACGAACGCCGCCTATGTTTTCGTTGGAATGCTTACGTCGATTACGTACAGGCGTTCTTTGATCGCTGACAGAACCACTTCTTTCAAATTTATCGATCAAACGCCGAATCGTTCTCTCGCAGGGACGATTATGCACACCGTAAACTTCACGCAATACACGGAAGGTTTGGAGAACAGATGATCCATTTTGATAATAAATTTTCACAATTTCTACGCGATGCTGAATGCTGTAACGTTTCATGGCTATTTATCAATAGCAACTGTAACCACATGAAAAAAATGACTGCTGTAACTCAATAACAACGGCAGCTATCACATGTTAAAGATAGGACACTCTGGTTGAAAGACTCTTTACTTAATTTTAATTGAAATAAACCTTTGCAAAAATAGCTACATTACACATTTCGTTATAGATACAAAGGGAACGGCGATAGTCAAATATTTTAAGAACTGGATGCTGTGCGCTGCCTTAAAATTCCATACGGTTTCCATGCAATTGCTAGAAAAAACTGAAAATTCGACGGAACTTATAAAAGTCTGACCAAGTATTGAACAAATCGAAGTATTAATAACGGATATCTCGGAAATGGCTGATGCCACAAAAAGTTAGGTATTCGAAATAAATTGTGGGTTCTAAAGAGATCTACATTTTTTGTGTGTGTAGTTCGTTTTCGTCTATCACTAACGTTTACCAGTTATACAAGGTTGTACAAATTTCCTTCGGAGCGAATAGGACTTTACAGGCCCTTCCCAGAATATTAAGACACACATTTCATTTGTCATATAAATATCTTTAATATATGGTGTTTTGATCAAAATCATAAGAATCATTTTTTAGAAAATAAAAAATTTCGAAAACTTTTCCATGTAAAGGATAGTTGGGTTGGGAGGATTTACTTAAAACTCTTCGTGTCGCATCTTTGGAAGATACTGAATCAAGTTTGGTATTTATCCGATTTTTCGTTTTTGAGTTATGATCACAGACACTCACGGAACTTTTTCTAATTTTCTTTTTATTCAGGGAGCCTCAAAATGTGTATTTCCGGTGGATTCTCGGTATCGAATTTTTGGGTAGAATACAATACCTTCTCTACGTGGTAGAGAAAGTGAAAATAGATTAAATCCTTGCTATGCTAGTGGTTGGGTAGCCACATATACAAAGAAATCACTAATGAGAAAACAAATTAAGTTAAATATCACTCTATAAGCTGTCGCAGTTACTGTTGCTTATTGCAAAAAGCTAACAATATGCATTGTTTAGATACCTAATAGCATAGAAATGACTATGGATATTCTTAGAGATCTAAACCAACCCCTTAAGTCATTTATACTCTTAAAGACTTAAATAGCCACAACACAACCTGGGGAAATAGATCAAGTGATAATGGAGTATATATAATAAGCAGCTTCATGGAACAAAATAATCTCATTTCGTTAAAATCAGGTGACCCAACTTACTATAATCTATCCCACCACTCATTCAGCTCTATTGACTTGATAATATACGCTCCAGATATTCCTCACTAATTTCAGTGGAAAGCCTATACAACCAGTTGTATGGAAGTGACCACTTTCCAAAATTTTAGTTTCATATTATTGTGGCATTTGGTGTGATAATGCATTTGTTATATTGGTGGTTATGGTAATGTTTGTTTGGGTGGTTCTTGGGTTGGCAACACAGACTGGAACGATGTAATGGTAGTGGGGATAAAAACCGGTTATCAGTAGCAAGCGTCTGACGCTCTCTCTTCTGGTAACCATTGAGGAGTGCAGACATGGACTAGGCTAGAAGACGCCCGTCAGCAGAAGGTACTCTGTATCTTTATTAATCTTAATATATACTATCAATCTAAATTCTTGGCATGTAGATTCTTAATGTAGTTAGTTCCTTCTTTCCTTCCACACAATGATTTAGATATATTTTAGGACTTTTCAGGTGTTTTAGGGACTTCTAATTAGCTCGCCTCGTCGGACCTCGTGTAGTTAGTGATGTCTTAAAATCCAGTACCATGCTCTACCCCCCGTGATTTATTTGAAAATGTAGAGGTTACGACATTATTCTACCAGTACAACTGCTGAGCCAAAGTTCAATTATAAAAAAGCTGAGTTGAAATACTTTCAAGCTTACCTAAATGAAAACATAGGAAATTTAACACCAGAGTGGGAGTTTCATAAGACAAAAATTAACTCTATAGTAGAGAAATTTTCACGTCTAATAAATAAAGCTGCTGGTATCAACATTCCAAAGAACAATCCAAGCGCACACAGGAAAGATGTGCCTTGGTGGAATGCTTCCTGTAAGACTACAATTAAGAACAAAATTATTGCGTTCGGCCAGTTTAAAAGACATCCCACCCAAGAAAATAAAAGTAATTTAGGGCTGCTGACAGGAGACAGATCAAACAGAGCAAGTGTGCTTCATGGCTAGGTTTTCTTTCCACCTTAAATTATCACTCAACTTCGAATAAAGGTTGGTTCCAAATTCGGAAAATCCGAGGAATTAATTACCAAATAGAAATTAAACTACATATTTAAAAATCCTGAGAACAATGCAGTGTTAACCAGCCCCAACGAGGTAGCGGATTTACTGACCAATACTCTTTTAGAATCTTCAAGCTATCAAACTATACAAATGATTTCATGAAAATAAAAATGCAGAAAGAACTTGATCTAAACATCACATATAATGAAGACAGCGATGAAAATATTAATAAACTTTTAAGTATGGAATAACTGACAAGAGTATTAAATAGAGGTAGAAGTCACAGCTCAGGACCTGATAATATCACATATAAGATACTAAAACATCTGCCTGCAAGTTTTAAACTATATTTTGCATATATACAGGTGTATCTTTATTGGTGTCATATATTTGAGGGACGTGTTTCTGACATCAAAACAGTAAAAAAAGTTCATATGAACATGGGTCTGAAAATAATTTATTTCAGAGTTACAACACAAAATCGAAAGTTACAAAAATTGCTCGAAGTGCTTCCTCTTGCTTCGATGCATGCATTAAGCCTGCGTTCCATGCTCTGGCGTACTCTGTCGAAAATTCCTGGTATGTTTCGCATTTGGTCAAATCCAGTTTGGATACGTCCTCTCAATATGTCAACATCGGGTACAGTAGTCGCATAAACCAAGGACTTCAAATGCCCCCAGACGAAGAAATACATTGGATTCAAATCAGGCGATCGAGCAGGCCATGCAATGGGTCCCCCTCGACGAATACATCTTTGCGGAAATCGATCAATCAAAAACTTACGAATTATCATAATACTGAAATGAGCTGGAGCACCATCGTGTAAAAACCACATTCGTTGGATGATGTCCAGAGGCACATTGTCAGTTAAGTGATGCAACTCGTTTCTGAGAAACTGGAGATAGGTTTGTCCATTCAGACGCGGAGGGAAGAAGTAGGGTGATCATGAATGATTCCACCCCAAACGTTGAGAGATAACTTCTGTTGATGGTTGTTCTGTCGTACTTCATTAGGAATTTCAAATGCCCAGTTATGAGTGTTATGAAAAAAGAAGATGCTGTCGCGAGTAAAACCACCCTCATCCGTGAGTAAGATACAGGCTAGGAAATAGATGAACACAGCGCACTGCTGTAACATGCGTTGACAGAAACGTCTTCTTGGCTCAAAGTCCGACTCATTTAATCCTTGCACACGTTGAAGGTGATACGGGTACAGAAGATTTTCATGCGGAATTTTCCAGATAGTCATATGACTAACTCTTTCCCTTACAGCCATACGTCTTGTGCTTTGTGATGGGTCTGCATCCACAGCACGAAGGATCGTTCTTCAGCTCAATGCCTCGTACCGCTCTTGGTCTCCCAACATCCCTAGTACTCCTCTCAAATGGGCATTCTCTATCAAGCGTTGGTGAATTCGTGCGAATGTTCTTGCACACGGTAACGGCCTGTCAGGGTACCTTTCTGCATAAAGTTCACGTGCTCGAGCTGCATTGCAGTCTGCACGGCCATACGAGTAGTGCATATCCGTCTGTTCACTCATGGAATACATCTTCTTTGACCTATAACAACGAAA
Source organism: Deroplatys truncata (assembly GCA_030765065.1). NCBI lineage: Eukaryota > Metazoa > Arthropoda > Insecta > Mantodea > Mantidae > Deroplatys > Deroplatys truncata. The sequence continues at coordinate 95,389,720 of CM060979.1, forward strand.
CGGTTGATTTTCAGACCCATGCACATATAAACTTGTTTTACTCTTTTGATGTCAAGAACACTCCCCCAAATATATGACACCAATAAAGAAACATCCTGTATAACTACTTTTGGATCTACAAGATGCTCCCAGACCAATGGCGGAGAGCTATCATCATCCCTGGCAAAGACAACACTAATCCTCAAAGTTATCGACCAATTTCCAACTTCCACTTTATGTAAATTATGGAAAGAACTGTAAATTGCTGCTTAAGATGGACCCAAGAACATTAGGTTTTCTTCTCCAAAACGCAAAGTGGATTTCGTCTTTGCCATTCCACCCGAGATAATCTCATCGTGTTTGGGAATCTGAAATATGGGCAGGTTTTATTAACTCTCAAAATCTGTTGACAGTCTTGATATAGAAAAACCTTATGAAACCATTTGGAAGCAGATATTTACGGCTATAAATATTAAAGGAAATATGCTAGCTTTCACCCATAATTTTTTACAGCAAAGAACTATACAAGCTCGAACAAATGGTATCCTTTCTAATACAGTAACAACAGAAAATGGAATCGCTCAAGGAGCTGTACTCAGTGTAACTCTGTTTCTAAGCAATTAATGGCATCTTGGACAACATTCCCTCTCCAGTAAAAGGATGTTTATTTGCAGATGACTTGGCATAGCTTTGCAGAGGAAGTTAATGGAAGCTGCTCTAGACATCCGTGAAAAATGGCTCCAGCAAACAGACTTTAAACTCTCTAAATCAAAATCAAAGTGCATCAACTTCGAAAAAAAGGCAAATTCTCAGATGTGCTTCCCGATTTTTAACTTGATGGAAAGAAACTAAAAATTGAAAAAAAAATTAAGTTATTAGGGCTCACATGTGATATTAAATTAACGTGGCTTCCACATCTTAAAAATCCAAGAAACAGCTGTATACAGGGACTGAATGTTATGAAGGCCCTGTCATCTAACAGCTGGAGTGCAGACTATTCAGGGCTGATGCAAACATACAAGACTGCAATTCAAGCTAAATTTGATTATGGAGCCATAATTTACAATTCTACATCTTCAGCTGCACTTAAAATGTTAGATACTATCCAAAGTTTTGCATTAAGATTAGAAACTGGAGTATTCCATACCAATACGATTAAGAAACTGCAATTTGAAACACTGGCGTCTACTGTCAGACACTAACCAAACTAGGAGAGCAATTCAGAACAAACAACATGGCGTGTTGAGTTTTGGGATTGTTCTTTTCCACGGTAATGCTTGACTGCATACTGCTGCAAGCACTCAAAATCTGCAACAGTGCAAGGGGAGGTTTTGGGTCATGTAGCCCTGATTTGGCTCTGAGTAACTGCCACCTGTTACCAAACATGAAGAAGTCGCTTGAATCTAGTCGGTTTGAAACGGACAACCTGCCCAAGAGGAGGTCACAGGGCGGCTAAAATCACAGGCAGTAGAGTTATACGCAGAGGGGATTTCAAAGCTTGTGAAGCAGTTGGACAAATGCCTCATTGTAAATGAAAATTATGTTGACAAATAATTTAACGGTTTAATTTTCACTTGTGTGTGAAAAAAGTTCCAAAACCAGAGTAGCTTTTCTTAAAAAAATCTTATGTGTTACACTCACATGACTTTCTCTACTCTTGTACAAACTATTTTTACAAACGCTTATTCTCCATATGCTTCATGTTAATCGAGATGTTAATCTTATTGCTAATGCTCTTGTAGGTGCAAGGGGAATATGGTAGTATTTAAGCGATAGTCAAACCTTTTAAGAGCTGGTTGCTATGTGGCGCATTCCCTTCTCTTTGTATGTCCAGGACAAAAAAAAATGAATAACAAATTCCCATTTGAGAAAGAGTATTGGAAAATTTAAGGGAATAACAAGCAATATCTCGAAAATGGTTCACTCAAAAAAAAATGTATATGACATAAATTATGTATTTTAACGCGATCTACATTTTTGTGTAGTAAAATGTTGTCTATCTCTTATGGTTTACCAGTTATGCAAAAGTCGTTCACAATGAAGAATACTTTTGGAGACATTCCCAGAAAATTCGAGATATACATTTCATTTGTCATAAAAATATCTTAAACATATGATATTTTAATCAAAATCGTTAGAGCCATTTTTGAGAAAATTAAAATTTTCGAAAAATGTTCCATGTAAAGGGTAATCTGGGGTGGGGGATTTTCTTGAAAACCTTCGTGTCGCATCTCTGGAAGATACTAAATCTAAATACCTCTGTTTATTCGACTGCTCGTTTCTGAGTTATGCTGTTCACACACACACACACACACACACACACACACACACACACGGACATGTTTCCAAAAATACTTTTTTTTGATTCAGGGGGTCTCAAAACATAATTTCCGGTGAAATCTCGGTATCGAATTTTTGGGTTGAATACAATACTTCCCTTACTTACTATACGTAGTATAGAAAGTAAAAATTAACGGAACTTACTTTTCGAATTGCCCTCGTATTTATTTTGGAGTCCACTTCATTACAGTCTTTAAGCTTTTGTTAACTTTTGGAACTTTTAATGCTTCGTTTAGCATGGAATGTATTTAAATGGAAAACTAAGTTACTTTGTAGAAAAATATAAGTATTACACTTTCCAAACGCAAAACAATTAAGTACAATATTGTGAGAATCTGCAATAAAAGTGAGCTTTGCCGCTATAGGTACAGTAGCTGGTTAGGATATTCCTTATGAAAGCTTTAGTTCATTATTGTAAATCTGTTAATTTCTCTACCACCTACCTATTGCAGGTAGAGGAGGCACTGTATTCTATCCAAAATTCATATCGAGATTTCACCAGAGATAGATGGAATTATTGAGGCCCCTGAACCTCCCTCCGTCCCGTCCAAAAATAAAACTTTTGAAAAAAAATTGAAAAAATGTGATGATGCGAAATTTTGGATACGTGTTAGGTATCTTCGAAATATGCAAAGTGAAGACTTTTATGTTAGCCCGAGGAACAAGATTTTTGTTTTGATTTTTTGTTGTTGAAATAACCGATTAAGGCCCTCCTCACACTTAGGTATTTTATATAGGTGGAAAACCATAAAAGCAAATAAAAGTATGTAGTTATTATAGAACAAAAATAGCTCTATTTAAAATATTAACAATCTTGTAAAAGTCCTCTTTATGTGCCATTAAATTTCCGAAATAGACTCTTGTAAATTAAAATGCACCCAACTTTTACTGCAGTGTGTTTTGGAACTGTAAGTTTTCGCTCTTTCGTTTCTTATGAACTCGTAGCTGGCATATATACGAGTATTTTAAAACCCTCGGAAGACCAACGGGGTGTTATTTCGTCCCCGCTCTTTTTGCATTCCCTACTATTTACCCATAGTAAGTAGAGGCAGATTACATTCCGTCCAAAAATTCTATACCGAGATTTCAGCGGAATTACACGCTTTGAGATTCTCCCTGAATAAGAAAAGCATTTTTAGGAAAAGGTCCGTGTGTGTTCGTGAATATTACAACTCAAAAACGAAACATCGGTTAAATATCAAACTCGGTATTAAAGTTCGTCTTTCAAGGATGCGATACAAAGATTTTCAAGCAAATCCCTTACCCCAAAATTAACCTATACGTGGATAAAATGTCGTTTTTGGTTTTCTCATAAATGGCTCTAAAATTTTGATTAAAATACCATAGATATGTTTAAGATATTTACTGACAAAGAAAACGTATATCATGAATTATCTGTGAATAGCCTGTGAAGAGCTCTTTAATCTGAAAGACTTTTGTATAGCCATAAGAGAACAAAAGCTTACTACGCCAAAAATATTGATATTTTGAAAGCCCACAATTTAGGTCAAAAAACTTCGTGACATTAACCATTTCCGAGATATTCTTTGTTACTGCCTATACCTTTTTCAAGTGGGAAGTCGTTATTCATTTTTTTATTTTTATGCAAAGATCATGAATTTCAAAGCCACCAGCTAGCAATCCGCTTTTTAAAAAAATTACTATATCATTTTAGCTTATTCTTCTCATGCTTACGACGAAATATGTAAATGTATACTGGAGATTTATCTGGATTAACGAGAATTAGAAGAAGAAGCTTTTGTAAGAACAGTTTATAGAATAGTTAATGCAAACACATTAGATTTTTTTAAAAGCATTACCAAAGTTGTATAAAGCATGCTACGACCTTGGCGCCTTAATTTTGCGTACAAATAAAATGAAGTTTGTGATATATTAAGAATTACTTTTCTCTTAAACCTATGTTCAAAATCCGGACGTATGTGTGTAATACGGATAAAAAATAGCGCCTACTTGATCCAACACGTGGTTATCTTTAATACGAGGAATTTAAGTGCAAACAAACTAAAACAAGGCCGCCTCTCCTGTGTGAGAGTAGTGTGTCTGCCTCATATTCTAGAGGTTCCGAGCTGGAATCTCGGTTAGGTTTCTTGCCGTGGTTTTCCCTTATCCTGAAAAGATGAAAGTCGGGTAATTTTAAGCTCTTCATTCATCGTCCGGTATAACTTAACCCTTATAGGACGCTAAGCTATACCAGGTGAGTCAGCTGCCGCTAGGTATTCGTATCTATGTAACCTGCAGTTTATAGTCTAATGTGAAAACATTGACCCCCTTAGCAAAAAAAACCTGTTATTGTAGCTCTGCCCTTCTATTCGGTACTATACGCAACTAACATTAATGATTAAAGGCCTGGATGAGAACCAAAGAGCTGCAAAAGTCTTAAAACAGACGGCGTTTCATAGATATAATGTTTGCAAGGAGATAGAGGAATGTTTTCCCGAAGAGCGGGATAGACTACGTGGGTTCCGGCCGAGTGGGTTAGCTGCCGGAATGTGGTGAAGTAAAGGTTAGCTTCCGAGGTTCGAATCTGAAACAAACATAAATGTTTTATATATATATATATATATATATATATATATATTCTCCTTGTGTTTACTTTCTGTATTTTAGTGTACTAATATATTTATTTTTGTTATTAGCTCTCTGTGAGCCAAAGACACAAGAACTGCAATCAGATAATTGTGTGTTGTTTACCTTAATAATCTGTGCTGTAAAGCGTGTTATGTAGTTAGCTTTCATTTTTGGGCGCATATCGACAATATTAAATCTAACAATTTTTGTTTCATGTTTAAACCTTATGTTTCACTCCTTCTATTGACAAAGGATTGTAAATGTGCTAAGTTCACAAGTAAACATATTAATAATAATAATAATAAGTTGTTAAAGAGCGTAGATTTCATCAAGGAAGTAAATGTTCAAAATGACGACCCCCTTCCTCAATGCACGTTTGTGTACGTTGTCGGGGAGACCTTCTTGCATGCTGTAGAATGCGCGGTGTAATCTGCCTGCATTCTTCACGTATGAGTACCCGTAGATGATTTGGGTTTTGCGGTTCTTCTTCCTTGCGGTGGTAAACATAGTGATTATTCTATTTTGTACACACTTATAATGTTATCAAAATGTTATTTATATCATAATATCAAATTATAGGCCCAAAGAGATGAAACAAAATGTAATAAAAAGTTTGAACTTAACACGAAGGATTTGAACCTGAATTCAAGTGGCACAGTGTTAAAACAACCTTGAACAAGAAGGAAAAACATTTTAAGAAAAACACCCTTGTGTTTGTGTGTACTAGTCAGCCACGATATCACTGCGCATGTAGGAGGGCACCACAGCTTGATTGACAATGCGAACGTCATCAAGGCTTGGGACAGCCCACTACACATATGTAGTAGGCTGTGTTTCAACTTTGGTGTGTGTGTGTGTGTGTGTGTGTGTGTGTGTGTGTGTGTGTGTGTGTCTGTGTCTGTAAACAGCATAACTCAAAAATAAAAATTCCATTAAATACTGAACGTGGTATTTAAGTTCAGCATTTTATAAGGATGCGACACAAGATTTTAAAGAAAATCAACCCATCCCAAACTACCCCTTACGTGGTTTTAAAAATGGCTATAAGGACTTTAACATACCATGGTATGTTTAGCATAAGCTGGAGAAGTCCTCTTCATTCTGAATGACGTTTGTAAAATTAATAAACCGTAAAAGATAGACAAAAATTTTCTGCGTAGAAAATGTAGATATCAGTAAAGCTCTCAACTTATACAAACACAATTTTTTGTCGCGTTAACAATTTCCAAGATATTTTTTATTATTGGATTTTCAAATAGCTACTTGTACTATCGCTTTATCGTACTGCGACCTTAAACCTGCAACGAAATATGTATACGTGGAATTAAAGTTTATCTCGATTAACAAGAAGTAGATAGAAGAATAAACTTTTGTAAGAATAGAGAAAGTGATGCGAATTTAATACATCAGCCTTTCTTTCTTTCTTTGAAGAATTTCAAAAGTTTCATCGAGCGAAGGTATGCATACGGGCCTAAGGTTTTATGATATTTCGTCATGTCTGGATCTTACCTGTCAAGATTTGTTGAGGGGTCACCACAACTGTTGTAAAATATCGATGTCTTGCTCTCTCCCCCTCACGCACACACACATACACAGAATTAGCTCTTTCCTGAATTATTAACATGACCTTTTCGGGCATTGCTTCTCTTGTTGCCCATACATAGTGGCTTCCTACAAAATTAAACGTCGAAGGAAAGAACTCAATACAGTTGACTTCCCAGCCATTGCAGAAAAGGTGATATGGGAAAAGGAAAAAGATTAAGGCTGGGAAAATAAAACAAACAAAAGCTAAATAAGAAAGAGAGAAAGAAAACCCAAAGAAACAGAGTAATACCTGATTGGATAATAAACGACGATCTTTTACTCCGTGGTCTAGGAGTACCATGCTAGCCTTTAGTTCCCGAGGTCGCAGGTTCCAACCCGGAGGAGGTCGATGTATTTTTTCGGGTTTTCTTCGGAAGGGAAGTAAAGCCGTTGGTCCAATGTCGTCGATTTACGGCACGTAAAAGAACCTCAAGCCTGATAAAGAGGCCTCTGAGCAAAATTTCCGGCGTTCACCCCAATATAGAATGGCACACTAAGAACTATAGTAGTAAATAAATGTTTAATATGAATAAAACTGAATTTATTTTGCCGATCTTTTACAGATTTTGTGTTAGAAAACCGCAGGTTCATACGTTGTCGAACTTGAGTTAACAAATACTTCTTTTTCTAATACTTGACAGCAGTTCTTCACTGTCAGTATCGTGGTGTATATTGAGGAATAAGAAAGAAAGAAAGAAAAAAGGATTTCGCCGATGAAGTAGCGACAGAAATAAGTTGATCTTAAAGGAATTGCGTAGTATAGAATTCACTAAGAAAACTATAATACTCTGCTACCACTTAGCTATGTTAGGTAAAGAAATTAATTGTATTCCATATCGATATTTCATCTGAAATGCACATTTTGAATCCCCTGAACCCCAGAAAATAGCATGCACGCAGTTTCTCCCACTCCAATCTGACTGTACGTGGAACATTTTTCTGTACTTTTTATTTTCTCCCATACAGCTGTAACAATTTTGATTAAAATATTATATATTTGAGATGCTATGCAGAATAAAACACACAGCTTGCATTTTCTGTTAAGTCTAGACAAAAAATACTACAGGAAAAACATGGAGCATTAAAGTACATAATTTGTATTAATGTTTTTCGTAGCATTAGGCGTTTTCGAATTGCTTTAAATTTTACGTTTACACTTTCTCAAGTATAAACTTCTCTTACGGAACATGTTTGGAAATGTTGATACTTTTTTCTTTTCCTTTGCAAGCTGATTTACTGCGACTACCAGACACATGCTTGCAACAATGGCGGTGTTACTAAATAGATTACTGAAAAGCAAGCCAGAAAAAGGAAATTTCTACATTTCAGAACCTTCTTTTGCCTTTTGATTTACAAGCTGCACGATTCCTGCTCACCTAGAGCTTGATGGGTACAAAATTATTCTTGACTGACTTAAAAACGTACAGGAATTTAGAATGCAAGTCAATATAGAGGTGCATCAACCTATTTATTTATGCCATGCAGATAGGTGTTAGAACTTAGATCTATTTTCCCGTTATATGTACGTCACAAGGAGCGCTCTTAATTACTTCAAACTGAATTATTATAATTGCTATAGAGTTATCCTGCACACGATGCAACAATATTTGTGTACTTAGCACCATGAAATACTTGTCAGTGAATCTTTGATGAAAGACTAACCGCAATATCTATGTATACTGGCATTGTTTTCTAATGTTATGATATGTAATTAATGTACGTAAACTACCAGTGGGCGTCCATTTAAAAATAATTATAATTTGTATGAATATGTATTCAATGCTCGATATAAATGATCATTAATTAATAATAAACATAATCTAAATCTCTACTGGCATTGTTTTATACTAAATAAATTTAAAAAGAAATACTTTGTAGTCCTAGTATGTTAACCACATTATATATATTTTTAGGCTTAAGGTTACCGTTGCAAGAAAGTTATAATCAATGTTTACATTTAAGAGATTTCCTGATGTTTCGGACGCACAATACAGTTTCAAGGTAATTTGAGCACACAGCTGTTAATCTGAACGTCGTCATCTATTTAGTTTAGAAAGCATCTTCGACTGTCGACCCTTCTGAAAAAAATATCTCCATATCTCTTACCATAACCCATAAGTAATATTGCATTACAAGCAAAACTTTTTACTTTCTCTACTACGTATAGTAAGTAGGGGAAGTATTGCATTCCACCCAAAAATTCGATACCGAGATTTCACCGGAAATACATGTTTTGAGACCTCCTGAATCCAAAAAAAGCATTTTTGGAAACATGTCCGTGTGTGTGTCTGTGTGTGTGTGTGTGTGTGTGTGTGTCTGTGAACAGCATAACTCAAAAACGAACAGTCGGATAAACACCAAACTTGGTATTTAGGTTCAGTATCTTCCAGAGATGCGACACGAAAGTTTTCAAGAAAATCCCCCCACCCCAGACTACCCTTTACATGGAACATTTTTCGAAAATTTTAATTTTCTCAAAAATGGCTCTAACGATTTTGATTAAAATATCATATGTTTAAGATAATGTCATGAGAAATGAAATGTATATCTCGAATTTTCTGGGAATGTCTCCAAAAGTATTCTTCATTGTGAACGACTTTTGCATAACTGGTAAACCATAAGAGATAGACAAAATTTTACTACACAAAAAATGTAGATCTCGTTAAAATACACAACTTATGTCGTATACATTTCTTTTGTTGAGTGAACCGTTTTCGAGATATTGCTTGTTATTCCCTTAAATTTTCCAATACTTATACTTTTTCTCAAATTCGTTATTCATTTTTACTTTCTCTACTACGTATAGTAAGTAGGGGAAGTATTGCATTCCACCCAAAAATTCGATACCGAGATTTCACCGGAAATACATGTTTTGAGACCTCCTGAATCCAAAAAAAGCATTTTTGGAAACATGTCCGTGTGTGTGTGTGTGTGTGTGTGTGTGTGTCTGTGTGTGTGTGTGTGTCTGTGTGTGTGTGTCTGTGAACAGCATAACTCAAAAACTAACAGTCGGATAAACACCAACCTTGGTATTTACGTTCGGTATCTTCCAGAGATGCGACACGAAGATTTTCAAGAAAATCCCCCCACCCCAGACTACCCTTTACATGGAACATTTTTCGAAAATTAAAATTTTCTCAAAAATGGCTCTAACGATTTTGATGAAAATATCATATGTTTAAGATAATGTCATGAGAAATGAAATGTATATCTCGAAATTTCTGGGAATGTCTCCAGAAGTATTCTTCATTATGAACGACTTTTGCATAACTGGTAAACCATAAGAGATAGACAAAATTTTACTACACAAAAAATGTAGATCGCGTTAAAATACACAACTTATATCATATACATTTTTTTTGTTGAGTGAACCGTTTTCGAGATATTGCTTGTTATTTCCTTAAATTTTCCAATACTTATACTTTTTCTCAAATTCGTTACTCATTTTTTTATGTCCTGGACATGCAAAGAGAATGGAATGCGCCACATAGCAACCAGCGATAAAATATTTGACTATCGCTTAAAAGCTACCATATTCCCCTTGCATCTACAAGAAAATTACAAATAAAATTGACATCTCGATATCTCGATTAATATGAAGCATATGGAGAATAGGCGTTTGTAAAAATAGATTGTACAAGAGTAGAGAAAGTCATGTGAGTGTAACACATCAGATTTTTTTATGTCCTGGACTTGCAAAGAGAATGGAATGCGCCGCATAGCGACCAGCGTTAAAATATTTGACCATCGCTTAAAAGCTACCATATTCCCCTTGCATCTACAAGAAAATTAGCAATAAGATTGACATCTCGATATCTCGATTAACATAAAGCATATGGAGAATAGGTGTTTGTAAAAATAGATTGTACAAGAGTAGAGAAAGTCATGTGAGTGTAACACATCAGATTTTTTTACATGTTCAACTTCATTAAAACTGTATGCCTCTCCTCTGTTCTTGGTTATTTGTCTGATGTAATGCATAACTGTATACACTACTAGTACCTATATGTTTGAAAGCCAACGACTAATGGCTAATACTTTAAGAGACTGAAACTGGACTCTGAACTCAGCGGTTGAATAATCAGCCATATAAACAACATAATGTTTTAAAGAATACACGACTCTCCACCAATATGTGAAACATGTAAAAGAACATTAACAGTAATACATATTATACTAACATGCCCAAAATTTGAAAATCAACGTAGGCAGGTTGGTATGCTCAGAAATATTTCTGCAGCACTCAGTGATGAAGCTTTCACCCAGAAAGTAATTATTTTTCTTTAATTAATACACATCAATACATTTAACCAAATTGTAACCTGTATCTGTATACATAATGTATAAGTATTATCATTGTAATCCAATAATGTAAGCAACTGCTCATGGAAGGTCGTGATAAAACCTAGGAAAGTTAAAACAATCCTAAATAAAACTTAAAAGGGTACGCAGCAGCCAGAACAGTACTCTTATGTATTACCAAATTATAAGTATCCCTATGTAACCTAAAAGCTGCGAGGGCTCTAAATGGGCCCCATTCCTTTATTAATATTAAAACCCCTCGTATATTTTGAAAGATTGTGTAATAATTTTGAACAGAAATACATTTACGACACATTAAAAATTGTCATTCCCTATGCACAACAAACTGTGTACGATATGCTATTACGATTTAGTACAAGTGGCGCGTGAAAATATGTGCTGATATTGTCGAGTACCTCACATTTATTTATTATTTAACTACAGAGGAGGGCAACTCGCTTGTGAGAGGGATCGTTGAACAAACAAAGAACTTTAAAACTCGAGGTATCGACAAGGGACGTAGCTAAAGTTATCTCAAAAATATTCTTACACTAACATAATTCCTGGCTGAAGGGAGAGGCAAGGATTCTATTCTACCATAATTAAAACGGCAAGGAAATGAACAACTAGTAGATTTATTATAATATGTGCTTACCCCATGTGTCTGCCGGGCGAGGACGCCATGGTACAGTTATCCGTCTAGCTCACGCGAAGACTCGTCACAGACTACTTGAAAACCCACGCTAACAAGCTTGGCGTCACTAACGCCATCCCCACCAATGAGACTGTTTCCCCTCAATCGCTCCTCCTCAGATAAACTGCCAACCTACGACTTGGGAACCAGAGGACGATTACTATTACTATAATCTGTGCACATGCCACATCTCCCCCTGGCCACCAAAGTCGACGTTCTCGTCGACAGAAAGAAAATGAATACAATAAACAGGAAAAAACAAAACAAAGACATACCAAAAATGACATACAAATGTGTGAAGTAAAATATAACAATAATATATATGTGTGGTAAGCACCCAGCCGACGACACAATATTGCTGGGCGATGACGAGAGGCGAGCGACGTAAGTGCTGTCGACTTAGTATTGTTAATGCACTTAGCTGTAGCATCCCGCACACGCACACACCACGCTGCCTTAGTTCACAGGCACACTACACTGCGCAAAAGGGTGATGAACTGCCGTAACTGTTTGTGGGTGGGTTTAGACAGTGCCCACAACGACGATTTGTCCTGGTGTAGAATTAGCACCGCAGGTCTCTGGTGGTGACAACAGGGTGGGCAGTCGCTGGCTTGGACTGCCCCCCGACATGGTGGCTCCTTATGCCACGGCAGTGTAGTGGCTGCCCGACAGCTTCCCTGTGGTGTTTCTTGACTTCGGGTGTGCCCTGGGGATGCTGATGCACCTTCTCGCTCTCTGCCACAGCAAAATACTAAAACAAAACCACCACACAATAAACAGGATGCTCCCACAAAGAATCACACACAAAAGAAGGGTATGTCATTTACAATTAAAGATTTTAAAGTTTGAAAAATGTACACTAAAAAAAATTCTTATGACATGGGGCAAAGAAAGAGAGTAAAAAAAATTAGTACAAATTGGCATAAGAAAGAAATTTTACAGAGTTGCCATCCAAAGTGTAACTTACAATGCTTTACAATCCAAATAACAGTAAAACAGAATCAAAATACATGAACATGACAGAAATGAAACATAACCTTGTTTTGGGATCCCAATATTACATCTCAATAACCAGCTGGTATCACTAACAAAAGAAAGTAAGTGCACTTACAAGACAGTCACACATGACGATGAAATGAACTCATTCACACTGACCATGGCCCCAAATTACACACAACACTGACTTAACTATCTACTCAAACTAGTGTATACATCACTACAAGCTACATCCACAATACAGTTCTAAACTACGCCACGTGACATCCTTTCAACTACTAGTGTCCTACTCTTGTCACCAATACAACTTCTTGTCCACATCATTATCTTTCTCATCGCAGTATTAGCATCAACGCAATCATAATCATCAACATCATCAGCAGTAATAGTGCAATCTCGATCATTACTTCAAGCATCATCATCTTTCAATTTTCTCTCCAAAACAAAACATCTGCACTTACGTGTCTCATTTAACATGCTGTAAATTCAAAACATTTGACATAGGCATAACCTTTAAGAAATCACATTAACAATTCAGGAATTACACAAATAACATGACATTATAATGTTGCATCTACATCCTCAAAATGAAAATTTAAGCTGGAAAACAGGTGGTATTAACATTTGCTATCTAAGATGGTAATAAACTTGTTGCATAAACAGAGAAAAAAAATTATTTTCATTACATTCACTTCCATCTATATAATCTCTCGTGTGAATTCATCACACACGCTATACTGGGCACGTTACAGCAACACCAATAAGCAAAATCTCTGAAATGATACAACAACTGTCGGGGTTACACTGTGGCACTTCCACCGAAGCTGACATCATCTCGTCTCATCTCTCCTCATCTCACATCAACACCGTCGGGGTTACTCTTTGGCACTTCCACCGAAGCAAATCTCAACTCTTATTTCTCACATAACCTCACACTACGCCATCGGGGTTACACTTTGGCACTCCCACCGAGGCAAATCTCACCTATATCACATAACCTCAAATACACACATACATACAAACACTATTCATGCAACAATTTTCTGCAAATAAAGATCACAGCATCATTATGAAACCCAAAATCAAATCGAGTCAAAATCAAATCATATATCAAATCAAATCGAATGCAACAAAACAACATCACATTACTCAAAACAATATTGTCACATAACATTCCTGAAAATGAAAGCTCAATTAAGCATATAGTACACCTGAAACACATTCCTGCAGCATAATACAACAAACAAAACAAATGATTTGCAGTTACCAAAACACAATTCAAAATTTAAATTACACCCAAAATAATAATATACTCGTAATTTAGCAGAGACATTCATAGCACAGTATTCCTGAAAAACAAAGCTTAATTAAGCATCAGTCAGTGAAACAATAAATTTAGCATACCTGTGTGAGTCGTAAAACTGTTTCATTCATCCAAACTTTAGCACTCACAATGATTACATACTTACAGGTGATTTTTTTCTTTTCTCTTACTCGTTTACCACAAAATTCCCGTGCAAATTGTCCAAAATCTGGTAACACACGTACAGCTGGTTTATCAACATCCACATCGTACTGGTCCATATCAGAAGCACATCAAACCTAATTAGGTGCAGATACTGGCAAGGTTGGTAGCTCCTGAAACTTTTACGTACATGAGTAACTGCGAAAGATTTTCCCTTAAAAATATGCATTGCGGAATTAAATAAACCAAACTTGGTAACGATAAAGCAAAATTATCATCATTATGATTTTCTCAGAGCGGCCATTAGCAGTAGTAGCGAACATTTCAAAATTCTAAAGTAACTCATACGCCGACATCCTACTGGGATTCTTCACGTGAGAGGGGTCAATGACCGGGCGGCAGACAGCTGATTGCTTTGCAACTCCAGGCGAACCAACACTGGACAGAAAGTCTACGTCACTGTGCTCGCTAACAGGAGCAATTACTATATCAGATTTCTGTGCAGTACGTCGCTTAGGCATGATTGCAGCACAAAAGATAACGCAACCAATAAACAAACAGTAGGACCAAGCAATACAGATTACACCAAACTAAACACTTATAGCATCACATGAATGTAAGTAGCAAGATCAGAACATAACCAAATAAAACAGTTGCAGAAAGAACACAATTAAGCGCCCGCGGCGAAATATCAGAAAATTAAACTAACACACGGCTACACAAGCCACTTGGACACAATACCAAGATTTTTAAGCAGAATGAACACATGGAAGAAAACAAAATGATAGCTTCAGTGAGAAACCTCGAACTGGAAGTTAAAAAAACTACGTCACACTTACTGTGACCACCGCTAATATTCTCAAAAAGGAGCAGAATACAGACTTGTAATTTAAACTAGCACACAAAACTTCTCTTTTTTTTTCTTAAATCAAATGTATATAATCTGATATGCACACGCAAATAAACGCGCCAAAACACGTGCTGAGGAATACTGGTTTCACAAGCTAAAAATTATTGCTGAAATGCATGACCACGCGGGAATTACACAACACACGTGCGTACATAAAAGTTACACGAAAAATGACACAGAAAAGTGCAGTAAATAGCTAGAAATCACAATCACTGGAATATAAAGTTATACATTTCCAAACCACTGCTAATAAGCACAGAAAACAAGATTTGCAAACAGATAGCCAACACGTGACGAGCACATTTTGAAACTACAACTATATCGCTCGTTTCTTCTCAACTTTCACAAAAACATTTTTTTTTAAAACAACCAGCGCGAAGAACGGAACACAGTGATATAATTTAAAGAAAATGAAGCCAAAACAAGGGGAAAATGGAGTCAAAAGTTTTAGCGTCACCCGGCAGACAATGGGAAAAAATGCAAAAATGAACTCAAAATTGAAATTTCGACACCAGACTTTCAGAAATGATGGAAACAAAATTTAGAAGAAGAGAATCACAAATTAAAGTATAAAAATCCTTACCCTTCAGCCAGAAAGAACTTTACATTTTTCACGACCACGTGGAGCAGAAACCGTTAAATTTGGAGGGAAGAAAAAAAAATGTTGCACTTAAAATCTCAAAACAAATCAAACCAATTATTCGGCGCCTCACACCAATTTGTCGAGTACCTCACATTTATTTATTATTTAACTACAGAGGAGGGCAACTCGCTTGTGAGAGGGATCGTTGAACAAACAAAGAACTTTAAAACTCGAGGTATCGACAAGGGACGTAGCTAAAGTTATCTCAAAAATATTCTTACACTAACATAATTCCTGGCTGAAGGGAGAGGCAAGGATTCTATTCTACCATAATTAAAACGGCAAGGAAATGAACAACTAGTAGATTTATTATAATATGTGCTTACCCCATGTGTCTGCCGGGCGAGGACGCCATGGTACAGTTATCCGTCTAGCTCACGCGAAGACTCGTCACAGACTACTTGAAAACCCACGCTAATAAGCTTGGCGTCACTAACGCCATCCCCACCAATGAGACTGTTTCCCCTCAATCGCCCCTCCTCAGATAAACTGCCAACCTACGACTTGGGTAACCAGAGGACGATTACTATTACTATAATCTGTGCACATGCCACAATATACCTAGTCACTTAATAAATATGTAAGTTATAAGGCAGCTTTGTTAGACTTTCGGAAGTTATGAACTCTGCTAGTGATCAGTTAAAACAGGCATAAAAATAAATACAAAATGTTTGAAATCAGTTTACTTTCTGTACTACGTACTAGTCGGCCACGATATGAGTGTGTGCGGTGGGAAGAGGAACTAATCTGTCACGAACAAATGGACGGGGTATCGGAAGGACAGTCAGGTAAAGAAAATATCCGCAGTTCCTAGTTGCTTTTACTAAAAGCTGAGGCCTGCAAATGTAGTAGTTTTCATTGTGCGACTGCACGTTCCCCTATTGCCTTGCCCCCCACTCCCCTCTGATTGTTAGCCTTGATGGTGTTAGCCATTATTAAGAAAAACAGTGGCGCCCTCCTCCAAGCTCACTCATATCGTGACCAACTAGTACTTACAGTAAGTAGGGGAAGTATTGCATTCTACCCAAAAATTCGATGTCGAGATTTGACCGGAAATACATGTTTTGAGGCACCATGAACCCAAGAAAAGTATTTTTAGAAAAGTTCCGTGTGTATGTCTGTGAACAGCATAACTCAAAAACGAAATTCCTGATAAATACAAACTTGGTATTTAAGTTCAGTATCTTCAAAAGATGCAACACGAAGTGTGGGAAAAAAATCCCCCACTCCAAACTACAGCTTACATGGGAAATTTATCGAAAACTTCTATTTTCTCAAAAATGGCTCTAACGGTTTTGATTAAAATTTCAACTTCTAAGGTATTTACGTGACAAAATGTGATTTTTGCATTTTCACTGGGTACTCATTTTTAAAAGTGGTGCCGCTGTTCAGTTGTTCCTCGCGCTGTCATGGAAAACTTATGGAGCTTATAGTGATACATGACTATCGATTCTGCTTTCTGTATCCACCTTGTACCTACAATGAAATGTGCAATGCAACTATTTCTGCAAAGGTTTATTTCGATCAACATGAAGTAGGTAGAAAAGTAAACTTTCGTAGGATTAGTTTGTAGTAGCTATATAAAAACAAGGGCAATATAGAAATACAGTAGCCTTTAAGCACATACATATCTCTTAATAGCTGGTTGCTAGGTGCAGCACCATTCCCTTTGCCACAGATTAATACTCTTTGCATGTCAAAGACAAAAAAATGAATAACAAATTCCTATTTGAGAAAATATTGAAAAATTTAACGAAATAACAAGCAATATCTCCAAAATGGTTCACTCAACGAAAAAATTTATATAACATAAATTGTGTATTTTAACGCGATCTACATTTTTTGTGTAGTAACATTTTGTCTATCTCTTATGGTTTACCAGTTATGCAAAAGTCGTTCACAATGAAGAATACTTTTGGAGACATTCCCAGAAAATTCAAGATATACATTTTATTTGTCATGAAAATATCGTAAACATATGATATTTTAATCAAAATCGTTAGAGCCATTTTTGAGAAAAGTAAAATTTTCGAAAAATGTTCCATGTAAAGGGTAATCTGGGGTGGGGGGATTTTCTTGAAAACCTTCGTGTCACATCTCTGGAAGATACTCAACCTAAATACCAAGTTTGGTGTTTATCCGACTGTTCGTTTCTGAGTTATGCTGTTCACACACAGACACACACACGCACATGTTTCCAAAAATGCTTTTTTTTTTTGGATCTAGGGGGTCTCGAAACATATATTTCCGATGAAATCTCGGTATCGAATTTTTGGGTGGAATACAATACTTCCCCTACTTACTATACGTAGTAAAGAAAGTAATAAACGATAGTAGATAGCGAAAGTTAGTGGACGTAACATATCAGATGTTTTTGTTTTATGACCTACAGGAACTTTTAAGCTTCCCCCAAAGACTCAGCATTTTTCTATTAACTAAACCACACAATGTGTCTGACCAAAACGTGGGAGTTGTGTATCATAAATATGGGGATACTATGAGAAAACCACTTGTGCAGCATTTATTGGCTGAAAGGGATGAATGGAAATGGATTGCCACCTCCCCAACGTCAAATTCTCTTTGCTCCGCTATTGAACAGCATATAATTACACCTCTTCTATTCAAAGGATAATGCCTGCATTGAATTATTTCCTTCTCTCTCTAATCCTTGAGCCAGACAGGAATGGTAGTTTGAATCCAGTGCTTGAAACATGGCTTAATTGCCAGTTCTTAAACATATTCGAAACTGCCAGCCTCACTACCAAATATCATGAAAAATATTTACAGAGTATGAATGTTTCTATGCGATGCTATAATATTGATAAAACTGGTGACGATTTATTATATATACAGTGATTCCAAAAAGTATTCCTCTCCACTTTAAACATTTCTAGCAGCCAAATTAACAAATAGAAAATTCTCGCGTTTAATATACAGAAAGAATACAATGTGTTACGCTTTCTTGCGTCCTTGCTGTTTTCTAAGATTATTTTATTCTATTCCATTTTTTTTAAATTGCACTTTCATTTTCAACATTTTTCTTGCGTGGTGTTTACAAAATCATTTTACATGCATTTAGCGGAGCAAACGTTTTTGTCTCTCTCATTTTCTACTCAAATATATTAAGTAGAGAAAGTACGTATTGCATTCCCCCAAAAATTCGATACGAGATGTCACCGAAATACGATCTACTGAACCAGTTAAAAAAATCTGATGTGTTACACTCACATGACTTTCTCTACTCTTGTACAATCTAATTTTACAAACGCCTATTCTCCATATGCTTCATGTTAATCGAGATATCGAGATGTCAATCTTATTGATAATTTTCTTGTAGATGCAAGGGGAATGTGGTAGCTTTTAAGCGATAGTCAAATATTTTAACGCTGGTTGCTATGTGGCGCATTCCATTCTCTTTGCATGTCAGGACATAAAAAAATGAATAACGTATTTGAGAAAAAGTATAAGTATTGGAAAATTTAAGGAAATAACAAGCAATATCTCGAAAACGGTTCACTCAACAAAAAAAATGTATATGACATAAGTTGTGTATTTTAACGCGATCTACATTTTTTGTGTAGTAAAATTTTGTCTATCTCTTATGGTTTACCAGTTATGCAAAAGGCGTTCACAATGAAGAATACTTTTGGAGACATTCCCAGAAAATTCGAGATATACATTTCATTTCTCATGACATTATCTTAAACATATGATATTTTCATCAAAATCGTTAGAGCCATTTTTGAGAAAATTAAAATTTTCGAAAAATTTTCCATGTAAAGGGTAGTCTGGGGTGGGGGGATTTTCTTGAAAACCTTCGTGTCGCATCTCTGGAAGATACTGAACCTAAATACCAAGTTTGGTGTTCATCCGACTGTTCGTTTTTGAGTTATGCTGTTCACAGACACACACACAGACACACACACACACACACACACGGACATGTTTCCAAAAATGCTTTTTTTGGATTCAGGAGATCTGAAAACATGTATTTCCGGTGAAATCTCGGTATCGAATTTTTGGGTGGAATGCAATACTTCCCCTACTTACTATACATAGTAGAGAAAGTAAAAAAAATCTGATGTGTTACACTCACATGACTTTCTCTACTCTTGTACAATCTAATTTTACAAACGCCTATTCTCCATATGCTTCATGTTAATCGAGATATCGAGATGTCAATCTTATTGGTAATTTTCTTGTAGATGCAAGGGAAATATGGTAGCTTTTAAGCGATAGTCAAATATTTTAACGCTGGTTGCTATGTGCCGCATTCCATTCTCTTTGCATGTCCAGGACATAAAAAAATGAATAACGCATTTGAGAAAAAGTATAAGTATTGGAAAATTTAAGGAAATAACAAGCAATATCTCGAAAACGGTTCACTCAACAAAAGAAATGTATATGACATAAGTTGTGTATTTTAACGCGATCTACATTCTTTGTGTAGTAAAATTTTGTCTATCTCTTATGGTTTACCAGTTATGCAAAAGTCGTTCACAATGAAGAATACTTTTGGAGACATTCCCAGAAAATTCAAGATATACATTTCATTTCTCATGACATTATCTTAAACATATGATATTTTCATCAAAATCGTTAGAGCCATTTTTGAGAAAATTACAATTTTCGAAAAATCTTCCATGTAAAGGGTAGTCTGGGGTGGGGGGATTTTCTTGAAAACCTTCGTGTCGCATCTCTGGAAGATACTGAACCTAAATACCAAGTTTGGTGCTTATCCGACTTTTCGTTTTTGAGTTATGCTGTTCACAGACACACAGACACACACACAGACACACACACGGACATGTTTCCAAAAATGCTTTTTTTGGATTCAGGAGGTTTCAAAACATGTATTTCCGGCGAAATCTCGGTATCGAATTTTTGGGTGGAATGCAATACTTCCCCTACTTACTATACGTAGTAGAGAAAGTAATAGAAGAAAGTAAACGTCCGCGTGTGTGCCTGTCTGCCCATGAACAGTATAACTTAATAACGAAAACTCGGATAAATGCCAAACTTGGTTCAAATTTAGTGTCTTCCAAGAATAGACACATAAATTAAGAAAAAAATGTTTTGGTTATTTCTTATTTTCCAAAAATGGCAAAATATCATATTACGTTACTATATCGTATGTTTAGGACATTGTCATGCATGATTAATAAAACTTGTATCTTGAATTCTCTGTGAATAGCCCGTGAAGTCTTCTTCATTCTGAAATAATGTATAATTCTGAATAATAAATATACCATAATTGATAGCCAAAAACCCAGTACAGGAAACAGTAAACTAATTTAGGTATAAAGTGTGTCAAATAACTTTCTCTGTAGTATTAGCCGTTTTCGAAATATTCTTTGTTACTTTAAGTTTTCCCAGATCAGTCATGCAACGTATATTAAACCTCTTACTATTTTCCTGCATGGATATGGTAGGTATTTTAATCAAAATTGTTAGTCATTTTTGAGAAAATAAATTTGGAAAAATGTTCCATGTAAAGGGTATTTGGGGTAGGGAACTTCTTCTTCACATCTTTGGAAGATACTACACTTAAATACCAACTTTGGTATTTATCTGACTTTTCGTTTTTGGCTATGTTGTTCACAGACATACGCGCGCGTGCACGGACCTTTTTCTAATTTATTTTATCTAGGGGGCCTCAAAACACGCATTTAAATATAAATCTCCATATCGAGTTTTTGGGTGGAATGCAATATCTTCTGTAGCTACTAGTTAGGGTAGAGAAAGTAAAATAAATAATTTTAAATAATCTAGGAATTGCGTTTTAGCGATAGAAAAGTTGGATGTGTATTTTATGTTTATCTTGCATAACACTACGAGGGTTCAAACACGGCGGAGGGCGATGCATTTTTTTCGGGCGTAAAAATCCTTAGCATGGCTTCCTTCGGAAGGGAAGTAAAGCCGGTGGTCCCGTGTCGTAGATTTACGTCACGTAAAAGAACTTCAAGCCTGATAAAGAAGTCTCTAAGCAAAATTACTGGTCTTTCACTTCCAATATAGAATGGAACGCAAGGACCACAGCAGTTAAAGAGCGTCCATAAAGTAAAATAAAATTAAAACCAAAAAAAAAAAAAACCTCACCCCTCATAAAGCAAGGTTTCTCTTTAAAAACTTAATATCTACGTTTAGAAAACAAAACGAAACAAAAGATAAAATTGCACATGTCATATTCAAATGCTTTTAATCGTAATTCATTCTAAATTAATTGTTTAAGCTTTACTACACTAGTAATTTAAAAAGTATCAAATCTTCATAATAAGCCAAATTGGAGTTAAGATTTACAATTATGAGAATAATTGTCTAATGTTCATGTTTAGTCCTAAATGTGATTGGTAAGAATGACAACTAATTGTATATTTTGCTTGCTTGCAGTAATGCTGAGGAGCCTGCGGAGTGCCACAGCAGCCTCGTAGAGCTCAGTCCAGGAGCGGGAGCCGAAGAAGGGCGAAATGATCCACGGCGATTTTCAACATGGGGGCCCCATTCCGCATCATGGACTGGACTGCTGGCAAGGTCTACGAGCGCTCCGAGCTTGGCCCACCGCTGGCTGTGCTCGCGGTGCCGTTTCCTAAACGTGAGCGTAACGGCCAGGTGCGCCACCTGCGGAACCGTTAACCCCGAGGTGGATATGATGGGACACGAGGAAGAGGAGGAACCCTCCCACAGCAATAGATCCCCAAAGCGCCAGAATCCCTCCGTTTATGAACGGGTCAAATCCAAAGTAAGCAGATCGCTCTCCAATGGTTCGGTCGTGCAGAAGCTTTGGCTGGAGGCGGCGCCGATAATCCCCAAGTCGCTGGCGGCCGGGGGTAATGCCTTCAAGAGGCCTACAAGCCTCGTCGTGGACAACGCTGTGGGAGAGGATAAAGAAGATGCTGTTCGAAATGCAACCCTGGCAGTCTCGTGGACGTGTCCGAGGTGCACTTTGGAGAATGCGGCTGGCAAGGACCGGTGCGAAGTGTGTGAGACCCCTAGAAAGGCGAGCAGCAATATTGGTATCCGGGCTGGAGGTACACTTCCTCGTAATGGCATAGTGATCACCGTGCCGGATTGGGAAGAAGGTGGCAGCAGGCCCGAGGTGCAGAGTCTTCGACAGCAGGCCAGTCCTGGAGACTGGTCACGACCCGTGTATCGCCGATCGTTCTCCGAGATGACTGGTGCCGCCTCGCCAGGAGGTAGCGCCAAGCCCAACCGGCGCAGTATGGTGGAAACGGACGCTCAAGGCAACCTCCCGGCTGCGAGGTCGCCCGTTAATTTGAACCTTCAAATCCCTCAGGCGGGTACCAGGTACTCCTACATCGGTATCACCGATCCCCAGCAGCAAGTGAGATCTCGTAAAGCACTAGCCAAAAAGCGGTTAGTGCCTCCGATGCCTATCTTAGACGTGGTAGATCTCTGCAAGACCAGTAATGGCAACATTCAACTCTCCTCTTCATCTTCCTCGTCAGAAACCTCCAATTCCTCTATCGACCGCATGTGGACTTGCACCAAGTGCTCGTATGCCTACAACCCACTGTGGTCGGACAGCTGTGATATTTGTAATTCTGTGCGTTCACCCCCTTCCCTCACAGAGCCTAGTCTCATTACGGTGACCAAGGACAGCGTTCGCTATACCCCTCCTAAGAGAGACGATTCGGAGGGATCGGAAAACGATGGGGACCCTCTGGGTCTCTTACTGCCTGGTCCTCCTACAGCAACCCTAGCTACCTTGGAGCAGGACCTTGACGAGGACTTCCAGTTCCTTCCTGGTGAGGGAACTGTCCCAGCATCGTGTGAACAGGAGTGGACGTGTAAGAAGTGCACCCTAGTGAATTCGGGAACAGCAATGGCGTGTGTGGTTTGTGGGGGTTCCAAGCTTCGTAGCATTAGCATGGTGGAGGACATGACTCTACGCAAAGGAGAGTTCTGGTCCTGTGGGCAATGCACCCTAAAAAACCCTCTTAGTGCTCAATCTTGCATGGCCTGTAAGACTACTAAGAAACTGCTGGAGGTGCCCAAAGCATCCAGTGGTGGGGGAGGGTCCAGGAGCCCATCTCCTAGGCAGTCATCCTCCCGGCTTGGTGGTGGTAAAGTGGGAGGGGGTGGAGGGGCCATCCCTAAGCAAAAGGTTGCGGGAAGTAGAAGGGTGACAAGCAGTGGGGGTGTATCTCGTAGCAATGGTGTATCAAATCGTGGTGGTAGCGGTGGTGGGCACCACCATCATCATCACCACCATCACCATCATCATCGTACTGGAAACATCAACCGCATGGAGCTTAGTGTGGACAATAACACACTAGTGGTGAATGACAGAGGTATGTGATGACATTGAAGTTTTCTTCCTTTACATCAGTTCAGACTGTCTTCCCTTCTTCTTATGCATTCTGTTTTCTTTATCCTCTTGCTTCTTATCTTGTTTATTTATAGCTGTTTGCATAAGTGTTTCCTTGCCTGCTGATGCTGTTTTGTAACATAAGATTTTGTCTGGTACTACTTTCACAGGGACCTTTTTGCTTAACAAAATATATTAATATTTTTAGGTCATCTGTGTTCAGCTCCCTCTTTTGACAAGATGTCTTACAGTTCCTAGCGAATAAATGGCATCCAAAGTATCGGGAGAGCCAATGAACTAAGAACCAACTGCGAGGTGTTTTTCCTGTTTACTTTATCAGTGCTCTTTACCGTCTGCGGCTGTCATAGAATAGCACAAATGCAACCATACAACATTTTTAAAACTACTTTTAAATGGCTTTACTTACCAACTTTATGAAAGGAGGTGCTGAAACTGGCCACCGTCGTTGTCCATACATTTTTGGCACCTCTTTAGGAAACTATGCATCACTCGCCGTAGTTTACATTGAGAAATGCTGGCAATTTCCTGTTGGATATTTTGTTTTAATTCTTCCAGAGTGTGTGGGTTTGTATTGTACACTTAATGTTTTAATTTACCCCAGATATAAAAATCGCATGAAGTTAGGTCGGGGGAACAAGGGGACCACAAGTATCTACTAATAATTCTGTCCCCAAACACATTTTCAATTGTTTACATCGAAATATTGGCTGTATGAGTTGTGGCAAAGTCTGTTGAAAAAAGGCAAAATCTTGCCAAAGTTGTATTTGCATATGTGGGGCGTCAACTGTTGACTCAAAAAAAATTGGCCCTATAATTCTTTCTCCACTCGTGGCACACCATACACCAATTTTTTTGTCATAGAAGGGCACTTATGAGCAATATTAGGTTTGTCAGAGTTCCAATAATGATTATTTTGTGTACACACATATTCATGAAGGTGGAACCATGCCTTGTCCGAGAAAAATATTAAATATGGGTCTGTTTTGCCATTGTATACACTATTGAGACTTTACTCTCAAAATGTATGCCTAATTACAGAATAACCTGGTTGAAGAACATGTGCTGCAGTTATTTTATATGGTTTTAACTTAAACAATTTAGTAGCTCTTTACACAGAGCCATAAGAAATACCTTCCTCTTGTGAAAGATGCCTAAGCAATTTTTGAGGGGGAAGTCTCCAAACGATGACGGATGTTGTCTAATGTTTCTTCGGTAAGAGCCCTATGCAGTCTATTAGGCTTCCTAGAGTGAACACTTCCTGTGGCCTGAAATGTATTATAAAGTGTATGGATTGTTGTACGGCTTGGAACTTTTACATCTGGAAATCTTTCTGCAAACCATATTTTTACGTGACGAGGTGACTGAGTTAACACATACAAATCATAAATAAATAAATACACGTTGCGCAGTAGAAAATATATACTGAGCCATAATATGCTTTGTGACTATACACAGTTCAAAATAATAAATAACTTGTAATACTACACCATATCACTGTCGGCTCATTACTGCAGAGCCAGAGCAGAACAAAGTTGCATCAGTAGCATGACCTTGATTGCAGCAGTAGCAGTAGCAGAAGCAGCAGCTGAAATCGTATGTCCATACGCCCAATGAAAGAACACCACGCAGCCGGTTCTTAGTTCATTGCCCCCCTAGGTTATGAGAAATATACAGGCTGTTGGTTGTTATTCATTCATTAGCTGTTTACCCTCTTATGTAGGACTTACACCCCCCAGGACTTACAAGCGGGTGCCTGGGGTCAGAGGCCCGTCGAGGAGCAGACACTCATGGATCAGACAGAGTAACCAGAATGGGTGATCAGCCCGATGTCTGGTATGGGATGAAGGAAGTAGATGAAACGAAATGTTGGTGAAATGTATGAAAGGAAAGGTGATGATGGAGCAGTTGGTGGAATGAATGGCAGGGGAAACCGGAGGACCCGGAGAAAACCCGCCCAGACGCCGCTTCGTCCACCACAAATCCCACATGCAGGTCCCTGGGATTGAGCCCGGGCCACCTCGGTGGGAGGCAAGCGGTCTAACCACTCGGCCACGGCGCCGCCCTGCTGGTTGTTATTGCTCTGCCAAAAGAAAAATTACTTCAACTGTACTTTTAATATAAATATTTCACATTTGAGAAAAGATGATTTTCTTTTAGGCTAAATGTGTCATTAAAATTCACATGAAAATTTGGGAAACTGCTTTGTCCCCCCCCCCCCCCCCCCAAGCAGAAACTGAAATGACACTCCTGGTTCATTGGCTGTCTCAGTATATGATGTCAATGCGTTAGCACATTCTTCCTTGGAGTGTTTAAATAGTTTGTCTCCCACATCAACACTGTGACTTCATAATTTTTACATGCTCCATTTCCACACCTCTCCTCACCTCTATAAATGCAATGCATCAAAATCATTTTTGTTCTGCAGCAGCATACCAACAATAAGCTTAAGCCATTTTTAGACTATACCAACAGAATATCAAAGAAGGTACGTCTGCTGTATTGCTTAACATCATCTTTTTACACAGATCAGATAATTTTTGTGAATAAGGTGACCTATTTAACAAATGTTAGATACAAAATGCTGCTGCTGCTAATTAATTCTGGTTTTTAAAATTTAATTTAAGCAAACTTAAATGATTTCAAGGTAGAACTAAGTAGTGGCTCTTTTGTGTGTAATTCCTGTATGGTTTCTGTGAATTCTCCAGTGTTATGATAATTGGCAATTTCTGTGTCAGAATTTGGTTGCTGCTGATAGAACATCTTCTGCACATCATATATTCTCGGTCAGTTCCCAGATACTTCCCACATGCAATCTATAACATTCATATTTCTACACTCATAACATATGTTAGTAAGTCAGCCTGTGAATAATTATAGGCATTCTCTTCTATAGTAATTGTTGCTACCTGGTAACAGTTTGCTGCAGAGAATAAATAAATTGATTTTTGCATGCAAGACTTGGAGTTTTATTGATAATTGAAGGCTGTGACTGGCAAAATAAAGCCATTGTGTCCCAAAATTGTTTCTCTTACAACTCTGGTAGATATGATTATTGTAATATAAATAAAGTAAGGGCATTTGTATGCGGAATACTGTTTGATTAGATCTTCACCCAAGAGCAAGGCATTCCAGAGAATACATGAACTTCTGTTGGAAACAAGCTTTTTTAAAAGACATATTACAGATGGTGGAAGATCAAAAAGCATCAGAGCACCTAAGCTAGAACAATAAGTCATTAGCTTATTGAGAACAACAGCAAAAGCAACACCTGATGAAATAGCTGCAACAGTGAATTTAAATTGTACAACAGTATGAAGGTAGCTGCTTTATCCATATCACCTTCAAAGTATCCAAGAGATTAATGAAGCTGACTTTTCAGCTAGAGAAGCATTTTATACTAGTTAACAACAAATTCATGTTCATGATCAACCTCTTCTCTTTGTTGATGAAATGCAGTTTACCAGAAATAGGATGCCGAACTTTCACAATAATCATTAAAATCCCCATGCCAACAACAGTCGGTATTAATGTCTGCCCTGAACTATTTGGCAGCTGTTTGGTGCTTTAAATTTACATAAAATGATAATTTAAATTATTCATTGAAAGGACTTCCAATCATTTATCACTAAAGCTGCTTGCATTGGATTTTTATGTGCATCAATTAAGCCCACTGTATATTCAAAACTTATTCATTATTTGGACATTTTTAGCAATGAGTTGAAGGGTGTCAGGAGATACAGCAATCACCTGAAATGAGAGAGAGAGAGAGTGAGTGAGAGGGGGGGGGGAGAGGTGGAGTCAGAAATGCAGCATTTGGAGTGTGTAATAGAGTTCATAGTACCTAAACATTTTGACTACCTTTTGTAGAAAACTTTACCCTGCACGTCAAACAAGGATTGTATGAGGGCTGTCCCAGAGGTACCCAACCTAACAAAGAAAACACTAAAATGTTGGGAAAAAACATCTTTATTTCTGTACATAGTTTCCTTTCAGTTTGATACACTTTTCCCAGTGATGTTCAATAGCTTTGATACCCTGTTTATAATGAAAACCGTTGAGTTCTGCAAAATATCCATCAACTGCAAACTTCACCTCTTCATTGTTGGCAAATCTTTTACCACCAAGCCATTTCCTCAACTTTGGAAACAGAAAAAATCAGAGGGGGGCGGGGGTTAAATCTGGTGAATAGGGTGCATGAGGAAGCAATTCGAACTTTAACTCATTGATTTTGGCCATGGCGGGTGTGTGAACTGGTGTATTGTCTTATGAAACAGAACTTTCTTTTTCGCTAAATGCGGCCGTTTTTGCTTGATTTCATCATTCAAATGTTGCAATAAGTTTGCATAATACTTACCATTGATAGCTTTTCGTTTTTCAAGATAATGAAAATTATCCTACGCGCATCCCAAAAAAACTGATGCCATGACGTTGTCTGCAGATGGAACTGCTTTTGCCTTCTTTGGAGCAAATGCTCCCCTTTCAATTCACTGTTTTGACTGTTCCTTCACCTCAGATGTGAAGTGATGGACCCATGTTTCATCCATGGTTATGAATTGATGCAAAAACTTGTCTTTATTGCAGCGAAACATCGCCAAACACTCGACTGAAACATCCTCATGACGCTGCTTTTCTTCCATTGAGTAAATGCGGCACCCATCCTGCGCACAACTTTCTCATGTCTAAATTTTCAGTTAGTATGCGATGTACAGCACTTTTTGAGATGACTATGATGTCTGCTAGCTCACGCACTTTCAGTCGACAGTCATCCAATACCATTTTGTGGATTTTCTTCACAATTTCTGGCGTGGTCACCTCATTTGGTCAACCACTGCAAAAATTATCTTGGCAGCTCATACGGCCTTGCTTAAACAAAGCCACCCAATATTTTACTGTTGTCAACGAAGCAGTAGACTCCCCCAGAGTAGAATCTAGCTCAGCTTTAATATTAGTTGGACTAAGACCTTTCAAATGAAAGTATTGTATCGCATAATGATGACCAGGTTTATCCATGTTTACAAATATGCTTAGAGCGTTCACTATTAATAGCTGCCAAACAATTACTAAACAACATAGCATCGTCAAACTTCAAACTTAAGCTTTATAGGGTTGGTACTTTCTACCATAGTCATTTGTTTGAAGCAAACACTATATATACGTCAGGTTGGGTACTTTTGGACTGCCCTCGTAACTCAGAAACAGCCAAACTGATCAATTATGTTCATATGTACATATTTGTTGTTTTTGTGTTCATCAAGAAATTCCCAAAGATTTATCGCATGTTTAGTCACAACCTAAATATCACTAATACTTCCTCTTTGTTAAGTCACCTTTGAATACTTGTAGTTATTCATATGTTAGATACCCTTTCTTTTTGTTGTTTCTACCATACTTACAGAGTTTAAATGGTTTATAAAAATAATCTTTCAGTACAGTCGATACAAATGTTTTTATGTAATATAATTGGTTTTTTATTACTGATTAGGGACTTGAAAGTAACCTTGAATATTTTTATTTTCTGTCATTACTTAGTTCCTAAGAATCCTTTTAAGTGTTGTTTTCCACATTGTGCATTTTGCTTAGAGCTACATATTTGTAAATGTTGTGGAACTGGTAGTTGCTGTTAACTGGAGTTGGTGACATACACAACATGTGATCTAATATTTCCTGTGGAACTTATCTTTATATAGTTTCCTATGATTTATCTATCTTCATATGCTGGAAGTTGATGACATTGTAGTTGAAATCATTTAAGAGTTAAAATTAAGTCAATTACTGTCGTAAAACAACATTCACTTTTGAAATTTCCTGGAATATGTTTCGGAGGCTACATCCTCCATTGTCAACCGGACATTGATATTAGGTGTGAAGCTGATCTATCCGTAGTCGGCTCTGGTGGTGATTCTAGGACCTTGTACAAAGAGTTATTCTGGGAAACATGGAAATTGAACACTTGGTTCTTATTTCTCTAGATGAAAGTCTGTTCTTTTGTGGTCAATTCTTGTTCTTCTGTTGTGTGTTTTAATAGTTTTGGTTCTGGATTTATATCTTGATTATTTGCCCAAAAATGAGTGGCAGCTGTTAATTTTTTCTAAATGTTCATGTTTTATACTTCTAAAAGTACTCCTTGGCCTTGTTTCCAAGTTCCTCTTCATTTTTTCTATATAAATTTGGTTGTAGTTATTGCCTTTTATTTGGTAAATGCCAGATTTTTTATTTGAAGGGATGCTGCCTTTAGTGGTAGAGTAGAGCCAAGTACATTGTCAATTCTGTGGGTGATGTGCGAATTGTTTTTAATACTGTCTTCTCTCCTGTTGTGGGTGGTTGTTTCTTTTAACAATTTTTTCTTTTTTGCTGCATTCACTTTTATCTATGTACCAAAGACTTCTGGAAACCATTTATCTCTGCAATTTCAGTTAATTTTATTGTATTCTGCTTTGTATTCGTGTACTGAAAGTGGTATATTCATTAGTCTGTATGTTAAACTATTGAAAACTATATATTTTTGAGATCTTGGGTTGTAGCTGTTAGATTTGGTGTGATTATCTCTCTGCATTGGTTCTTTGTAGATACCAATGTTTATTTTGTTTGCATTTTTTGTGATGTTTAGGGCTAAAAATGGATTGTTCATGTTTTTCTGTTTCTAATGTGGATGTATGGTTTTTGCTTGTAAATTTAACAGTCATGGAGCATCTTCTAGTGATTTACCTAGATGATGATAAAAGACTATGCCATGTGTAGCAGATAACTGCCAATTTTACAGCAAATTTCATGTAAAAAGATTCACTGTTAGATTCCAATTGTGCAGCACAGAACCTGTCTTTTCTCCCTATATACAGTATATGCAGGCCTACGCATCAGTTTGCTGCAGAACAAAATATGGCTGCATGAGACTTTTAACTTTGGAGAACTGTAACTCTTTACTATTGCATATTTCAGCAGGTTAATAAAAGTTATGAATATTAAGAGGACTAATACTGAGTAAAAACGAAAATAGAAGATGTTATAGATACTTTTTTCCTCTTTAGTTTAAAAGCAAAGCAAATGCAGACACAGCAAAACAATGCTGCATAAGTCCCAACAACATACATGTACGCCAATTCTCATTTAGTTGATGTGGATGTTATGCATTACCACATGCACCACAGTGAGAACTCAAATCTACCTAACCTTTAACACTGAAATACTGGCAAGTAATGCTCAGTGTTATAACAACTTCACTACATTTAGCAAGAGTTTTAAGAGTACAGGTAGACCTAGTCTAAAAGGGTTAGAAACCTGATGTGGTATAAAGTCTAGGAGGCTCAAATGTTATTCATTATCCTCCACATCAAAATTATTTGAAGTGTCATTGATAGTAAACTCAGTCTTTGTAACAGTTGTCTACCTTTTTAATGTTAGCCTATAATGTCTATAGTTTATAAAATCCTACATGTTATTTGCTTTTGAATGCATAATTATAAGAAAAACCGCATGCTTATAGTTTATGAGAAAATGGTCTAACAACAAATAAACTACTCCTAAAATATCTGTTCTTAAGTTTGACCCAACATGTATTATGAGCCATATTATATCTATAGGTGGTGGAGGCAGAAGTCCGCGAGCTGTAGATCAACAGTCTTCACCCATAACGCCGCTGGTATCATGGCATTGTATGTTGTGCACTTACGAAAACCGGACAGCATCAGTGTCATGTGAGATGTGCCAGAGTTCACGCTGCCTCTCTTCTTCTGCCATGGTGATGACAAATGGCAGGCTTTCTGCCACACCTTCTCCAGGGGGTAGCACTCCATCAGGACCTACAATGAGTAACACGATCTCTACAGCGGCAAAACTGAAACAAGAAAGTGAGCTGATGGAAGACCTGCGACACATAGAAGAACAGGAGGCATTGGAAAAATGGGAACGTATAGTGCAATATTGTAGGGAGGTGAGGCTTAATAAATATTTTTTTGTTTTGAAGATGTGACTCTTCTGTTTGCTTTTAAGTTGGAAATAAGAATTCTTTAGGGTTCTTGATCAATCTATATAGGCTGAAAAATGCTAACCCTTCTCATTGCTATTGGTGCTAACAAATGTAGGGAACTTGCACTCACATAAATGCTTTGAGGTTTCTGTATGTGAATGGGAAGGGGGTGGAACCCAGCTTAAAAAAAAGACAAAAACACAAATGAGCTTGAAGATTTTATTATAAGAAGTACTGAAAGAAAATACTTTCAGTCCTACAGATTAAGTCTGTTTTAATACAGATTCCCCCTCTTGGATTGTTCTGAATCAAGTATGAAAAAGCATCTACTCTATCATGAGGAATATGAGGAGCTTCTATAGGTAAGTAGTGTTCATAGTGATTGTAGGTCCAATACCAACATTATGACTGGTTATGCTGGCCACAATATCGGTTGAATGAGGCATGGGAAGGGTTAAGGACGTATGGATGAGAAGTCGGCAATAGGATAAATTGGTTATAGCCCTTCAAGATTGGCATATGAGTTTTTATATTGTCTATATATTGCTTATATCAGTTGTAAAAGTGTTTAAATATTTCATATATTCTATTTATTGTGTTGGACAGTTTCAAAATTCTTAACAAAATGACACTTTATGGCTGTGTTCCAGTAAATTCATTAATGTAACCTAGTTTGGATGTTGGAAAGGAAGGTGCTTTTGTTGGCATCCTGAAATTATTTGTGACCAAGAAGTGTTAGATTGAATAACTGCTTGCATTTCATGCTGCTAGGTATGATCTCCATTGTATCATGATAATCAAAGCCATCACATATTCAAGTTAGTGATAGACTGAAGCTAAAGGATACTGATTGGCTATATTTGTAATTAAATGCCTTTATATATTTCAGGCACCATTGTTTGAGAGATGCAGTAAGAGTGTCAGTCAATGAATACTTTGATTGTATAGATAGCAGTTCCAAAAATTGAGGCATTGGTTTTGTTGTGTTACAGCATTAGCACTCTGTTTGAAATGATATGATTCTTTATAAAATATGAAATAATTTTTTTCCATATGCAGTGTAGTCTCAGTTATACTTTTTCAAAGGGAGATGGCTAAAATAATGTATAAATTAAAAAATGTAAAAGTTAATTTTCTTATGGAATTATACTTGTTGTATTAGATTATTATTCAAACTAATTATGTGTTATTTAATATAAGAAAACAACAAATGAAACATCCACATAGATACTAAACATAATATACTATTTGGAACATTTACATGCATACCAGTACTGTTATTCATAATTCAAACTTAAAAAAAGAAAATCAGAGTACTGATGATTTGTACTAGTTTAAAAAATGGTTAGATTTTCTTTGCTATTGTTAACACTTTCACAGCAATAACGCATTCCAAGAACACTGATACTTCACTCAACATACTTACTGTTTTGTGCTGCAACAGCAGGTAATGGAAATCTAAGCATACAAAAGTCATGTATAATGTATCTTAACATAGCATAAACATGACATATTACTCAGTAATTAACTGAATCTATTTCATACAAGGGGACCAGAAAATTGTGAAGTATTAGTGAGAAAATATATAGCTGAGAGGCGTATAACTGAGCCAAATATTAATGGACAAAGTTCGGTGCCTAAAAGTTATATATAACAGCGAAAATGTAAAAATGAATAATGTATAAATAAGGTTCAACTGTAGTTTCAAATTATAAATCTTTTTCTCAAAGCAATTTCTTTTCCACCAGAATCGTTGCTGTAATGAGTTCTTCAGTTATTTCAGTCTTGAATCACTCTGATTTTATACTTTAAAGATTCTATAGATTTAATGCATACAGCAATACTTATGAGCTTCTAAAATTAAAGGTGAAATAGCACCAATGCTGCAGTATGACACATGCCAATTTGTAGAGTAGGAAGGTGTCTTCCTGAATTGGGCAGGCAGTAAATAATGCCGAATGTTTCAGTCTCAGCTCAGTGCATGAATCTTGGATATGTTTCAGTAGAACTTCACATTTATATGGCTTCTTTCAGACATGATAAAAATGTTCATTGGTCTTATGCAAAAAAAATCAAGGAATTAAGTAATCAGAGTAAGCACATATTTTTAGTTCAGTTTTGCTTCCTCAGCAGAAACAACTCTGTCCGTGTGCTATCTGTTGTCAGGGAAGCAATGTGTATAGCTTACAGCATTAAAATGCAATGCACCATGTTGCACATTGCTGCTTTTGTGTAATATCTAAGTAACCTAATACAAATTTACCAAATAAAAGCATAAAAATAATCAGACAGTTATAATCAGTTTCATCTGTTACTGTTTTAGTGCTATTTATGCTGTAAAGAGCTCATTTCTCAATTTTTGATTGGTGTGTTCTGATTTCTTATGTTTATGTATCAATTGTTGTTAAGAAATAGCATTCTTCATCAAGCTAAAAAGATATCATTTCTGGCATTGCAGCACAAAGAACCATTTGTAGACGACTCCTTTCCACCTGCCCCGAAGTCTCTGTACTACAACCCTGCAGAGACAAAAGACAACCATGTAGTTCAGTGGCTCCGACCACACGAGATAGTAATGGAAGGAGACCCTAAATTAAAATGGGCAGTTTTCCGCACACCGTTGCCTTCAGATATTTCTCAGGGTATGTAAATTGCTGTTAACTAAGATGTCATTCATTTTAATATCATATCCCTGCTAAGGTTGGGTACATACATGAAACTCTTCAGAGGCAAAACATTTCCAGAGAAAAAATGACAGAAATACTCTTGCTTCATGTAGTCACTTTCACCATTATTCTTTGAGTTTACATTACTCTGGAGCATTTATGGCATCTGGGAAAGAAGTGGCTGTTACTTTCATATTACGGTGTGCTATGTTTGATTGAAAAGCCAGTTCATACATTTTGAATAGATACCACCTTCTCCAATGCCGCTGCCATAAAACCTTAGCATGTTTTACAAGAGGATGATAAATCCTTTAATTTTACGCAAATGAATATGTAAAGTTTTCACTACTTGTTGGGCTTAATAACAAAATAACTGGCAAACTTAAACTAAAGAAGGAGTGTGGAGCTGCATATGGATTATTAATTATGCTAAGATAAGCGTAGCAAATGAAAATAAGAAGACATGCATGCACAAAGCAAAATGTCAGTAGTTTGCACAGAACCTGAGACCAGCATTTTAACCTGTATGTGGCTGACTGCAAACAACATTAACTTCACTAAGGTAACCTCTAGCAAAAATTGCTTGTCTTGCAGTGTGCATACAACATAAGTCTACATTACTTATAACTCGTTACCCATCATACAATATTAGAAAAATAAAAATTTGATGCATGAATTCTTATTGTAAATTGTTACAGATTGACAAAGATCTGCTTATGTACAGGTGATTGCCATAACTCATTTTGCATAAAGCTACTGTATTAAAATTAAAATTATACTGGTTAAAAGTATTATTATCTTTTCCTATTTTTCATAAATAGAAGCATTTTGAAATACACAGATTCACCTTAAAATTTTTCTTTTGCAAAACTCATTCAAATTAGCAGCTCCTTGCTTCTTTACCCATTATTGATTTAATTGTAATGACTACTGCCTCTAGACGATTCATTTTTACAATATTAGAACTATTTTCTAGAAGCAGAAACATTTGTTTATAGAACCAGTGAGTGGTATTTGAAATTCTTCATGAGAGGTTTTCTTACAATCTATTAATTCTGTAGGTACATTTAATGAATTTAATAAATATTTGTAAGGGGAGTCAAAATCCAAGTTTAATTATGGTTGTTGTTGTTATTATTATTATTATTATTATTATTATTATTATTATTATTATTATTATTATTATTATTATTTACTTTTTTGGTTTTGAAATCACTTGAATATTTTATTTTACTATACATTGTGGTGTGTGCTTTAAAGGGCTATATTAATTCTAATCACTTTTTAAAAAAATAATTGAAAACTATCTGTGTACCAAAGCATTTTTTCAGTGTTTTGTTTGCGAGTGTATTATTTGTATATGTTTGTATTTGTTAGCCCCACGTTGTGGTAGCCAATTTGATGCGGTATTACTTATGTTTGTTTACATCAGTGTTGAAGCCATCTTGTGACGTCATTCATTTGTTCGGTTTGTAGCTCCATCTAGTGTTAGCAATTTGTGGTAGTATTAGTGTTTGAAAGAATTTTAAGTTTTGTTTACTGTCCTCCGGCTAGCTATTATTTCAGTCGAACATATCTCTTGATCAGGGTTGTGTAAACGGAAAGGAATCTTTTATCCAAAAATTACACTGATGAAGAAATTTGTTTTATAATTTTTATTGTCGAACACGTTCACTATCACTTTTACACATTGATCTAGATACTCGCCAAACTGAAACTGTTATAATAACTTCTTACTGATCACTCTTAATTTACGTACTTCAACTTTTTGTATAATTAACTTTACCATACTTTAGATCTTTCATAATTCTGCTGCGCGTAACTTGTGAATCTATATCCGATGTATGCCGTACCAATACTTTCGACGAACTGACTGACTGAAGACGACTTGTAGTGTACACAGATTTTTGATGAACTGAGCATGAAGCTACCTCTAACCTACCCTATTTATACTCCTGGATCCAGATACGCCTAAAGATTATAACTGAACTACTATTGGCTAATAAAACGCGCCAACATTAGCGTCTATTTTAATATCCAATGAAAATTATGAATACATATGCTTTAGGGAGAAAACATTCCAGAAGGTTCTCAACGGAAAAACGCGCCAACATTACGTAACTTCCTCGTTTCCAATAATGATAAACAGCTCACCCCCCCTCGCTGCATTATTGCGCTATTATTGACAGTTTCAGTAAGGCCATATAAACTTATTTCCCAATAATAATTACAATTA
Source organism: Deroplatys truncata (assembly GCA_030765065.1). Classification (NCBI taxonomy): domain Eukaryota; kingdom Metazoa; phylum Arthropoda; class Insecta; order Mantodea; family Mantidae; genus Deroplatys; species Deroplatys truncata. The sequence goes on from CM060979.1 coordinate 95,426,437, forward strand.
ATAAACATCTGAAATCAATGTCACATAAAAATGCATATTCATATTACAATCATTATTTACATTTAAGTAATATGTGATACAAATTACTGCATCATGTTATACTTGCTTCAATTTCTGGAGGAGCATCTTTTTCATAAAAATGCCACAGTATGTTTCAAACTAGTAAGCATAAGAACTTGTTTGTGACAATGATGCCATTAATTTAATGAAAACGGGAATATACTGTGCATATTCATTTGTAAAAAATTAAAACTCTAATCCTTTCATGTAAAACTGTGTGACTGGCTAAGAGCCTGGGCTGAATGGTTATATTCATAAGTTGTGTTAGCTTAGTACAAATAAATAAATAAATAACAAAATAAAACTGTGATATTAATTTAAAAGGTAATGATTTCATTGTCAGTGCAGAAGCTTTCTCTCATCAATACAAGAAACAAATGTGCAAACTACATCATACAAAAATCATTAAATGAATCTTCAGTAGCTTGTGAGATTGTAAACCTTCCAAATTTAACTCTGGCTGGATAGAGCAATTAAACTTCCCTTTCAATAATTAATATCTTAGTAACTGTAATAATTTGCTACTTTTGTTTGTTATTTATCATTAGTTTTCTGTAAATAATTTGGTTTTGAAAATTAAATTTCACTTCACAGCCCTTATGTCACTATAACTTTTCAGTAAATTTCTCTCTCTGCTCCGGGAGCAAGAGAGACATGCTCTTTTTATCACAGAGCTTTCAGTTGGCTGACATTGATTTGTACAGAATGCTAGATTTTATTCCCATCAAATGAATTTGAAACCTTCCCACTCTTAAAACAAATGACAATTTCAAAATATTGCATGTTAAATGCAGATTAAAACATGTAAAATATTTTGTTTTATACCAGAAAAAAGTGAGAACTATGGTATACTGTTTAGGTGTGTTGGGGAACTGCTGGCTACTAAGTGCATTGGCAGTGTTAGCTGAACGAGAAGACTTAGTAAAGAAGGTTATGGTGATGAGAGAATTCTGTCAGCAGGGGGCGTACCAAGTACGGCTCTGTAAAGATGGCAAGTGGACCACAGTACTAGTGGATGATCTGCTCCCATGTGACAAGCGTGGCCACCTTGTGTATTCTCAGGTGTGACAATTAGTTGTATTAAGCAATTCTTATGTTATACATTTAGCTTTATTACCAATGTGTACACACTAAGAGAAGGTCAATTTCTGTGATAAGAATGATAGCATATTTTGAGGGCATAATTATGTTTAATCACCAGTCAACAAGGGTGTAGTCAGGGTTTTCTCCAGAGGGCGGGGGAGGGAGGGGCAAAAATAAGATAACCATTCTTTATTAAAAAATCATTTTTATTTGAACATTTGAAAATGCTAAAGGTAATTAGTTACAGTGTATTCGAACCTACATAAATCTTATTTCAGCACTAGCCTATGGGAATTCTGGCTAAATCTTGACAAAATTTCTTTTTCAAATTTATTTTTAGACTCCAGAGCCTTCTTTTTATGCACACTCATCATGCAAAGACCAACGAGCTGATTTTGTCATTTTTGACTGTATTTTTACCCTGCTTAAGGTGCTGAAGGTTCTTTTGATAGTGCACATTGTTCAGGGCTGCGCAAGTGAAATAAATAGTGCCTGTTTTATGGCTGAACAATTGCATTCCTTTAACTGGTGCAGCTAGTTCTGTCTTCTTCAGTTTGGCATTTGGCACATTTTTTCTTTCCATTGGTTGTACTAAAGTTCAGGTTCACCAAGAAAATTATTCAAATTGTAGTAACTACAAAAACTTGCTTTTTTTAAAAAAAAAAATCCTCATAAGTGATACCAAGCATTACATGAGGGTGCAACTTCTTCAAACATTTGTGCTAAACAGATATTTGTGTACCAATCGGCAGTAACAGTATGTGTATCTTCCAATGCTTTAGTAGCAATATGGTCCATTTTAGAAAAAAAAAACTACTAACTATCTTCTTAACAGCACTGTGAATTTGTCAGACTTTCGTTGGCTTAGGTTCTGTTCAAAAGATCCATTGAGCCGATTGACTTTTATTTTCAGGATGATAACAAAAAATCCAAATTTTATCACAGTAACAATATTCCAGACCAAATTAGTGGTGCCATGTTGGAATTCTTCCAGTGTTTTTTTTTTCCCACTAATCAATTCATTGTTTTTGACCGAGAGTCAGTTTATGTGGAATCCATCAACTAAAAAGTTTTCTCATGTCTAACTTGATTTAAAATGTTTTGGATTTGACTCATGCCAATGTCCAATGTCGCCCGAATAATTTCATAAGATATCTGTTGATTTTCTTCAAGCATTGCTCGAACAGTGGCAATATTTTCATCAGTAACAGCAGTTCTTGGGCATCCTTCACGAAATTCATCCATAAGAAAAAAACTGATCTCTCTTGAATTTACTGTTATTATATCAATGTTATACCAATTATAAATTCTTGCCTTAGATGGGGCTTGTTTGCTAAATGCATTTCTAAGCCGATCTTCACATTGTTCAGGCATTAATGACAATTTAAAATCGTTAAAAATCACAGCTGGGAAATGTTCTCCAGTCAAATTCATTTTTGGGTAAACACACAACCTTTAAATGATGATAATTAACAAACTATTAGAGCAAATCAAACAAACTACACGGCAATCAACTCACAAAACATTAGAAGGTTTTTGTTTTTAGAAACATGGCATTGTGAAAATTTTCAATATCACTCTTGTAAAGACAATATCAAAATCCTATTACAAACAAAAAAAATACTCTTCATTTGCTGAACATTTTTGGTTCAGGGATGACTCTTTGAGTGCAGTAGGTGCAGCCTGGCTGCATCTGTGTTTTCTGTTGAATATTATGTGTATTTTGATAATATTAATAGCTGTTATTGAGCCTTTGTTTCTTTCCTTCATTTTTTTTTCAAGCGTTGATAAATAAATAGTTATTAGCATGCAATAGACTGCTTAGTGAGACTGCTGTGTGCTCAATGTGGTGTACATGTTCCCTTTTTATGCTTCCTTGCTAAGATGTGGAAGTGTTCTATCGTCTAGGCAGCACTTGTGACATATTCACCATGGTTGCCATGGAAGCGGAGTGAATTTACCATATGCTGCAACAAGAAATCATGTTCCAAGGTCCAAGGATGCTTACTGGCTTTACTGCTAGCAGATATGCAAGCGTATTCATAGTGCATGCACTTGATTTCCTTTCCATGCTCCTCAGCTCATGGCAGGGTATTATTAGGTTGCAACTAGACTCAATCCATTACCAATCATCAGAAAACCAGCTCTGTTCAGGAAAATTTCACACTAGGAATTTTCAGAGATTTTGATATAGCTCTTTCTCTTGATTATGCAGTGGCCATTATTTGTCCCCCTTCCAAAAAAAATCTTTTTTTTTTTATTATGCCTCATTGTTGCTGCAAAACAAGGCGTATGGCATTTTACTAAATTTTAATACATGTCCTGAGTTTGTTTCGATTCCTGGTGAGGGCTGCACCAACCTTTTCTCTCACAAGCCATCATTGGATTGCCTTGATTAGATTGTTTTGCAACTCATTGACTCAAATGAAAATAATATAGCTACATACCTTTCGTGCTAAGAAAGTTTCTAATATCCATTTTAGGTATCTATTGTTACATAAGAAATCAAGTACTGCACATGGACGCAACAAAGTTTCAAATAAACCTCCCTCATGGTATGTTCTGAACTAGCTTCAGCTGACTCACTTGCACTGATTGCAGTGCTTAAATAAGGAACAGAAGCTACTAGAACTTCCTGCTAAATACAACCTCAAACATTCTATAATCTTCAAGTCTTACCACAGACCATCCAGACCTTGAACTGATAGTTATCCACTCATTCATCACAGAGCACTCCCATCATTGACCAACAAAATATTGTCTTCCTGCCATGATTTAGACATGCTTTCTCACTACGCAATACTATTATAATCTCTTGACCTATAATGTTTCATTCGACTAAATGAGCTGGGGGGGGGGGGGAGGAGGCAAGTGCCTCACCCTGGCTGACCATGGCTACACATATTCCAGTCAGTAAAATTTGCCTGAATAACATTTCCTTATCTAGAAAAGATGAACAAAGGTTTTTAGTGCATACTGGCCTCCTTTTGCTTAAGTTTCCAATTGATACAAAACTGAAAGCTGAAAGAACTCTTTCAGTTTTAGGAACTCTACTACCATACTGTTAAATGTCAAGCACTAATATTTGTCTTTGATACACACAAATGAGTCTCATGTATCTAAGTGCTGTTTTTTAAACAGTGCAGCAAAGAAGCATTACTTTACTGAAAAGGATTTACTTTATTGTACTTTATGCACCAATAGTATTTTATATAGGGTAGTTAAATTATATTCGAACCCACTTGTGGCCCCTCTCTACTGCGCGAAACAGCCAGCAGTCGCCAGGGAAATTACGCCAACAGAGGCAGACTGAAATCCTTACCTTATAATAGATGCTGGAAATGTTGACCTTTTGCTCTCAAACAGGCAGCATATCTTGTGTAAATATTCTCACTCACTCTCCGAAGCTCAGCAGCAGGAATTCTTGTGATTTCTTGCACAATGTTTTCTCTAAGTTCCCTTAGTGTGCGAGGATTGGAACGATACCTTTGTCTTTTAAAGAACCCCATAAATAAAAATCACAACTCATTATGTCAGGAGAACGTGGGGCCACAAATCAACACTAATTATTCTGTCATCAAACACCTCTCTTATTGCATGATTCTGCAACAGCACATAGGGCTGCCGAATCATTACATGCAATAAGAGAGGTGTTTGAGACAGAATAATTAGTGTTGATTTGTAGCCCCCTCGTTCTCCTGAGCTAACGAGTTGTGATTTTTATTTATGGGGTTCTTTAAAACACAAAGTATATGGTTACAATCCTCGCATACTACAGAAACTTAGGGAAAACATTGTGCAAGAAATCACAAGAATTCCTGTTGCTGAGCTTCAGAGAGTAAGCGAGAATATTTACACGAGATATGCTGCTTGTTTGAGAGCAGAAGGTCAACATTTCCAGCATCTATTATAAGGTAAGGATTTTAGTCTGCCTCTGCCGGCCTAATTTCCCTGGCAACTGCCGACTGTCTCGCACAGTGGAGAGAGGCTGCAAGTGGGTTTGAATATAATTTAACTATCTTATATATCAAAATAAGCTTGAGTTAAGGACATAAGAAAATATAGTTTGACAAATTATGGAATTCGATACAATTTAAATAGCCTTTGTTATGTTAAGCCTCATAACATTTGACTCCCTAATGATGGTAGAAGTTTCTTAAATATCCTGTTTGTTAGTTCATAACATTTACTTAAATGGAAAACAAATGATTTCCATGTAGATCACAAAGTGTAAAGTTGTCGCTTTGTAAGATAACTATCTTGCTTTCTACTCGATAACATTACACTTTGTATATACTCGTGGAACAATAAATTTTACTGGAAAATGATAGGCAGAAATGGCAAAAGAAAAGTGAAAGGTGAAAAGTTGCCAAGTTCTTTGACTGAAAAGGTCCCTTGTTAAATATTAGTCTCATAAGGTTTGAATAATGGGGAATAGACACCATTTTGGTGAGCCATCATGCAGGGTTGGGGGTCAGACTTGCTGCTGGGTGGATACCTTCAAGAGTGCCCTGCTCCGGTGGGCTTCACTTCTCAGTGTCTAGATGTGGTAGATGCAAAAGTTAAAAATTTCCTGCTTGGCCTTCTCTAAATTTATGTTAGAGGCAGTTAAAGTGTTTCCCTGGCCTGGAAGCAGGCAACTAGTGCAAAATCAAGTAATCTGAAATTGAGGTTTTCCAGCAGCAAATAAAGATCCTTGGTATCAGATTTTCTAATAAATAATGAGCAGCAAAATGAAACCCTCAAAAGTACAGAGGCATACAAGATCGGCCTTATGTTATGGTAGCGAGGCATGGACAGTGAGACAAAAAGATGAAAACAGGATAACAACTAATGAAATGAGATTCATGCGCTCAACAGCTGGCTATACAAGATGGAACCAGAAATGCAATGAAGATGTGCTAAAGGAGCTACAAGTTGTACTTGTAATCCAATATATCCAACAGTACTAGAACAACTGGAAGAAACATATACATCTAATGCGCTCCTCTTATCATCCTAGAGGAAAATTATCTCTGAGCTGCCTTAAGAAACAATGGTTGGAAAATCCAACTTCGAATCTGTAACAGGCTCTTGGCCTAAAACTTGAATGGAAGAAGAAGAAGTAATTCCTTCCTGTAGCCAAGAATTTTAGTGATCAAATTTCAAGAATACTCTGAAGTTTTTTATTTTTAAAGTGCCCACAGCAAAGTTCTTCTAAATACAACAGGTATTGGCCTACCAACATTTAATGTGTTTTGCTTGTTGTCATCTTTCCATAAAGAAAAGGGTGTCTTGAGTATGGAACACATCAAATTGCTTTTTGTTGTTTGGATTCATTAAGAATCCCCTAAATAAGAATCATAAAAAACTTCAAACAATACATAATAATAATTACTATTCACTTAAGAAAATAAAATGTATTTTAACTGACCTGAACAGTAGCATAGTTAGATTTTCTCTATGTGCTGTCACTTCTACCATCCTATTGAGATGAGAAAAAGTGAAAAACACTCCTTCATTGTGTTGAGAACACTGGCTGTTGCGAAGAACCCCCACTACAAAAATTCATCCATAGTCATGGCAACCAAGTATACTTTTACATCCCGTCATTCACTTTACACTCCACTCTGTGACATTTTGTATTGCGATTGGTTTTCACTTTTTATATTGGATCAATGTCCATAAAGTAGCCAAGTATCATGACCAACCAGCCAGTCATAAAGAGAGTGGTTGGATTATGAAAAATAAAATTTATAGAATTTTTGTAAATAAAAAATAAATTTTAGAAGATAAAGTATAACCATGTAGACTATTAAAAAACTTATGTGACTCAGCAATTCACACGCTCCAAGAAAGAACTGACCCTACAGAGAGCACTTTCAGATTCCATTTAAGCACCACAGTTTATGATTGATCTGTAAAGTTTAGATAATGGCTAAATATTCTGAAGGATACCTGTGATATATACATATGATTTAAATACAGCTGGACGGTGTGTAAAGAAAGCTTAACTCTAAATAGGTATGAAATGTAATTCTCCAAGGAAATCAAAAAGCAAAATGCTTCAAATATAAAATCATATTTGCTTATTATTTTATGGCTACCAGTAATTGCTTACATTAATAAGAAAATATAAAATCAAACATAGGTGTTCATAAACCAGTTTTCTACCAGCTGAGTTGGATTACAACATTGTTGTAGATTCAGGTTCTTTGTGAAATATGAAAACAGGATTACCTGCTTGTGTGTAAACCATAAGGGTTTTAAGCTATTTTGCTATGTGCATTTAACAGGCAAAAAGAAAACAGCTGTGGGTTCCACTCATTGAGAAAGCAGTTGCCAAAATCCATGGTTGCTATGAGGCATTGGTATCAGGAAGAGCTATTGAAGGGCTTGCTACTTTGACAGGTAATTATTTGTATAGTCTTATATATTATTATCAATCCTGGGTAATTTGCACGAACACAGTCATAGTATCAATATAAAAACTGAGAATTAAAATGAAATAACATTAATGAAAGCAAAACTGTTCCATAAATAATTTGAAACTATGCTACCATACATTATGTTCTAGAAGACTGGAAAATGGTTTTTATGATGAATGTTATAGGTGCCCCATGTGAGAGTGTTCCTCTGCAGCCATCTTCATTGCCATCAGAAGATGAATTGGATAAGGATCTCATCTGGGCCCAGCTATTAAGCTCTCGGCTGGCACGCTTCTTAATGGGAGCTTCATGTGGTGGAGGGAACATGAAAGTAGATGAAGAGGAATATCAGCGCAAAGGGCTACGACCAAGGTATAATTTTAAAAGTGATTTGGCAAGTGTTGTCATGTGATGCTGCTAAAAAAAAGTCTAATGCAGATACTCTCACTGATTTCTCTACCCATGACAAATTCATAACACCTAAATGGCTAGCCGAGGTTGTTAAGACATGGACTAATGAATAGGAGGTCTGCAGTTCAAATTCTGCCAGTACCATCCTCCCTGACTGAGGCTTTTTCCAAGTAATTGGTGAATGCCAGGGAGGTACTCTAAAGTTAGGCTTGGGATGTTTCATTCCCAAATTTGCTTTCCCAATTATCATTTCATGTATCATCAGTACCCACCACCCATGCTGCCTTATGCAGTAAGAATGGGCATTAAATGCTACAAAAATTGAAAAAAAAAAAAAAAAAAAAAAAACTTATATTCTTATGTATTGCAGTATTCATATAAGTAGTGATCTTATATCTACTTTACATTTGCCTAGGAATGATTTCAAATTATGCAGTAAGTACATAGTTCTGTAAAACATGTGGAAACAGTATTAAAATATTTAGCTGTACTAAGAGGATGGAATCTTGAGATGGAAAGAAAAAAGAGAATTGTGAACTTTCAAGCATGTCTGTCAGTGACAGAAAATGTAAATATGCAATATGGAATATTTTGAAAATGCTTAATGCTACTACAAATTAATTTGACACAAATTATGTATTTTAATGAGCTGGTTTTGCCTATTTCTTATGATTTCTGCAGTTTTATAAAAGTTATACAAACTTTAGTAATAAGAGGAATTCACAGGCTATTTACTAGAAAATTTAACATATACATTTTATTAGTTATCTAGATTTCCATTAGAGTCTGTAGTCTCATCTTAAAAAATGATGATGGGCATGTCTGCAAGATTTTCCTTAATTTTTACCTCACTTTCCTTTGTGCATTATGGTACACATTCTCTTCTCAACCAATCTGCAGTGTGTAGATCTCCACCCCATGGACATATTTTGTCATCCAAAATCGCAAGCAGAATCCTCAACCTTTTCTATTGGGGTATTAGCTTAAAAAATTAAATGTAATTTAATTTAGGCTTTTGTAGTTATTTAATATTAATTATTTGCCATCTGCATTCATTTTATAAACTATAGTGAAATTAGTGTTGCTGCTGTTGCATGTATTTGAAAACTAGTCTGTTAAAGCAGTAAAACCTATTCACTTACCTTTAACAGCATTTCTGCGGTGTCCAAGATGAATTCCAGTTTCTCTGTCTTAGCTCTCTTTTGATTTTCAAATGAGGTTTCAGTGCCCAGGTGCCATTTTAATGCTATATTGGTTTCTTTGCTGTATTCAAAACCTTTTTCATGATACTTAGCCGTTATATTCTTGGCTAGAAAATCAGGTGTTTCATTACCTTGTATTCCACAGTGCGCTAGTATCCATTAAAGTACTACTCTTTTATTAAAATTAATTGTTTTAAAATTTTCTGCATTTTACAACATTAGGCTTTAAGCTATTGTATCAGATGCTATGCATATTATAACTGCTTAAGAGTCGGATAATAATACAACTGTCTTAAATTTTTTATTTGATATAGAAGATATTGTAAGCTGAGAAGGATCACTAAAATTTCACCATAAAAAATTTGTAGAATTTAAACTTAATCTTCTATGCACCAGCACCACATTATTTGGTAAGCTGGATCCATCAGTGTAGACGTGTAGCTATTCATTAGCAAGATATTTGTTTCAAAACATAGGGAGAGGTTTCAGATATTTTAAAGTCTTCTGCTAACTGTAGATGTGTCCAATATCAAACAGTTCTAAAGGATTGACTTTTGTTGTGAGTTTTCTTTTAAGTGTGAGAGTTTTAATTTGTCGCGGTATCTCATGTTATCTTATTGCTGAGCGCCTGTTATTGTTTTACTACTTTGAGTTTTGGGTTCTTTGTCCTCCGGCTAGCTATTATTTCTCAGTCGAGCAAATCTCTTGAACAGGGTGTGTAAACGGAAAAGAGTTTTTACTGAAAGATAGCACTGATAAAAGAATTTGTTTTTACACTTTTATTGCCGTCACACTTTATTCATTTCACATAATTACTCTTGATACACGCCCGACTGAAACTGCTATATTTTTTTAATGTTACTATAATCACTTATTTGCTGCACATTATTAATTCGCGTATTTCACATTTATAACTAACTTTACAACGCGAGAGGTTCTGTTAAACTGTGTGACGAGTAACCTGCGAATACTTCTGTTGAACTGAGTGACGTATAACCTTTGTATGATTCTGTTGGACTGAACGATGTATTACCCGCGAGTGCTTCTGTTGGACTGAATGTTACCCGTCTCTCGGCTTCATAATTTATACTCCCTCACCCGATATGCCTAAAGATTATAATCGAACTGCTATTGGTTAATAAAACACGCCAACATTAGCATCAATTTTTTATATCCAATCAAAATTACGAACACATATACTCTAGGGAAGATATTCCCTCCATTTCTACAGAAAAGCGTGCTAATCTGACGTCATTTGCTTGCCTCTTCTAATTAATAAACAACTCACCCCCTCGCAACTTTGTTGCCTGCTCTTATTGTCAGTTTCAGTGAGGCCGTGTAAACTTATTTCCTAACAATGCTTATAATTAACAAACATCTCAAATCATTGTCATACAATAATGCTTATTTACGCTACAATCACTCTGGCATTTACAGTGTTGTGATATAAGATACTGCCACATATGCCCCACTAGAAACATAATTTTAAATATTTACAACTTTTTTTTTGGAAATTTTATAATTGGGTTTTTAGTCTCCTGAATCTTGTAACACACGGTATTTATCACTTGCACTTAACACTGCACACGCATTTAACACACGTCATACATTTTGCCTTTTTCTCGCCACTATTCACTGGCTCTTGTCTAATGTGTTTATATACATACATCTGACATTACAATTTTTTTTATAGCAAATGCTGTACCCTGAACTATTTAGTTATAAAATGTTTATACTTTTTTAGACTATTGACATAGAAATTTATACACTTAAGATTTTTAACCTGGTTCATCTTGTAATTATTGAGCATATTTACCAAAATATTCATCCTCTACACAAATATATTTACATCACTTAATTCTAGACATAATTTCACATTATCTGTATGCTATATAATTGTTTTGCTTTAATTATGTTTACCCCTTTTTGTATTGTTCTGTGTTTTATATTCACAATACTCTTGCAATTATATCTACGTACTTTTACTTTAATATGACATTAAGTTTTCATTATTACATGCTTCATTTTAAATGTTGTTACAGTTTACTAAGAAAATGTTCTTTTTCCCCTTTAAACATTTATTTTTGTGCTGAATTTATTTCTCCTTTCTTATGACATGTATACATAGTTAACCCTCTTACATTCCACTACTTTGTTCTACAGTTTAGCTTTAACTATCCTTGATTTACTTGCTCTTTTTTTTTTTTTTTTTTTTTTTTTTAAGCGGTCATTGCTATTTCCTCTCCTGGATCAAATTGTCTATGGCTAAGCATTGCTCGTAGCTGTATTGTAACCTTCCAAAATCTGTTCATGAATAACCTCTTAAAGGATTCATATGAAATTTCACCCCCTGATACCATTTGAAACCAATCTAAAGTTTTCTGAACCACACATCTTTTAACAACTATCATTTTCCATTCTTCCGGTATCTTTTTAATTTGAGAGTACTCTGACAAGTCTCTAATAAACTGTACTGGATTGGAGTTTTCATTCTGAACAGCTTGGTGCTTGTTAATTTCAGAAGTTAGTTTTTGATTATTTATAGACAAAACTTTTTCTTCGGGCAACTTATTTCTTTGTGTTTCCGACTCCTTCTGAATTTCAGATATCTCCCCTCTGAAGTTAACTTGCACCTGAATTAAATCTGCATTTATCTCTCTTAGCTCACTTGAAATGCTATTCATTCGGCTACCTAACTGTACATTTTACATCAACATGTTCAATTTTATTATTAAGCTCACTTTTTTTGTTAGATATTTCCCTGCTCATGTCTGACTTTTTCTTTGAAACTTTTCCTATATCATTTGCTATTATTTCCTGATTTTCATTTCTTATTCTTGTCATACTACTATCTGGCTCCATAAATTTCTTTTCAATTTCTTCCCTGTTTTGTTCTAAGCTCCTACTAATATCTTCCCTTAATTCCCTATGACTCTTTTCCATAGCTTCCCTTAATTCCCTATGATTCTTTTCCATATTCTGAGTTAGTTTTTGTTTTAATTTCTCATTATTCTGAGTTAGTTTTTCTAATTTCTCATTATTCTTAATTAATGTTTCACCAAAATTTTTCAACATTTCCATCATCATACTAGCATCAAAATGAACATTTCCTGCTATTCTATTCTGACTTTCTTCACTAACGTTTCCTCCCTCAAATCCTACATTGTTTGAGCTATTTTCTGTAACCTGTATTGAATTACAGCTAACTATTACATTATCCCCTTCCATAATTGTTTCTTCTGTATTGTTAGTGGACATTGTTTTCTTAATCCTACCACTTCTTAACAACATTTAATTTCTCACAATTTATTTTATTTTTTTTTAGGATACAAAAAAATTTACAGTTTTCTAACCTTTATGATGCTATCTGATGATGTTGTTTTGATGTCCAGCTTCCTGCCCCTCTCTCCTAGATGTATATGTCACCTCTGCATCGTACTACGATGGATCTGCGTCGTCTCGCTGTCTTGGTGTCGTAGTTGAATTCCCCTGTTGCCTTTTATTCTCGTAGTTACGATGTCCACTCATCCGCGTTGTCGGTTGTTCTGGTGGTGGTTTCTGGAATCTGCGTCTTGTAGTTAATTTCACTGCTCCATTCACTCCATGTCCTGGTTCCTTCGTCCCTTCCTGGTTATATCTGCCCCACGTTCTGGTTATTGTGTTCCTTCCTGGTTATTTCGGCCCACGTTGGGCGCCAATTTGTCGCGGTATCTCGTGTTATCTTATTGATGAGCGCCTGTTATTGTTTTACTACTTTGAGTTTTGGGTTCTTTGTCCTCTGGCTAGCTATTATTTCCCAGTCGAGCAAATCTTTTGAACAGGGTGTGTAAACGGAAAGGAGTTTTTACTGAAAAATAACACTGATAAAAGAATTTGTTTTTACACTTTTATTGCTGTCACACTTTATTCATTTCACATAATTACTCTTGATACACACCCGACTGAAACTGTTATATTTTTTTAATGTTACTATAATCACTTATTTGCTGCACATTATTAATTCGCGTATTTCACATTTATAACTAACTTTACAACGCGAGAGATTCTGTTAAACTGTGCGACGTGTAACCTGCGAATACTTCTGTTGAACTGAGCGATGTATAACCTTTGTATGATTCTGTTGGACTGAACGACGTATTACCCACGAGTGCTTCTGTTGGACTGAACGTTACCCGACTCTCGGCTTCATAATTTATACTCCCTCACCCGATATGCCTAAAGATTATAATCGAACTGCTATTGGTTAATAAAACGCGCCAACATTAGCATCAATTTTTTATATCCAATCAAAATTACGAACACATATGCTCTAGGGAAGATATTCCCTCCATTTCTACAGAAAAGTGCGCTAATCTGACATCATTTGCTTGCCTCTTCTAATCAATAAACAACTCACCCCCTTGCTACTTTGTTGCCTGCTCTTATTGTCAGTTTCAGTGAGGCCGTGTAAACTTATTTCCTAACAATGCTTATAATTAACAAACATCTCAAATCATTGTCATACAATAATGCTTATTTACACTACAATCACTCTGGCATTTACAGTGTTGTGATATAAAATACTGCCACAAATTTCTGTTTGATTTCTTGGACTTTATTAAAGAAGCTTTGTTGAGTTTTTAAGTTCACTTGTTTTCTATTTTCCCAGTTGTTATACAATGATTAATATTTTATATTGTATGATAGCTGCTTTTTTAATTTCAAAATTAAGTCTTGAATTATTTGTTAAAATTTGTAGAGAAGTACTGTGGTAGTTTTAACAGTTCCAGTTACTAAACAAAGAATTTGGTTTTGTAGAATATTAAATTTTTCTACATTTGTAGTTATTAAAATCTCTTCTTAATACAAGGTGTGTTCAAAACAAGACTGAACTTTTGAAATAGCTTGTCAACCGGCACAGGAAGTGTGCTGCAGCTACTGAGCGTACCTAACGGCAGGTTTAGACAACACATGCCATTTGTCTCATTTTGTTATGACCATTAGTTGCCGAGCTACAGGCGCTAGTGAGCATGTGCACAAGCTGTTCATTGGATTAGTGGCAAAGTGACAATGAAAGACCTTGAAGAACAGTTTATGTGTGCGAAATTTTGCCATAAATTTAGCAACATTTTTAGAGACATTTCAATTGCTTAGTCAAGCATACAGGGAGGACTGTATGAGTCGCACGTAATGCTATGAGTGGTTTAAGCATTTTGTACATGGCTGAATGTCGGTGGGTGAGGATTCCAGGTCTGAATGACCTTCTACATCAACCAGTGATGACCATGTCGATTTTGTCCATCAGGAATTTGCACCACGTGGTCAGATGGTAAACAAGGAAGCCTACCCAGGAATTTTAATGCATTTGAGGGATGTTGTGTGCAAGAAGAGGCCTGAGTTGTGGAAAAACTAGACTGGATGTTGCAGCATGACTATGCACTGGCTCTTGCATTGTTCCTTGTCCACAACTATCTGGCAGAACATCAGATTCCCATTGTGCCCCATCCACCCTATTCTGTGGACCTAACCCCAGCAGACTTTTTCCTTTTTCCCAAATGTAAAACCACATTGAAAGGACATCATTTCCAAACCATTGAGAGGGAATTCGGGACACTACAACAAGAGACCTGCATGCCATCCCAGAAAGTGCATTCCAGAAGGCTTTCCAAAAATGGAAGAAACATTGGGAATGGTGTATTGCCAGTAGAGGGACTACTTTGAGGGGGGAGAGTGCTTAAAATGTTGTACAATGAGCAATAAAGATGTTATAGCAAAAGTTTGGTCTCTTTTTGAACCCACCTCATATTTGAAAGTTGGTTTAATGTACATAATGTAAAATGCGTATGAAGTTTGACTAATACTTCCCCAATATTTTCCTGCTAGTCTTTTCTCAGATTTTTTGCATATATTATCAATTGGTTTTATCTATGTTAATTTTGTATCATCAAAATTGGAAGAATGCCCACATTTAAACTTGGCAGCTACTTCTTCACTATAGAAAATGATGGTGAAGAGCCTTCCAAAATGAACTGTAATCCTTTTTATTTTGTTTGACATTAAACGTAATACAAAGTAATGTTGCACAACATTCAATTGTATCCATTTTTGACAGAAACCTCAAAGTGTTTATTTTCAGCAGTATAACAACCAAATAAATGAAAGCACACATATGAAATTACATGTTGTGCCATATTTGATAGTGCCAGCACCGTCTCTTTATCAGATCGAAAACTTTCTGAACTACTCTTTTAAGGTATGTATGTGAATTTGTAATATCTAGGTAGAGAAAGTGGTATGACTGGATCACTTTAGATTTTTACTTTCTCTACTACATTTTTACAGTAAGTAGAGCAAATATTGTATTCAATGTCGGATTTCACGGGAAATATATGAGGCCCCCTGAACCAAAACGCATTTTTAGAAAGACGTCCATATGTGTGTTTGTGAACAGATGACTCAGAAATGAAATGCCACATAAATACCAAGGTTGGTATGTGAGTTCATTATCTTCCAAAAATGCAACATTATGATTTTCAAAAAAATCCCCCATCCCAATCTACAAACTACTCTTTACATGGAACATTTTTCAAACTGCTCAAATAATTTTGATTAAAATGCAATATATTTAAGATATTTACATGACAAATAAAATGTATACCTTGAATTTTCTAGGAATAGCTTGTGAAGTTCTCTTCATTCAAAAGGAATTTTATATAATGTTATGTAACGGATCAACCATAAAATATATACAAAAACTGCCACACAAAACACACAATTTATTTCAAATAACTTTTTCTGTGGCATGTGTCATATCTGAAATATAATGTATTATTGGTTTTAGTTTTTCAGCACTATTGTAATTTTTGTTGAAGTGCTGCTGATATTCAGTTGTTTCTCGGGATATCAAGGAAAGAATATGGAATTTCAAGGCCAACATATAGAGACATATGTCTATCAATTCTACTTTCTGTATCCCCCTTGTACCTACAACAAAATGTGTAATGAAACTATATCTGCAAAGGTTAAT
Organism: Deroplatys truncata; assembly: GCA_030765065.1. NCBI lineage: Eukaryota > Metazoa > Arthropoda > Insecta > Mantodea > Mantidae > Deroplatys > Deroplatys truncata. Next base: position 95,442,606 of record CM060979.1, read on the forward strand.
TTTGATTAACCTGAAGCAGGTAGAAAAGTAACCTTTCGTAAAAATAGTTTATAATGGCTATATGCAAATAAATTATAGCAGATAAAGAAAGTAATGTGAATGTAATATATCAGAATTGTACAATGTGCATTCAACGCAAGTGGTACCAGAAGAAAACTTTTATGTTTTACTGATATTGTTTCCAGGCATGCTTATTCTGTTCTGGATGTTAGAGACATGCTGGGAAATAGATTGCTGCGTCTTCGCAACCCTTGGGGCCACTACTCTTGGAAAGGGGATTGGTCAGATGATTCACCCATTTGGACTCCCCAGCTCAGGGAAATGCTGATGCCTCATGGTGCTTCTGATGGGGTGTTCTGGATATCTTTTGAAGATGTGCTCAAGTAAGTAGTAGCCATCATTATTATTGCTCCATGATGAATAAACTTATGTACTAATTTGAAAAGGATTATTTACTCTGTTTACAACCCCTTTAGTTTTAACTATAAATGGTTTCCAAATAATGGCACTGATATCTTTTCTTGTCTTGTTCAATAAAGATTTCCGCCATTGCTCTGGATGAATTTCAATCTTGGGCTTATTGTGTTACCTATATCGTTTTAAAGTGAATTCATTATGCTGCACCTTTTACCAAGGAATATAGTCTTATAACAGATATGGTTTCAAATTCTTCTGATTCGCAAAATATTTCCCCAAAAGTAATATATCTCCTGTGAGGCAAACCTCACAGGAGCTTTTAATGTGTTGGGCTCTTTCAGTTTCTTTCTTGCACAGACTGCAATCTAAGTTACCCTGAAACACTCCCATCATGTTAAGATGGTTTTTCACGGGAACATGTCCTGTGAGAAATGCAGTAATTGTTCTCAGCTGAAGTTTGTTATTTAAATAAGCTTTCAGCTCGTTTCTTACACGGTTCTCTAATAAATAGTTTACAATGTTTTTTCCTGGAGTTTTAAACAAGGTTTTATGATGTTCTACTTTAGACCAGTTGTTAATAGCCTCTCTTACTAAACATTGATATGTTCCTAGAGCTGGCTCTGGCTCAATAAATTGTGAAGCTGCTCCTTGTCCTGCAAGTTCATCATCTTTTTCAGTGACACTGGTATAGGAAGCAGTTTACATAATTCTATTGAGACAATTCTACTTTATAGAGTAAAACAATCATTATAGTGATTGTTGTCGTTTTGAAGTTTTCTCTTGCTGTATTTGCCATGCGTTATCACCTGACTAGAAAAAATGAGCTTACTTGCATTCCAGTTTTACTGTGCATTCCAGTTTTACAATCTGATTTTAGAAAATGACGCTTATGTCAACTATATAGATCTTTCAAATGATATGCTTTTTACCTTGTTTTAGGGGATTATTTCCTTCCATAAAACTCATCCTCCTGCCATCTCATTTTCTCATGCAGACATGTGATATGTGCCGTTTTTGGGAACCTAGGAATATTCTGCGGTCGATTACTGAATTTTCTTGGTGCTTTTTCTGTACACAAACTTATATATACAGGGTCTGTTAAAAAAAATTATACATAATTTAACGAACAAACATTCTTTATTGTGTGTTAGTACTGAATTATAATATTGAATTAAATATTACGGGCTTAATATAAGCTTCCTGCACCTGTTTAGTTACTTTTGGTTTTCAAAATGGTTGCGTTAGCGGCCAGACACATATCACAATAGTAAATGGTTGCATGAACAACATTGGTCAGTGCACTCCAGGGATTTCTGCACATACTGCTGTAATTTCTTGATGAAACAATCTCCAGTATAAGTGTTTCCTAATACATGGATCTTTCAAGATCCCCCGAAGGTCCAGAGATGTTAAATCTAGTAACATGCTAGGAACTCAAATGCACCTCTTCGTCCTATCCACTGTCCTTGCAGATTCTTATCCATAAAAGCTTGCATGCATGAAGGTATTTTAGGGGTACTCTGCCAATGCAATACTCTGAAAATGATACTCAATACCTTTTTTTAAAGAGTGTATGTAACTGCATGATGACTAATCTGGGATTTTCTGAATTCAGTTCCATTTTTTTATAAATATACATATTCCCCCCATGCTTGTTGTCTGTTCTACAAAAATCTTTCTGCTAGCATGAACTCAAGAGTATTTACTTGATCAATTTGTTCTGACTTCATCCAATGTTTTTTAAAGCTATAACACTAATATTTTCCTGTTTATTACTTAGCAATTTAGATAATTAAGTTTGTTACTGAGGGTTTGGACATCCTGGTGGAAAGTGCCACAGCTGTATTTTGTTATTTGTGTCTCAGCTCCACCTTCTACCTGTTTTCCTGCATCTTACATACCAGTTTACTAAACACACATGATCCTCTCCTGTTCAAATACAGACTGTCACTGCCTAAATGACTATCACAGAATTTATTTGTTTATATACACTACATTTTGTTCATCACATATAGTACTTATCACACAGTTTACTTTGTCTATGTATGAGTTACTAACAGATCTATGCAAAACACAGGTTACAAGCATTTTTGATTAGGAAACAGCTCTCACAGCTCATGTGAAGTTTCTTGTGTCATTTTTTAACAATTCTGGAACTATGTTTTTCATTGAATGGTTATTGCCTCATAGTCTTCATTTTCACCTTTTGCTTCATTGATGAGGTCAACCAAGTGGTCCGTTCTAATTCCTCTTCTAACTTTGGTTCTAGTTCTTGGTTGCTGCATGTGTTTGATGGTGCGAACATCAATGAGAGCAGCTTCTTATTTTGTTTTTCTTCTTGTGGCCATCTTTTTCCATTGGTTCCAACATTATTGTTTTGGCTTTTTCAAAATAAAGTATTGTCTGCTTCAGCAGCGGCTTGCTTATTGCTTTGCTCAACTTGGTCATCTATATTGGTCAAAACATGAAATTTATTTGAGTATGTACATCATAGGATTGCATTATTAACACCTGCTTGTCTTCCTTCAGAGGTTTTTATTAACATTTTACAGCAATTTATGTAAATTTGCCTGGCACTGGAAAATAAAGCTGGCACTTCTAAGGTTAAAAGCGATAATGAGAAATGATGTCATATTCCTCAGCTAATTTGTTTGGCTTCATTAAATTTGTGTAATGCTCTTTTCATATTGGAATGCTGGTAATGATCACTTGTGAATACTGCAGGTATTGAATATCTCTGGTATGTCGGTAATTGATTAGTTAAATTGACTAGTGGTGAGTAGCTTTATTTTTGCAGTCACATTTTTTGGCATTCCAAATAGCAGGATGATGTTCAGCTTCATTTATAAAGTCTTCTGTATGAAAATAATATAAAATGTTGTCTATAGTAACAAATACTGAATAATGCATATTTCACTTAGCTGCATAAATAACAGGAGAGCCAAGAAACTACATACCGGCTGCACAGTGTTTTTCCACTGGACATGTGGAAACATGGTAACGCACTGCTGCTATAAACAAGGTCACGCTGTTGACGTGGTTTTGTTCTGCAGTGTGAAGTGCAGTATTGAGTTGACGGTGATCTGATGTAGTTCAGTTATTACAATTTATTTATTATTTTGTCCTGTGCTTAGTCACAAAGTATATTATGGGTCAGTATATGTTTTCTACTGCACAGCGTGTATTTATTTATGATTCGTATGTGTTAACTCAATCAGCTCGCCAAGTGAAAGTACGATTTGCAGAAAGATTTCCAGGTGTAAAAGTTACAGGCCGTACAACAATTCATGAACTTTACAATAAATTTCAGGCCACAAGAAGCATTCAGGCTAAGAAATCTAAAAGATGGCATACAGTTCTTACCGAAGAAACATTAGATGACATCGGTCATCATTTGGAGAATTCCCACCAAAAATCACTTAGGCGTCTTTCACAACATGCAGGCATTTCTTATGGCTCTGCACAAAGAACTACCAAAATGCTGAAGTTAAAACCATATAAAATAACTGTGGCACATGCTCTTCAACCAGGTGATCCTGTAATTAGGCGCACATTTTGTGATTGGAGTCTCAATAGTATATGCAATGGCGAAATAGACCCATATTTAGTATTTTTCATGGACGAGGTTTGGTTCCACCTTCATTGTTGTTGTAGCTCTGACGAACCTAATATTGTTCATGAAGTACCCTTTCATGATGAAAACATTGGTGTATGATGTGCCATGAGTGGAGAAAGAGTTATAGGGCATACTTTTTTTTGAGTCAACAGTTGACGCCCATACATACATGAATACAATTTCACCTCTTTTTTTTAAAGAATTAACGGACAGGGAGCGTGATTTTGCCTTTTTTAAACAAGACTCTGCAACAGCTCATACAGTCAATATTTTGATGAGAACAATTGAAAGTATGTTTGAGGACAGAATTATTAGTAGAGATTTGTGGCCCCCTCGGTCCCCTGACCTAACCCCCTGCGATTTCTATCTCTGGGGCAAGTTAAAACATAAAGTGTGCAAGGCAAACCCACACACCCTGGAAGAATTAAAACCAATATCTGCCAGGAAATTGCCAGCATTTCTCAACGTGAACTACAGCGAGTGATGGATAGTTTCCTAAAGTGGTGCCAAAAATGTTTGGACAATGATGGTAGCCAGTTTCAGCATCATCTTTCATAAAGTTTGTAAGTAAAGCCTTTAAAAGTAGTTTTAAAAATGTTGTGTGGTTTCATCCACACCTTTCTATGATAGCGGCAGATGGCAACAAGCGCCAAGGATGCGGACAGGAAAAACACCGCACAGATGGTTTGTAGTTTTTTGGATCTCTCTGTACAATCCAATGCAGTGACAAATACTGAATGATCATTGTTTCACAGAGCTGCATTCACATGTAGCAGTGTGTGGTTATTGTTCCCTGTATGAAGAATTAAATACGAACTAAGATCCAGCCAGGTCCAGTGAACATAAGGTAGTAAAGTAGGAGTGGAAGGGAGTGGGGCTGTACAGTAGAGACTGAGATCATCAGGGAACTACTGTTTTTGGTACATCTTCAGCCAATGCAGTCATGTTGAGCCACAAGTGGTGGTGGTGGTGGTGGTGGTGATGGTGGTGGTGGCGGCGGCGGCGGCGGCGGCGGCGGCAGCAGCAGCAGCAGCAGCATATACATGGTTTTATTGTTATCAACATCATCATCATCAATTTATCTATGACATTTGCGTTAGAAGAACCAATGCTCAATGGATCTGAGGGTATCAGGATCTGAGGTTAGAATGCACATGTGCTAGAATTTCTTCCAATTTTATTTTTCCAGCTTGTGACTAGAGAGAGATCTAGCAGCTGTTTCATGTCACAGCTACAGTAATTTCTACAATGAAGAGCCTAATATACACAATATTGATCTAATATGCTGTGCCCAGGTATGTGAATGAGAAAGTTAAAACTTGGACAAATCTTCTTTCCTTTTACCGGGACCCAGGAAAGCTTCCTGTTAATTGTGAACACCTGCATTACAAAACATGTATTTTAACTTTGTCATTCTTGTTCTGGTTACTGTTCTCAGTTGTCTGTTCTCAGCCTTTTGTCAAAAGGTATAATTATATAGAACAAATATAGATAGATCATAAACAAATCATTTCTATTAAGAAGTATTTTAATTTGCTCTGCAATTGTTTTGCACCATTCAATGTCTTATACAGTATGATCATCCTTGAACAGCATGACTCTTTATAATGAACAAAACTTCTTAGTGCAGTTTTGCTGTTTTTAAAGTAGCTTTTGACAAAACAGTGAAAATTGCTTAATATTAACTCTATTTTAAATGAAGATTTTACAAAACTTAAATACCTTTTCAGATATTTCTTAGAGGAGATTGAAAGATAAACCTTTTTGCATGTTTAAAAACATTCTTAATTAAAACAATTCACATTCTTCTTGTTATCTTTCAAAATATTTCTCAGTTGAATCTACATCATTAGCTACAAGACTACACAGCATGACAACACTGTAATATTGAAAGAGGTGTACTTCAGCTATTGTTTATGCTGCTTATGGCTTTGTTTTCAAAGCAGTGGATTATCAGCTACAAAATGGCTCACTTTACTAATGCCGAGTATCTTGAAATGCTACTCATTTATGGTGAAACATATCGTAATGTGGCAGCTGTTGCAAGAATTTATTGAGAAGGATTTCCAAATAGATGAGCACCACATCATAGGACATTTGTTTTCATCTGTCAAAGAGTTCTAGATACAGGAAAGATATTGAAGGAGTTGTCAAAGAAAGTTGCACAAGAAGAAGAAATCCTTCACCTGGTGGAAGAAGATCCTGGCAGCAACCGTAGTATAGCTTGCACTATTACCATATCTCATTGGATTATTTTGAGAACATTAAAAGAAGAATTGCTATACCCTTATCATACTCAGCGTGTCCAGTAGCTCTCTGAAGCTATGTGCCAAGGGTAGCATTTTCAAATGGTTTCCTCAACAAGGAGGGGTCTTTCCCCTTAAAATTCTTGCAAAGGATGAAGCAACGTTTACCAGAAATGGAGTAACTAATTACCATAATGCACACACCTGGGCTTATGACAATCCACACACAATAAGATAGAACAGCTTTCAGCACAGATTTTCTGTAAATGTTTGGGCAGAAATCATAGGAAACACATTAATTGGTCCATGTATTCTTCCTTAGATTTTGACAGAAGCCATTTATCTCCAGTTTCTTCAAGAAACGTCACCAGTTCTGCTTGAGGATATTCTCCTGGCAGTAAGAAATGATATGTGGCTATTACATGACATCGCACTTCTGGACATAAGTAGAGTCATGTGTGTCAATCTATGCAACATGTATATAGAATGCTGGATCGCTTGGAATGGACCAATAAGATCGGCAGATATAAATCCAAGCAATTTCTTTCTTTGGATGATATGAAAACTCGCATATACATTACAGAAGTGCCTCATGTGGAAAGTCAAGAAAGAATACTTTGAGGAGCAGAAGAAATAAAAAACAACCCAGATAATTTGTAGAGTGCAGCAGAATTGGAGAAAACATTGTGAAGCATGTGTGTTGGCATGTGTCCACATTTTGAACAATTTCTTTAAACATTAAAAAGAAGTTCTCATAGATTTTCTGTTCTTGTCTTGTTTTAATTGTTCACAGGGTTTTATAATTCACAAAGAAAGGAAGCACAATCTTGTAACTTGGGTTTCTCAAGCTTCTTTTTTACTTTTATAAATAAGTGTTCCTATTAATAATTTGCATAATATTGTAAATGCATCCTCAGCTCCATTTAGGTTACATTGCAATCATGTGTAGTATTTTGTTTATTTGCATACTGGAAGTGTTTATTTGTTTGTTGCCATAGCAGCAGAAGCTGAAGAATTAAAAGTTGTTATTTTTCTTTATTTATAGTCACTTTGACTACTAGGTCATATTGCGACTTACATCCATACATACGAGTACAATAATAATACATTGTATACTTTACATTGATTAAATAATACAATAATTTTAATACATTCTTATAAATATATTTTACATTATTAAGTCATGAGCACAGCTAGAACAGTATAACGTATTACCTATTATACATTTTTATTTGAGGTGTTATATTTAAATTGTGTTATACAGTTTGATGTCTTTCAAGAAAAAAATAATGTTTTTTGAAATGAGTAGGGTTGTTTAAAGCTAAAAAAATATATCTTCAAGGATGTTATGTTTTCTTCTCTCCATGGTATAACTTTTGCAATTAGTGATGAGGTGTTCGATGGTGATACGGCAGGTCTCGCAGTGAGGAGCATTTTCTTTGGCGAGTAAGAAGGAATGGGTTAGGCATGAATGGTCTATTCATAAACATGATATAATCAGTTGATCTTTTCTTTTTAGAGTCTGCAATGTGCAGGGTTTTGTGGAGACTTTTCCTATGTGGAGTTTGCTTGATTTTTTAATGGCCCAGTTTTGCTTCCATTTGACAGTTGGTCTGTTAAAAAAATAACTTTGAGCATCTCTGTAGGGCACTGGCAATTCTTCCACTGGAAGTAGTAAAGTTGCTTTTTTGGCTTCCCTATCTGATTCCTCATTTCCTGATATTCCACGGTGAGATGGAATCCAGAAGAGTATAACTTCTTGATTATTTATAGTAATTTGGTTGTAAAGACTTTGGATATCTTGGATTAATGTTACGTCAGTAGAGTGGTCTTGGATACTCTGAAGAGTGCTTAGTGAATCAGTTAGAATTGCACTGTGTTTATGCTGTGCTGTGATAATGTAAATCAAAGCTTGTTTGACAGCATAGAGCTCAGAGGAGAAAACAGATAACAAGTCTGGAAGCTTGTACTTAAGTTTAGCATCTGGAGTAATTATAGCACAGCCATTACCCTGATCAGATTTGGAGCCATCTGTATATATAAATATGTGTTTAGCATATTTGTTACGGATTTCCTGGTAAATTTGAAGAATTAAAAGTTAACCTGTTGTATTTGCTGTATTGCAATATTGTGCAAAATAAAATAGTAATTATCTCAAGAACAGAGAGCTTTATGGAAAACATTTATTAAGGAAGAACACTCAAAACAATGTGTTCTTTCATAGTTTAAAAAGGATGATAATAGGTCACCTTCCACCCTGTATAGTTGGTAGTATGTTAAATAAAATATATCCTATACAAAAACATTCTATCAGTAGATATTTTAATACTCCATTCCCAAAATAGTCATTATTGTGTCTAGTATTATAGATGTGTACATCGTTATTCTTCATATTCAGCTTATGTATTGCTAACATTGTATATTGTTTGAATATATTTACACAAGAGTCCGAATTTTTTTAATTAAAAATTAATATAGTACACTTTTTCTGTCCAGATCTAATACAGGAGAAGATATTCTTCCTATGCATATTGTTGTAGTTGCTGTTTATAACAAAGTATGTAACTTGAGGTAAGAGTTGTTTACGAGGGAATATTTTTTAGTATAAATGAAAGAAAATTGAGAATTAACCAGCAGGTGTTTCTGTATTACTGGTTAATGGCCACATGCAGCTTTCATGTTGCTTGTTCCCTATGCTGTTACATCAGTGAATTAAAAGGGATGTGAAGAAAGAAGCAACAATTTTGCTAGAACCCAACCTGCCTTTCCCTTCCAGGTGTGTCAACTTGCTGTCAAAATGTTGAGTCATGTCTGTATTGGATTTCAGGCAGTAACTGTTCTTAACACGTTTATCTTATGTATGGCAAGAGTGAAAACTATTGAATCATTGGCGAGACTCTGCAGTGACTCAGAATAAAAGCCACAATTCAAATGACCTGCTGTCCCAGTATGGAAAGGCTCTGTATTTATCTCTGCTGCTTGAAATTCCATATTTATGTTTATTTGTTCATTTAATTTTTTAAGTTTCTTACTCTTGTCAGGTTGTGTATAACTTATCTGATATAGCTTTCTTCAACACTTTTGTAGGTATTTCAGACAATATGCTCTTATCAGAATGTTTGTGTAACAACATTTAGCAAACATGAACACCTTCTAGTATTAATGATTCTTGAATATAGCACCTCAGATAATTGTCTCTTTATAAGAGACTTAACATGAGCCCTGTTATGAAGACATTCAATGATAAGTTTACATCCTCATATGCACTTAAGAACATTCATTTGCTGTATGGAATCATTATCAATCATCTGCATTTCAGGTGACATGAGATTGTAATACACTAATACATAAGGGTGATGCCTGTGGAGCTTAAGTTAGAGATATTGATTCTGTGATAAGGCTGTGTTGGAAGCATATGTCACCCTTGTTGCAGAGGGATGACAGCATCTGCTTTACAACCTTATAATGTAAAGGAAGTATTGAATATATTGTAGTTTGGCTGCAGATAAAAAAGAAAATACTTTTACTCTCCGGATTCATGCTTGCAGATACTTTGATTGCATTGACATCTGCAAAGTGCGATCTGGATGGAATGAAGTACGTCTTCGTGGTACACTTCCTCCACTCTCATCTTTGGACCATTTGTCATGTGTGCTTCTCACTGTTCTCGAACCTACTGAGGCAGAGTTTACACTCTTTCAAGAGGGCCAAAGGTAGGTATTAGGTTCATTTATTTATTTGCAAATTATTATATGAATTGGCTGTTAATTTTTTTGTACACATCCATGTTTGAAAATTTAGTTTGTAAATGCTAGGTTACCTTAAGAATATAAATTAAATTCAATCACATGTTTTAAAGATTGTTGCTTATGTTGCTGTGAACAGCTAATAATGAAGGCAACATAATATGGAATGTGAACTGTAAGTGCATACATATGAACAAAGAGTTACATTTTTGACAAAATGTTGGTTGCAAAATTTTAAGATTTCTTTGCCTATTTTTATTAATTATATTTTTAATTTTTTTTTTGTCAAGCATTTTAAATATAAAATACTACATACTGTATTATGTTGAAAATATCTACTAACACCTGTAGCAATCATTTTTTAGCTGAACAGAGCAAAAAAGATGCACAGAATGGAATAATAATATTAGGAAACCTAAATAAGGAGGTACTTTGTACAAATTACTAAAAGGCTGCAAGAATCAGCTCGCTCGTGTTGTGAATTGTCATTCAAAAATATCATCAGAATCACAGAATTTTAATTATGATTATTAACTTACTGGTTATGCTTTGTTCCACAAAAAATGAACTCTAGCAAAATTGTTTGTAAGTTATGCAGAATAGTGTGGGTCATGCAGGCTTTGCCTTATGTTGGAGCAGCATTTGTAGTCAAAATCTAAGTGCACTTGTGTTTTTCTAAATGAGATTGATGATTCACTACCTATAAGAATTAAAATGTAAAACTTTGTACCATACATAAATTGATGGATACCTTAAAACTGTACACTCCAGTGTAAATTCAAATTCTTACAAATAAATAGCCACAGCATATCTCTCGTTAACACTGCTGCCAAGATTTGTCTTGGTTCAAGTATGCTATGAGCAAAAATAATGACTTCTAAGAGAAAAACTTATAAAATATATAAAGGGCAGGGGAGATCATGTTAGGACCACAGTATGTGAATAAACAGTGGTGTAAAATTAAAAGTCAAAAATTTATGGAAAGAAAGAATACCATTGTTCTATATGAGACTATTCTCAGGAGAAAAAGGGGCCAACAGTAACAACAATTTTAATGCTTATTTTGAGTATGTAAGATAAAGCCTCCCATCTTATCCTTGCATGTACCAATCCATTAATGTGAGTTTCTAAGAAACACTCAGATTTTTTAAAAATATGTCCCTGAATCCTTGAGTAATAAAGGTGAAAATAATTGAATGGTAAAATAAGATTCCAAGATTTTTATATTATGATTTGTTTTCCATTCATTCAGCATACAAGATAAGTTGAAAAAATAATCTTTTACAGTTCATGTTTCTCACCAGAACCCAGTGTTCCTTGGTGCACCATCAATGAAAAGATAACTGGCAAATGCTGGGGAGGTACCCTAAATTTAGGCCTGGAATGTTTCCTTTCCCAATTATCGTATCATTTCATGCATCATCATTGTCCGCCATGCCTTATGTACCAAGATCACTCAATATGTAATGCCTCATATTGTTTTAACAAGTCATTAATATATATAGACAAATGTCCTTGTAGGTGCTTCACATGTGAAGTTTCTACTGCACGCCTGTGAAATTTCAAACACTTCTGCCAAATGGCAGAGCTGTAGCACAGCGTCAAAATGGATCTGCATATGGCTCCCATTACAAGCAACGTGGTGTTGTTGAATTCTTGTGTGCAGAAAAAGAAACTGCGATGAACATCCATAAACGTTTGTGTGCAGGGCAATGGGTAAAGAAGTTAAAGGCATCAGGAAATGCAGAAGCAGAACTCTGACCAGCCATACTTGGAACGTCCTGTCACAGCCACTGCTCCAGACATGCTGATTCATGCGGATGTCATTATTCGTGCAGACCAATGCATCACAACTCGACAATTGGCTCTACAGTTATCGGTCAGCATTGGAAGCGTATGCACAATGATTGAGCTCAGATATTCACGATGGGTTCCACGAATGCTCACAGCAGACCACAAGATTCAAAGAAAGGCCATTTCATCTGAATTGTTGCAGCATTTTGAGACAGATGGAGAGGTCTTTCTATCATGGATCATTACAGGGTACAAAAGCTTGGTGCACCACTTTGTGCCGGAAACAAAAAGGCAGTCCTTGGAGTGGCAACATCCTCATTCACACAAAAGAAGAAATTCAAGGCAACTCCCTCTGCCGGAAAAGTCATGATCATAGTCTTCTGGGATTGTGATGGCGTCATTCTTGTGGATGTGATGCTAAGAAGGCCAACCATTAATTCAAAGGCATACGTGAAGACTCTGAATAAACTCAGGAATCTTTTCCAATGTGTTCGTTCTGACAATCCAGCAGAAATATTGTTCCAACATGATAATGCATGCCCACACACAAGTCTGAGAACCCAAGAACACATCGTCAAATTGGGTTGACATCATTGCCTCACCCAACCTATAGTCCAGACCTGGCACCGTCAGACTACCATCTCTTTGGGCTGCTTAAAGATTCTCTATGGGAGATACACTTTGAAGATGATGAGAGTGTAATTCATGCAGTGAAAACATGGCTACGCATACAGGACAAGATCTTTTAATGGCAGAAAATGCATGCTCTTACACAGCGTTGGCGTAAGGGCGTAAAACATGATGGAGACTAGGTAGAAAAATAGGACATGGACAAGAAATGTTGATTTATATTGTCACCAAATTCTGACTTTAGAATAAATGTGCTCTGAGAAAAAAAGAAGTGGGGCATTACTTATTGAATGACCCTCGTAGTAAGAGTGGGATTTAACTTTATAAAAAATAATCAATGAAAAGTTGATCCTTATGCATTGTCTTCAAAGCATTTTGCTCTAGTATTTCTGAATCTCTTGAAGCATCCCATAGACAACTACCCCATCACCTGGAATACCCTTCAGTGATGTTACTTTACTGACAAAGGATCTTCAGCTTGTCTGCTTTTGCTGAATGCAACAACATATTCTGCCTGTAGAAGAGCTCAGCCACAGGCTCTAAAAATGTGCAGACATCATGAGATTTCTAGCTTTGTGTGCATATGCCTCACTGTCTTGTTTATTTCCTTTATTGTTGTACCCCTAAGGTTGACTTCTGTGGTGTCCAACTCCTCCACCCTGCTGTTAGGGTTTCCTAGCATTCAGTTGCAAGCACTTCTGTTATACCTCTGCAGTAATTGGTTTAACATTTCACCTCAACCTCTATAATTGTTTTATCACCAATGCTAGAGACTTGAAACAGAAAATTTGCACTTAGAGCATATAGAATTCAGAATCTGTAATTTCCGAAGATGCAAGGATGTAGCACCTTGAACAATGCCTTTCTATCATGAGAAAAGAAACTCGGAAAAGATTGCCGAATTAACCACCAGCCACTTAGCTGTTTGAGATAGGAATGCAAGAAATCACAGCTTTGGAAAAATATTCAAAGAATATGATACAACTGTAGCCCTTGTAAACAATCAGTGCTTAAAAATACTCAGGACCAACCAAAAGGACAGCTTATAGATAGAAGACAAATATCCAAACAATATTTTATATAATTGAATGTGTAAAATTAAGATATACATAAGGAAAATGAAGAGGAATATAAACATAAGGTTTGAGCACATGAGAAGCATATAATATAAGTAGAGGCATAAATCAGCAGTATTAGAGCTTATTCCTGTAAAATCACCAGTTAAAAGAAACCCTAAAAGCTTTTAAAAGTTATTCAGAACTCTGCTGAATTTTCTGTTTGTGTTAGTACACAAAAATAAACATAATTTGTCAGTTATAGAAAAATTGATTCGGAGTGAAACATTAACAAAATACACAACAGATTTGGGCACTTGGGAAAGGATTTTAATCATAAGACAAACACCATTTAATGAATTTTGAATTGCCACCACCAAATCCATTATGGAAATTCATCACTCCACCATTAGATGTCACTACAAACAACCACACACTGGTCAACACCACCAGGAACCAGTTGGTCACTTCTTGACAAGAACAAGTAGCTCTCAAAGTCAGTCAATACACAACAAATGTAAGTTATGTTGTGTTTCAATTTTTCTATAATTTCAAATACATATCGCTGTTATTAGTTTATTCAAATATTATGCAAATAATTTGTCAAATTTTCATGTCCTCGTGTATCTCATCATACAATATAGCCAATCAAAAGAAAGCCCTCTACAAACCACAGTAGGAAAGTGACATTAGAGTCTGAGAATGAAAACAACAGTCTGTGACATATGTTCCATAAGTTTATGTTTAAAAAGTGAAGCCAGAGAGTGATAAAATTTTTTTAGGTGGTTAAAATACTGTTTTATTTTCTCATCTAAGACCATCGGATGCAAACACTTCTGAACTATAGGCAAACATTTGCAAAATCAAACAAAAATAAAATGCTGATGTGCATTCAGGTATTCCCGTATGTCTTAGTTTTATTATTGAGAACACTAAATACATTTATGGCATGGGCATGGAGTGAACAAAGCAAACCAAAAATGTGTATCACCTTGAATTTACAATTTTTTCCTGGCACAATGAAGATTTGTAAGTAAACCTAGAATTCATACACAGAATTGGAATGTAAAAATGCTCAAGTGGACAGAGTGTCAAAACACATACGGATACGTTATAAAAGACTTAAATGCATGTCTGTCATCATTTTACTGATTTAAAAGTTGTTCACAAGCTTCATGATTCACAGAATTTCTATACCCGTAATAATTGCTGCAAGCATAACAGCAATTTAAAATAGATACACAAAGCAACATTACTATGCAAAGTAGTGTTACTTTTGTCATGCAAATGAAAGCTAATTTATATACATAATTTCACTTCAAAATAGGGAATCAGATCATATGTTGGAAACTGTCATTTCCAGCATCAAGCCAAGTTGTGCCTATGAGCAATGCCTATTTAAATAATGTTAGTGGTAACCTTCCTTAAAAGACTGTAAAATTGCTTTCAGGTGCATGTGCAACACCTATTTTACCCTAGGCCAAAATACTTGTAAAGTCTTTGAAAGTTGTGAACAAATAAGGACATGCTCTAAATGGTCAAAGATTTGACAATGATTTGATGAAATGCGAGTATTTACAGTGCTTCACAGAATCTGTAGCATAACTGAAAGCAAAATGTAAATAAAATGGCTATCCGGGCAAAGGATGTTGTATGTGAGCTGATTAGGTTATACAAGAGCTGGCCATGTCTGTACATTGTGGGCTCCACAACAAGATGGAGATGATGAGGGCATGTGAAGAAATTGCCAGGCAGATTTCCAAAGCATACAATAGTGCATGAAATCAATTTTATATAGTGTAGTTAACCTATCAATTGGTGTTATTTCCATTGTATTCCTTAATCATGATCTGATTTCAAGAGCCATAATATGGGAAAATGCTATCTATACCCCCGCCGTTGAAATGTTGCACTTGACAGCTAGTGATTAATTTGGTACACTCGCAAAAAAACATATGAAAAGCTTTAACTGTTAGACTTCCTAAAGCAATCACAAACAGCATTCCAGTGGTCGATGACAAAGCGGAAGCAGAACTGGAAGTGCCTCTGTTGCTGGATGTAGCTATTTCCAACCACGTGTTTCAGTTTGTGAATCTCTAGCACGTGCATTGAGTTGTTCTTTGCAAGGTAGTATTATTCATTGTTATTTGTGTTTGTGGTATTTGTTTGATAGTTTTGTTATTGTTGGTATTTGTTTATATTTATAATATTTATATTTATCTATTTTTATATATATTTCATTCACATTATTTATGCAAGATTTGAAGTGCGACAATGTCTCAAAAAATGACACCGATCACCGAATGATATTCATGAAGTGAAAAACCTTTGCGTCTAGATGTGCCACTTAATAGTCAGGCATTGGAACTGTTAAGAACTGCAGCAGCTCTTGGACTAAACACGAGAACTGTTATTTACAAGGGAGTGAAACACCAAGAGAAAGGACAAAATTCCTGAACCATCTGGAACGCTGCACGAGTGAAAATAACTTTGTTATTGCAGCTTATAATTTGTTTTATTTCTCAGTGTGGTAGGCAAGTTTGCGTTATTCTGTTTCTATATTGTCAATATTTTTTTTTATTTTCATTTATTTATTCTACATACATTGCAATGTTTATGTTTTCAATTAACAATAATAATACAAAATAGTTATTATTCAATGATGTTCGCTGCTTATTCACACTTTTTGTATGTAGCTTAGACACGATAGAAAGGAGAATAATCAGCTGTTGCTGTTTACTAGCCATTCTGGCAACGTCGCAACCACAATATAGCCAATGTTACAAACTGTCAAGTGCAAAGATTCAATGGCGGGGGTATAATTACTTAAAGAACAATCTCTCACAGCAAATTATTATACTGTGATGCTAGTACTAAATTACTTTGCAGGTCATAAATTATCAATGTGTTCTGAAGGGGTTTTTTGTAAAAAGACATGTAAATAAACATTTATGTCATTGTCAAGTCTTGCCAGGTCTTGTTAAGTCTTGTACAATGTTGTCAAATATTTTTCAATATCTGACATTTTTTCTTGTAAACTCTTGAATGAAAAACCAAGTTTGATCATATACAAGGAGCTTTACACTCAGAGCTACCCAATTACTCCAACCCCAGCAGTTCAAAAAGAACATTTATGTATATCTTTGTAGCTTAGGAGGACCAGTAGAATATTAAGGGTAATTTAAATGGAGAGCCTCCTACAGAATTTCAATTTCCAGGTGAACCACTGCATGTATGAAGTTGAAAGTATATACACAAGATTTTGAAGATTTTTTAATATACTTCAAATTTATTTGAAATTGATATAAAATTAAGGGTATGGAGTGTTCAAACTGAAGTTACAGCTGAATATTTCTGAAATAAATTAATGGTTTCAAAACTTGCTAGCTAAAGAAATACTGCAGTGAAATATATACATAGTTGACTGCAAATTGGTCTGAGGAAGTAAGTGTACTGTCTTTTATTTTTATTTATTACCTCTATTAGAAGAACACAACTACAATGGAATCCAGAACTTTGGCTGAAACACTGTTAATCTCAATTTTTGAAGATTTAGAAGCTTGTAACAGTGATGTGTCATAATTTAAAATAGAGAGTTGAGGGTTGTTACACTACATCACTATGATAAACTTACTTGAACGCGTTTCGGGAGACGGCTTGTCCCCATCGTGAGTTGAGAGAGAATGCTGACGATGGGGACAAGCCGTCTCCCGAAACGCGTTCAAGTAAGTTTATCATAGTGATGTAGTGTAACAACCCTCAACTCTCTATTTTAAACTGTTAATCTGCTTATAGACTCCTGTTCCAAACATTAGATGTGTGGTTAAATGGTTTGTGCTCTGGCTTTTCACGTGGTAGACAAGGGATCAATTCCGTATGGAATATCAAAATTTTAATCTACCTCATTACATCTTAAATAGGTTAAATGTGTTTTTAATAATCTGCAACTGAACTGAAGGTCATAACTGCACATTTTATTTTAAATTTACTGTTACGAATTCAGACATTTCAGACCCATTCAGCATGCAAGCATGCAACTGGAAATTCCAGGTTCCCCTGGGTACCCTTTAAGATATCCTCACAAATTAAAAAACAATACAAAAGCTATCATTTAAAGTAAACAATTCAGAGATTTACAGAGCACTCCAGTACACAATATAATAGTGAAATCCCTTTCATGTGGGTAGGCTTACAAAATGCAAACTGCACTTTGATGTATGTAATGAAATGACATATCAATTATGTGTCATAATTTAAATGCCAAGAGAACAAGTGATGTTAAATAATGAATGTAAACAAATACTAAGTGAATACTCAATTTTGATTGAAATTGATGAAGATAAGATTCTTTATTGTCACAATAGGCTTACCTTATGGTGAGTAAGAAAGATGTAAACAGATGACTCATCAGAATTACAAAGTAAAATTAATAGTAATAATTACAGTAAATATACATTTACAATGTACAGTATAATATATGCAAGTGGTTTAATACCAATAGTACTAACCTAGAAACAATGTTTACTGGATTTAATACAACATACATGTAATTTACAAAATGCCCAAACATTATCGAAATTCTACTCCTAACTTGTTATTCATATATACTGCATTTGAGTAGTAAGCTTTTTCTATTAATAGGTTTTTTTTATTGCTTTATTGCCATTTGTCAAGTTTTTTATTTCTCTGATTTTAATAGGCAGTTTAATAGGCTTTTATTCTGGCATACAATGGACTTTTCTCATATAATGCTAATCTGTACATGGGTAGTTTCAGGTTATTTTTAGTTCTCATTCCATGACTAAGTTGCGTTTGCAAGTTATACAGAGCTTCAAAATGTATATGTATGTATTTATTTTATATAGGAATTAGGATGGTAAAGTTAGTATTTTAAGTTTTTGAAAAGATTTCTGCACGATTCTTTTGGTCCCATTTGTGTAATTTTTTTTTTTTTTTTTTTTTTTTTTTTTTTTTTTTTTTTTTTTTTAAACTTATAAAGGTTGTTTCCCATCCAGTAGAACTCCCCCAAAGTATAATTCCATATATTATTATGGAAAGAAAGCAACTGAAGTAGACAATTTTACTTGCTTCCAAGTTTGTTATTTTTGCAGTGCAGTTCATATTTAAGCATGCACTATTCAAATTTTTAGACAGGTAATGGATGTGATCTTCCCATTTTAATTGCTTATTTAAAAAGATGCATAGAATTTTCTAAGTTTCTTTAGGAGTTATTGAGTTGGTTGTGGTATTAATCTCTTAATTTTTTTCTTGAGTGCTTAGCTACATAATGGATGTTTTGGTGGTGTTTAGTTTTAAGCCATTGATAGTAAACCATTTCTTTAACTGAGTGATAGCTTCTTTCGCATTATAGTATAGTTCCTCAAAGTTACACCCATTTAGCAGAATGGATGTGTCGTCTGCATACATAACTGTTTTCCCCTTTAAGGAGTTTGGAAGGTCATTAGTGTATATTATGTATAGTAGGGGCCCCAAAACACTTCCTTGTGGGACACCAGCTTTTATTGTTTCCAGTTTGATTGGATAGTTCCCGTTTGGTTATTTTAGATTATTTTTTGTCTTTGATATTTAAGATAATTTTCAAACCACCTTAATGCAGTGTTCCTTATGCCATAGAATTGTAATCTTTTTAATAATATATCATGACAGGTGCGGTCAAAAGCTTTGAAGTTATCGCTTATTAGAATGGCTGTCTGTTGTTTTTCATCTATCATTTTAGAAGCATCATTTACCAAATTTATTAGAGTAGATATTGTTGAGCACTTTTCTCGAAATCCATGTTGGGGCTGTTTAACTTAAATATTCAAGATACGAGATAAGTGAATGTACAATCTCTTCAAATATGATGGAGAAGGTAGGAAGAATAGAGGTAGGTCGGAAGTTTTTAAATTCAGGTTTTCCTCCTTTGTGTATGGGCTTAACTAAAGCATATTTCATTATCTCTGGAAAAATACCATTAGCTAGGGAATGATTAATTATTTGAGTAATGGGCTCGCTTATTTCATGTTTTATTTCCTTAATGAGAAATGGAGGCAGTTCATTCTATCCTAAGGAGATTTTGATTTAAGTTTTGTTATTATTTTTGTAATCTTTTCTGGAGTAACACCTGAAAACTGAAACAATTGAGTTAACATGAGGCAGTTATTATTATACAGTTCTGTTGTATAGATGGGGGAGTCTCTTAGATTTGATTTTCAATATTTATGAAATAGTTATTTAATAATTCCATTGTTTTTATATCCATATGACCTAAATTATCTCTGCTGGTTGTATTGTTTATTTCTAGTTCTCCCTTTATTACTCTCCATGTTGCTTTGTGTTTGTTGACCGCTTTTTAATGAAGTTTTCTATTACAATTTATTTTGCCTTTTTAATTATACTCTTATTTATTTTGCATTAGGTTTTGTAGTACTGAATGAAAATTATATCACTAGTAGTTTTGTGCAGTAATCTCTTGCATGTGCTGGATATTCTAATGCCCTTTGTATACCAATCTAATGAATACTTTTTAGTTAATGGTGTTCCTATAATACAAATGTAAGAATGGTTTGTATGGGGAGTCTGCTAAAAATATTGCTTTTTAGAATTGTTTCTTAAAAATCTACCAAATACCAAAATGCAAGATTCAAAACATTGAGACTGCATCAGAAATGTAATGCTATGTTTACATTTATGAGCTTAATTACTTATGATTTGGTATACAAGTATCATAAGGTGTAAAGTTTATTCTTAATGGATAACAAGGATGCTTTTTGGTCAGTTCTGTGAAAATCTAAAAGGCAAAATAAACTAAACCAGTGTTTAGAAATAAATGTATCAGTACGATAATAAAACAAACTGTAAGTGATACACGTTGAAGCGAAATGAAATTTATTAAAGTAACATCGAGTCAAAATTAACACTTAATGCTTCACTAACTTTTAACTTACATGTAGAACATGTTTCACAGACGTCTGCATCATCAGCTACATTCGACTGCCGGAATAATTGGATGTGTTCCGTCTGGAATCTTGAGGCTCTCCCATTGGACCTCTGATGAATCTATGGAGTGGGTGGTCTTTAGCGGGGATTTCAAAATTCATAAGCGTTGACTCATATTTTTTCAGGAAAATGTTCTCCCAGATTTCAAGTTCTGTTGGCCTTTGTACATGTTTCAGAAGATGGACTCTGTTTCCAATGTTGTGGCTAGAGTTCCAAAAATGGTATGCTGCTGCTGATTTTTCTGTGTGTTTGTACTACCAAGGTGTTTGTCTAAGGTGTTCCTTGAGATGGGTTTCTATGTTCTGTTTAGTTAATGAAGCATTAAGTGTTAATTTCGACTCAAAGTTACTTTAATAAATGAATCAGTGATAACTGATCACTGTTCCCTAACCATTGTAAAATATTTTTTGCATACAGTATGCTATTGAGGTGTGTTTACTTTTTTAAAATCACATATAATAGCAATCTAAAGTTCAAGTGCGTCTTTGAAAATTTTTAAAAATTTACATTTTTCAAGGAGATATGTGAACATTACAAGATAATGATAATAGTTTGGAAATAAGTAGAAGTTCTTATAACAGCAATTTCTTCTGCCATTATAGGAACTCTGAGAAGTCGCAGAGATCACAGTTGGATCTCTGTGTTGTTGTTTTCCGCACACGGTCCCCTGCATCTCCAGAGGTGGGTCGTCTTGTAGAACATAGCAAGCGTCAAGTCAGAGGGTTTGTAGGGTGTCACAAGATGCTGGAGAGGGATCTTTACATCCTAGTTTGCCTTGCCTTCAATCATTGGCATACTGGTAAGTCCTTGTATTAATTGCTATGCTAAATAATCAGATCATGAATGGCTATAAATGGGTAGAACATGAAAGGATTTTCTCACTGTTTATCTTAATAATCTAAAAGTCATGATCACTAATGAAAATAAAAGTTGTAGTGCTTGTTATGAGTATCTTAAGGGAAGCAAGAAGTGAAGATCTATTTGGACAGGCAATGATCTAGGGAAATGCATACTTCTGGATTATTATTGATTGACCAATGTAAAAAAATTTTTGTGTATACATGCAGCTACCTAGTTGAGAATTTCATGTTCATACACATTACAGCTATTCTGTAGGGGGGGGGGGGTCCACTTAAAAGTCTTTGTGAAAACATTTGGAAAAGTATTGAATATTTCATTGTAGTCAAAAGGGAAAATACCTAAAAATAAATATGTAAGAATAATCTTTGATACAAAATTTACATTGACAATATATGCAGAAAAGCAGAGAAAAATTATCACTATTAAAAAGATTCATCAAAAAGTGGGGCAATAGTACACAAATTTTGAACACCTTTTACAAGATATATATCAAACAAACTTTATTGCAAAGAAATATTAATAACTGCAAATGTAGAAAACCTTAAATATACAGAACTAAATTCTTAATTTAATAACAGGTTTTTTTTACCACAGTATTTGCTCTACAGATTTTAAAAAATAATTCAAGTTGAATTTTTGCATTGAGAAAGAATTGTTGTATAGTATGAAAAATTAATAAGATTACTCCATAATAGCTGGGAGTAAAGAAAGAAAGAAAGAAAGAAAGAAGGAAAAAAAACACAAATAAACTTAAAAACCCAACAAAGCTTCTTTTTTTAAACTTCAAGAAGTCAGACATAAATTAAAATATCCCCACTTAAAAGAAAACTTACAAACAAACAAAAAGCAATCCTTTAGAACTATTGGCAATTGAACATTCTCGAAAAATAGCAGAGGAATCCAAAATATCCAAAACTTCTTTCTGTGCTTTAAAACAAATGTAACTAGAAATAAAAAAATTAAAATATCCTGCTAACAAATAGCTATATGTTTTCATTGATGGACCCAGTGTACCAAATAATAGTGGTGCTGTTGCACTACATTCACTAGAAAGCTTTTTAGCAGAACCCCTTGTTAAAAGACAACTTCAATGCACACCATATCTCTGCAACCAATTAATTGGTTTTTAGATTGTAAGCTTCAGAATAAAATGCTATTCATGAACAGGCTATTTTCTTTTTTGGAATGCAAGTAAATTTCATGGGCGCAAATTTTATTTGTATCACAGGCTTTACAGCATAATCTCACAGCATCTTAACTATACAATGTTGCAAGTTGTAGCAAGCCTGTTATTGGATTTTGTAATTGCACCAGCTCCTCCCACCACCTGCCATTAAATTTTGTGTCTGCCATAATTCAATTTCCCCATCACTCCACTTTGTCCATGTAATAAATAAAAATACATGTTCTTTAACTGCTACGGTTCTTAGTGTCCCATTCTATATTGGGTGTGAAAGACTAAATTTTTGCTCAGAGGCCCCTTTATCGGGCTTGAGGTTCTTTTATGTGCCATAAATCTATGACATGGAACCATCGGCTTTACTTTCCTTCCAAAGGGAGCCATGCTAAGGATTTTTATGCCCAAAAAAGTCCATCGCCCTCTGCCGGGTTTGAACACGCAACCTAGAGGCTAGCATTGTACTACTAGACCATGGAGGATGACAGAAGGTCCATGTGTTTGTATGTATGTGTGGGGGAGAGGGGGTCAGCATAACTCGAAAACAAAATGTAGATTAAATACCAAATTTTGTATTTGTGTCCATTATCTTACTAGGATTTGACACAAACATTTTCAAGAAAATCCTTTCACCTCAAACTACCCTATGCATGGAAAA
Source organism: Deroplatys truncata (assembly GCA_030765065.1). Taxonomy (NCBI): domain Eukaryota; kingdom Metazoa; phylum Arthropoda; class Insecta; order Mantodea; family Mantidae; genus Deroplatys; species Deroplatys truncata. The sequence continues at coordinate 95,465,805 of CM060979.1, forward strand.
TGTTTCGTTATTTTTTTATTTTCTCAAAAATGATGTAGATTAAAATGCCATATATTTAAGATATTTGCATCACAGAAAAATTATATCTTGAATTTTCTGCGAATACCCTATAAAGACCTCTTCTTTCTGAATTACTTTTGTATAGTTGGTAAACTGTAAGAGATAGACAAAATCTCACTACACAAAAAATGTGTATCTCAACATAATTTTTGTCAAATACATTGTGTGGTGTTAACCATTTCTGAGACATTCTTTATTACTGGTTTGAATTTTCAAATACTCTACTTTTTTCAAGTGGTAAGACTACTAGCTGTTTTTTTATGGTCATGCAAGGACCATTGATTACGCTTCATGTAGCAATCTGCTTATCACTTAGTCTTCTGTAACATCCTCATACCTACAGTGAATGTGTAAATGTGTAATGAATGTTTACCTCGATTAATGGAGTAGAGAGAAGAATAAGCTATTGTCAGAATAGTTTGCAGATGAGTGAGTAGAGAAAGTCATGTGAATGCAACTCATCAGATTTTTACTTTTTCTATCACATACATAGTAGGTAGAGAAGATATTGCATTCCCTCCAAAAATTTGATGCTGGGATTCCACCAGAAACATGTTTTAAGGCCCCCCCAAAACCAAAAGAACCATTTTTTAAAAAAGGTCCATTTGTATGTGTGTTGTGTTTCCATGCACTTTTGCATGTGTGTGCTAGCACAGCATAACTCAAAAACAAAAAGTCAGATAAGTACCAAACTTGGTATTTAAGTTCAATATCTCCAAGGATGCAACATGTAGATTTTAAACAAAATCCTCCCACCCGCAACTACCCTTTACATGGAACATTTTTTAAAAAATTTTGATTTTCTAAAAAGTGGCTTTAATGATTTTGATTAAAATACCATATATTAATGATATTTACATGACAAATAAAATGTATAACTTGAATTTTATGGAAATAGCCTATGAAGTCCTCTTCATTTGGAAGGAATTTTGTATAAACTTGTATAACTGGTAAATGTTAAGCAATAGATGAAAACATATTACACAAAAAATGTAGATCTCTTTAAAACACACAATTTATTTCAAATACATTTGTTCAAAGGCTTTGTCATTCTTTTAAAGTCCTGTAAATTTTAGTTGTTTCTTGTGATTGCGTGGAAACAGTATGGAATTTTAAGGCCAGCATATAGCATTTGACTATTGCTGTTCCCTTTGCACTAACAAAATGTATAATGTAGCTATTTCTGCACACGTTTATCCAGATTAAAATGAAGTAGATAGAAAAATTAGCTTTAGTAAGAATAGTTCTAGACCCACTAATAAACGATGGAGGGTAGAGAAAGTCATATGAATGTAATACGTAAAGTTTTGTTCTCTTATATTTTCAGCAGTTATTAGTATGCAGAACTCTGTATGTTGAGATATTTTTGTAAGACTTTTATTAAATAACATATGTAGAGAAGTAAATAGTGACAAAATGGATATCACTTCCATTAAATAAAATTATTTTTCAAATTATCCTCAAGTGATTTTCTATAAGTATAAAAAATTTGTGTTTTGAGACAAATGAAAATTTAAAAATTATATGTTATGTAAATCTTTTTATAATTCACTTTGTAGACTCTCTTTCAACAAAAAGCATTTTATATGCAAAGTACCACTTAAATACAAGATTGGTGATGTTTGCTTTGAAAACAGGTATTCCAAGTGCATGAATATAGATCATAATTTTTCTAGCTCTTATGCAAGAAAATTTATTTTGAAATTATTGATAGTATGTTCTAATAAAGCACTAAAGCAGCAAAAATTGACATAACTAATCACTTTGTTAGAAGCCTCTAACTACGGAAAAAATGTGCTACATTTAGTTTGCATGGCTTAATGCCAACCTTATGTTCAATTTTATAGGAATGGAGGATCCTGCCAGTTATCCAGAATATGTGCTGGCGATACACAGCTCAAAACGCTTGCTAGTGGAACAGATTTCTCCACCAGCTTATGTTCTTGCTGATGCAATCATCAGTCTCACACTTGCAAAAGGCCAGCGCCACGAGGTAAGTTGAACTACACCATTGTGTAATCCAATATGCAATCTCAGTGAATCAAGTTTCTCTGGTTTTGAGGTCAGTTATACAGCAGATAAAATATAATTTAAATAATTAAGCGATAAATTAAATAAATGGCTTGTTTTGAAATAAAATGTGCTTTTACTAGTATTCCAATATAACCATGTATAAAATTTTTAGAACATGAGAATTAGAACATGACTCGTTTACACAATACACAATTCGTGCATATTGTAAATTGTGGTATTATTCAATTCTTTTTATTATTATTATTATTATTATTATTATTATTATTATTATTATTATTACTACTACTACTACTACTACTACTACTACTACTACTACTACTACTACTACTAAACACGCTCGCTCCCTCCCTCCCTCCCTGGACGTTTTTAACTTCCTAATTATATAAAAATATTTATCTTAATAAACAGATAACTCTTACAATATTTTGTGAATTAATATTTTAACATAAATTATCAAATTGTTAAAAGTCTTCAACTACTACTTAAGAGTGAATCCACCTTGAAGTATTCCCTTTCCTTCTTTACTTTACAGATAATTTTCTTTTATTTAAAATTATTTAGCCCCTTAATACTATAGGGTATTTGAAGGTAAATGAATCTATATACCTCATGGAATTTAGTACAGTAATGCTGCTATGTCTTTGGCCATGACATTTCATGAAGGGGGAGAGAGAGGGGGGAGGGGGAGAGGGAGAGAGAGATCACCATTTTTAAATTTTATGTTAAATGAAAGTATTCTGCTACTTTTTATTTATAAATATTAAAGTTCAGTGGTCTTGTTCTTCAATTTTTAGCAATAACAATGGTTTGCTGCTGCAAGATTTGAGCTGTGCTATACCCAGAAGAATTCTGTTATAATTTGCAATGCTGAGGGAGAATGTGCATCAAGGTTGAACATTGTCTGCTAGCACCAATCACTAGTCCGCTCCACATATGTGTCTTCCGCTTCTTTGTGAAGCACGTTGCCCCAGTCATGCATTATGTTACTTCAGATGAAAGTCGTTTCTTTAGTATGCGAAAGATTTACCATGTTATTGTTATGGTTAATCTTATAATTACATTGCTTACAGGGATTAATTTTTGTCACACATTTGCAGCAATGTGTGGTGCGTTAGAAAGTGTGGTGACCTGCTTGATGCGTTTTTGTCTCTTGAATTTACACATTTTCCTATCTACTATTTTCTGGCTGATATAGATCAGCAACACTGTCACTCTTGGTCGTGAGAAGTGTCAGGGTCAGAGAAGAAAGGCTGGACTGTAATTAAGATGTTTCTAAAAATTCAAAGAAGTTACAAATTGAATGTTAGGCATGTTAAAATAACTGAGTGTAATTTTCCAGGGTCGAGAAGGAATGACGGCTTACTACTTGACTAAAGGCTGGGCAGGATTGGTTGTGATGGTGGAGAATCGCCATGAGAACAAGTGGATTCATGTCAAGTGTGACTGTCAGGAAAGTTATAATGTTGTATCAACACGTGGTGAACTCCGCACTGTTGACTCTGTTCCTCCTCTGCATAGGTAGGTATTTTTGAATCAATACTACCATTACACTACCCATATCTCTCCAGTAGATGCTTAGACAGCATTCTTTTATACAAATCTCAACATTAATTTTTTTCTCCAAAAAGTGGTGGAATCACACACAATGAAGCAATTAATAAAATACATTTGATGAAAGTGGAGTCAACCTAAACAATCTTACTAGCTTCACTCACTTATTTATTTTGCAGAACATGTATCGTGAACATGAGCTCACATCATCAGCTGCCTGTTGACTATTGGATGAACTCTCAAGTCATATTGTTGAAAGCCTGGGGTATCCCCTGGTGACCTATGGATGAAACTAAATAGAGGGTTGTCTGCTTCTGGAAAATCAAAGTTCATGATGCGGTTTTCAAACTTCTTTATGTAAATCTTCTCCCATACTTCAAGCTCTTTGGGCTTCTGGGCTGGTTTCAGCAACTGGATATTGGTGTCTATTTCATGGTTATGAGTAAAAAGCAACTGCTGATTTGTCAGTCTGCTTGAACTTTATGCAATGCCAGTGTTCCTTGAAGTGGGTACCTATGTTCCTTTTCGCTTTTCCAATGTAAACCTTTTTGCAATTTTCATATTGGACCCGGTAGATTCCTGACTTTTTGCCCTGGGCTATGAAATCAGATTTTCTTGCTTTAATGAGATTCTTGATGCTAAATTTGTTGTAAGGTGCCAGGGTAAGATATGATTCTTGAATATTTTCTGGAATTTGTGAAAGAGACCTGGGTGGTATGTGAATTTCCTGAAGTTGATCTTTTCTGCTGCGTTAGAAAGTGTGGTGACCTGCTTGATGCGTTTTTGTCTCTTGAATTTACACATTTTCCTATCTACTATTTTCTGGCTGAATCCATTCTCTACTGTAGATTTGACGATGTGTTGATATTCTGTATAGTATTCAGTTCTGTTGAGGGGAATTTGATTAATCTATGAGCCATGGTGTTGAACATGACTTAGTGTAATTTGGGCTTGTAACTATGTGCTTTGATGTAGTTATCTGTATGTATGGGTTTTCTATGTATTCCAAATTCTATGCCTTCTAAAATCTTTGGAAATTTGAGGTCATAGAGAACACTCTCAAGCTTTTAAACTTACAGGACACATTCATTCAATTCACCATAGAGATAGCTACCTACAACTCCTTAGCTTTTCTGGACCTCAAATTAACAAAGATTTCAGATGGCATAGAATTTGCAATACATAGAAAACCCATGCACACAGATAATTACATCAAAGCACATAGTTACAACCCCAAAGCATAGAAAGAAGCAGCATTCAACAGTATGGCTCATAGATTAATCAACATTCCCCTCAACAGAACTGAATACTATAAAGAATATCAACACATCGTCAAATCTGCAGTAGAGAATGGATTCAGCCAGGAAATGGTAGATAGGAAAATATGTAAATTCAAAAGACAAGAATGCATTAAGCAGGTCACCACACTTTCTAACGCAGCAGAAAAGATCAACTTCAGGAAATTCACATACCACCCAGGTCTCTTTCACAAATTCCAAAAAATATTCAAGAATCATATCTTACCCTGGCACCTTACAACAAATTTAGCATCAAGAATCTCATTAAAGCAAGAAAATCTGATTTCATAGCCCAGGGCAAAAAGTCAGGAATCTACCGGGTCCAATATGAAAATTGCAAAAAGGTTTACATTGGAAAAGCGAAAAGGAACATAGGTACCCACTTCAAGGAACACTGGCATTGCATAAAGTTCAAGCAGACTGACAAATCAGCAGTTGCTTTTTACTCATAACCATGAAATAGACACCAATATCCAGTTGCTGAAACCAGCCCAGAAGCCCAAAGAGCTTGAAGTATGGGAGAAGATTTACATAAAGAAGTTTGAAAACCGCATCATGAACTTTGATTTTCCAGAAGCAGACAACCCTCTATTTAGTTTCATCCATAGGTCACCAGGGGATACCCCAGGCTTTCAACAATATGACTTGAGAGTTCATCCAATAGTCAACAGGCAGCTGATGATGTGAGCTCATGTTCACGATACATGTTCTGCAAAATAAATAAGTGAGTGAAGCTAGTAAGAGTGGTTAGGTTGACTCCACTTTCATCAAGAGTATTTTATTAATTTTTTCATTTAAAATTACCTCCTTTGCATGAAACATCATAATGAACAAATGTATTAGTCTGCAAAGCTTGCTTGCATGTCATAAGGATGGTATTGCTATTTCTTGGTTTAGGTGAAGTTCCACATTTACTTTCTCTACTATCTATCTACAGTAAGTAGAGAAAGTATTGCACTAAAAAAAAAAGCAATTTTACTTTCTCTACCACATATTTACACTAAGTAGAAGTATTGTATTCTACTCAAAACTTCAGTGTTTAGATTTACATCAGAAATACATATTTTGGGACCTCCGAATCCCAAAAAAATAGCAATTTTAGAAAAAAGGTCCAGTGTGTGCATGCATATGTATTATTAATTTGTATTTATTACCTAATCCAATCCCATTCTGTATTAATGCTTATTTATCTAAGGCTAATATGTTGCCCTAGGTAACACAGTTGGTTGAGCACTGGCTTTCTATGCCCAAGGTAGCAGGTTTAATCCTGGCACAAGAATATAGCTTTGAGCATCCTTAAATGCAACTGCCTCATGTCGATAAATGTACTACAGAGGAAGATTCAGGAATCCTTTAGGGAGGGCCTTGCATTTTAAAACATATCTTACCAATGAGCGAAATGCAAAGAGAGGAGTTTACCTTTCTGGTTTTTCTTGTATCATATACTTTAGGGACAACCAATTCCCAAGCACACCGTAACTGTACTGTGCACACAGTGCTGAAGGTCACTGGTCTGTGCCAGCAAGGTATATGCCTGTGAGTCAATCACTACTTCACACAGTGGTGTCCAGTAATTTTACTTGTGTTACCATTAAAATATTAAGGAGAAGGAATCAGTCACAAACTGTGTTATACAGGGTTTAATATTCCTCTTGTGTTTGGTATTAAATTATAGACAAAACAACCCAATACAAATCAATTATAGCCTTTAGTCCTATACAACCAAATGATAGCATATACATGCAATATCTTTTACTATAAGAACAAAATAGTACTTTGTTAGTGGAAATTAGCTCAATTTTGATTCTGGAAAAGTTGCACAAGTATAAAATAACAAATAAAACTTATTATACAGTGATAATATTACAAGCAGTACTTCATAAACTGTGTAGTGAATACATTGAGTTCTTCTTGATAGACACACTTGCTTTCTGACATCTTTTGATTTTCAAAATATTTGCCACATTTGGAGACAACGAAATACAACTCCGAACCCTTAATGCACACCTTAAGTTATGATAACTGATGTTTGCTCTCTGAGGGCCTTTATTATGTTTCATAGCTAAAAATAAGGCTTTACATACATAGTTGGAACCATACATTGCAATCATAGATGCCGCACACCTGTGTAAATGAGGGAATCTTGATTTGGGAAATCAACTGTAGAAGTCTGGCAAACTTCCTCTGTTTCTGTAACTGTAAGCTAACTCAATGTCACATTCTAGGTGATAAGCTCCAGTTGAGCATCTTTGGGATTAATGGTGTAGTGAATAAATCAAAACCCATTTTTAAGCCCATCAGATCGTGAAATCTTTCATCAGATGCACGAGAAGGCAAGTGAAGATTTTCAACATAACATCCCTCCTCTAGGGAACCAAATCACAGATCACAGATCACAAAATGACAAGGATCACCATTTGACAGTTGAAGTTCCCATAATGGCAGCATATTTTTGAAAGCTTTGATGCTGCAGAACATATCTGTGATTAATTTGTTTTTCCCTTGAAGTGATACTTCAAACCATTCAAATGTTCACTTATATTGTAATGTATGTATTTATGTATTTTCCATATATTAATTTAAATGGTAAGTTAAATATGTTTTATATTTGATTTTGTTGATCTTTCTGCTTCAACTGAATGAACGTATGTTCATCTGGTTTAAGTAAATAGGATAGGAATAAAAGTGTTGTTTGTATTTTACCATAGAAAAACAACACAGTAACCTAAGTATAACAAATGCCATAGGTTTTCGTTAATTAAGGAGGTGGGGGAACTATAGCTCCTCTTCTCATCCCCTTCCTGGATCTGCCTATGATGTAATGGGATACAAAAGAACTCAAGATGCAATTCCAGCACACTGGTGATGCTGATATGACCCTGACATTTGCTAGTGTCATTAAACAAACAAAAAGTGAAATTAAAATAATAAAGGCTAATTTGGGTACAAAATCTTTGGTTGGACCTTTGCTTAACAATGCATTTACTATACAAGATTCTAGTTCAGCTAAATTTTGATAATATAGTAATAATCTAGGAAATATAAGCAAAGTAAATGAATATCCTTTGATATAAGCCTAATACATTTATATTATGCTTAATCCTTTTCTTTTCCTGTATCTTTGTCATCAAAATCAGATTAAATATTTGCATTAGGTTTGTTAATATCTGTTTAATTGTAGCATATAAAACATATGTTAATATGAGCATTTATATAAAATAGCATTAACTACTTATAGAGTGCATAAATTATAATAGGCCAGTCATCTCCCAAGACTGTCTGCTTAACATTCCAGCCCTTTATTCCCTAAGGGCATCAGACATGTTAACTTTTTCCACAATTATATCTCAAAAATGGCGTTCACAATTAAATCACATACTGTGTTTCCAATACCACCTATCACACATACACTTTGTCAACCAGTAATTAAATATACAAGATGATATACTTCTTTAAAAATGTACTGTCACATGGCATTTTAACTTCTAATTCTTGGACTATTGATGAATATTACAAGGTGAAATATGACCAGTAAATGAACTTAGGAAGGAAGAAGTGCATTTAAACCTCACTTAAACATTTTCACAGATATACATTAAACTTTTTAGGCACAGAACTTTGTCTATTAACATTTAGCTCAGTTATAGTTTTTTGGATGTATGTTTTCTCATTAATACATCACATTTTGCTCATCCCCATGTACAAAGTATATTTATTTACATACTCATTTATATGTTATGTTAATGCTATGTTAAGATCTATTATGCATGGTTTCTGTATACCTACTGCATCCTTACTGACACAGCATAAAACAAACAATATGGTCTGGCAAGGCCATTCTTCATCATTCTTCTGATGATACTGATGAGGATGCTGATGAAGAAGTAGGCCTAAATAATGAAAGTGTTACCAGTGTACACGAGCCAATTCAAGCTCTAGAAATTACACAATGAATTCTATCATCGCAAAGCCTAAATGATGACAGCATTTATGTGATTAGTGCAGATAATCGATTAGTGTATGACTGTATAAAGATCAAAGAAACAAAGAAAAATTTATGATTCTTTTTAAACAAGTGTAAAGCACCATTACTCTGAATTTGTTTTTCTTTTAGTTTGGATCTTGAATAATAATACTGACATCATATAAGTAATCTAAATAGTGTGTTATGTTTATTATCATGTGTTTGCTTATTGCTTTCTTGTACGAGGGTGGTCTGAAAAGTTTCTGACCTCAACATGAAGATGGCAGCACTCATAAATAAAAGCTAGTGAATTTCATTGTTCATCTGTTGGCAGTTACTCACCAAAGTTTCAGCCATTTTGGATGCTCAGTTGTTATGTAACAGTCATTTGAGTGAGGTGATGTGAGTGTTTTTATGAAAATGGACAAAATCGAGTATTGAGCTGTCATTAAATATTTGTTTTTGAAAGGCAATACGCCTACGTAAATCAAAGATGAGTTGGATTCTGGTATGGGGACTCTGCACCATCATTTACCATAGTGAAATTTTGGGCAGCTGAATTTAAATGTGGCCGTAAGAGCTTGGGAGACGATGAACATTCGGGATGTCCAAAACTTGCAACTACCGACGAAAACATCGCCAAAGTTCACCAAATGGTGCTAGACGACCACCGAATTAAAGTGAGAGAGATAGCAGAGGCTATGAGCATGTCAAAAGAATGTGTTTGTCACATATTAAATCAACATTTAGACATGAGAAAGCTGTCCGCGCATTGGGTGCCGCGTTTGCTCATGTTTGACCAAAAACATGTTCGAATGAACATTTCCAACGCTCTGTTGGTGCAGTTTAGGCGCAATAAATCCAAGTTTTGGCGCTGATTAATTACTGTAGATGAAACTTGGATACATCATTATACGCCCGAAACAAAAATAAAGTCCAAACAGTGGACTGCAAAGGGGAAACCGGCTCCAAAAAAAGCAAAAACTGTTTTTTCGGCTGGGAAAGTGATGGCGACTGTTTTTTGGGATAGTCATGGAGTTATTTTAATCGATTATCTTCAAAAAGGAAAAACCATTACAGGAGCATACTACGCATCATTACTTGACAAGCTGAAGGGAGAACTTGCGGAAAAACGGCCACATTTGCAGAAAAAGAAAATCCTGTTTCACCAAGACAACACACCGTCTCACACCTCAGCGGTTGCAATGGCGAAAATCCACGAATTACGGTATGAACTGCTTGACCATCCGCCTTACTCATCAGATCTGGCCCCAAGTGACTTATTTTTGCTCCCTCATCTGAAAATTGCGCTCGGAGGACAGAGATTTTCGGCAAATGAAGAGGCAATCACCTTTGTGAACAATTATTTTGCAGAGAAAAATGCCGAGTACTATTTGGATGGGTTACAGAGATGAGAGCATCACTGGGAGAAGTGTGTAGAGTTAGAAGGAGACTATGTTGAAAAATAATAATAAAAAAAATTCTGAAAAAAAGTCTTGTATCTTTATTAGGTCGGAACATAATTAGAGTGATAATCAGTTTCAGTTTCATAAGAAAATTCAGTTTTACATTTTCTCATTTATACATTGTTTTAACCGTCTCCCTTTGAAAATGTGTAGGTAACTGAGGTTAGACTCTAATAACATTTTGTTGTTATCCCTGAAAGTAGATACTTTGATGTCAGGATTATATGTTCTAAAAGGGAAGGTTAATTTTCTGTGCAAAAGATTACTACACTTGTGTAATAACTTAAATGTTTCTTTCCTTTTTCTAATTTCCTTCTTGTTTGGCTTTATTATTTACATTGTACTTTGTAACCACTGATGCTTCATGCTTCTTTTGTAGTGCTTAAGGTGACAATGTAGGTGACACTGTAGTAGCGTATTGATGTTAAATAAGGCCAGAGAAGCTGATGCTGTCAAATATTTATATTGCAAAAACTGATGAAAAACCTAGAAACTGCTCAATCAGGAAACTTCAAGCTGGATTTGAACTTGCACTTTTGACTCTCAGGTGAAACATCAAACTCTTCTCCATAGTGTGGGTATAGTATGTCTGTCCCTATAGGGGGCCGACCCCATCCGTTGGGGTGAGTTGCCTTGATAAAACCTTTTTCTGATGTTTTACCTTATCCTCATATGACAGATGTTGCTTAACTCTGAGCTAAAGGGATTCCAGGCTCTTTTTATCTCATTCTAAGATTTTGTTCACGTAAACAAAACTCAAACCCTTCGCGGTGAAACCTACTTCGAAATGTAGGTTGAAATAGTGATCTTAATAAAAAGGTTACATGCTAATAATTATCTGTCAGTTTTAACTACAAGGTTCCCTAATATTGAGCTCCAGAAACCCCATTTGAACTAAAAAGAAGCAATAATTCTCCCAATTGACTGGATTGAATGACCCTGATTCCTATAAGGTCTCATTAGGAGTGAGAGAGTGCAAAATACACACTTTCCACTCATTTCAAGCATGTATTACCATCCGCATCATATACTGTTTTATCAATGCAAAATTCTGGCTTCTATTGTGAAACCTTGCAGTCCTAACCAGCTGACAATTTTGAGTGTAGCCTTTTATCGCCTATCACTTTGCTTGCAGGAATTCCAAGGTAGATTTTGTCAGGCTTGATCAGCAGCTACCCTTAAAACATGGCATACATGAAGATGGCACCGAGTCAGTTAAGAAAATGCATGCAGCAGGAATTGACCACATTTTTCCCTCCTGTTTTCTTCCTTTACTTGCTCATTTATATTCAGAAAGCCTTAAATTAATCTTAGCCTTCCACAAGTACAAAAACCTCACAAGTGTCTATTAAAATACTATAAAGTTAAACAACAGAACAAGTTCTGAATCAAACAGTGGCAAAGCATACATTTATAACAAGGATAGACATCCTAACATTTTAAATCCCATAAATCACATCTTGCTTAAATACCTATCACATGCAACATATAACTACTTACATACATATTGCTCTGAAACTGTAAATTATGCAATAAAAATGTTAAACATGGCTCTCACCTAAATACATTTGTATTTTAACTCAGTACGGGAGATTTTTTCTCTGTAGAAACATCTATAATGTTCTCTTTGAACTGAGGATCCTTTGACATCTCAGACAATACAATCTTCTCAATGGCCAAGAAAGATAAACATGATGGTTGTTCATTGGTCATAGAGTTTTGTAAAACAGTTTTAACCCATTTAAGAGCACTCGTACTATGTTTAATTGAAGCAGTTATCGCAGGCAAACACAACAGTTGTAGCAGCTTTGTCACTTGTTGGTAAATAGCTTGTAATTCATTCTGGTGAATGAATTTCAAAAGCTTAAAGAGGTGGCAAATATTTCTCAGAATCATAATATATAATACCTAATTCATTTTTCATTCGCTGTTCTTCAAAAAATGGATACACTGACAACAATTTTGTAACTTTGCTGTGAGGAAAACTTGATGTATAAGCAACTGAACGTTTTCTCATTCAGCAATTCCACAAAACTTAATTCTTCAAAATCTTCATATCTATGTTTCATTTGAACAATAAATGAATCTAAAATCCGATAAGTGAGAATACACAGTTTGGCGTGATCTTCTGTTTTACAATCAATGTTGTCATTTAACAGTTTTGCTTGCTTACAGCAGCGAAGAACTGCAGCTTCAGTTCTCATCTCATTGAAGTTGCACAGTACATTTTTAACTTCATTGTTGCACAGTTTTATGTTGGATGTTCCTTTTGTCTGAAGCACATTGAAGAGTTTATCAGTGAGCAAAAACACTTTGTTAAAAAGGCACAGCAAAAACACGAAAATTGCGCCATTTAATTTACTAACAATACCCTAAGCACAACTGACACTGGATCCCAATCATCATCATCTACTACATGTTCCACTGCCCACCTCAGTTCTGCGAAATGAGTGCAGTTGCGTGAGAAAGATAATTTCACCTTGTGTCACTGTGCGGAGGAAGTTTGAAACCTTGTTCCTGCAAGAGTTCACTCCATTTAGTAGGTCTACTGAAGAACGTGTACAACATAGTGAGATCACAAATAAACAGTCTTATTTGTTTAATGTGTTTTGAACCATACAATAACTCTAGACTCATTTGATGGGCATAGCAATGCATAAACAGTGCATTTGGATAAGATTGTCGCACAAGGGCCTGAGCGCCTTTATGACCTCCTGCTAAGTTTGAAGCCCCATCATAAGTTGGCATACTAGTCTCTTTCCTATTTCCCAGAGATTTAAGTTTTCCTTAATAATGGATGACAATCCTTCTGCAGTTTTGTTTTTTGAGACATCAAAGAATCCTACAAATCTTCCCTCAACTCTGTCTTGTATTGCATATCTGAATATAATGCTCAATTGAGCTCTGCATGAGACATCAGTTGTGTTATCTGCTTAAACAGAAATAAATTCTGCCTCATCCACTTCATTCCTTATTCTTTCTTTTAGCATGTCACTTAGCACTCTATCAAATAATTCTGAATGTTGCTAGAAGTGCCTTTGAAACTGGAGCTGGACTGCAAATGACTTTTTAGATTTTGTTCATCTTCAGCCAGTAAATCTAAAAGTTCTAGATAAGTTCCCCTGTTTGCTGAATCTTTGTCTTCACGATGACCATGAAGTGGGAGTGCTTGTTTACCTAAGTAAATAATTGCTTGGACAAGGCAACCTATAATCTTTCTGTTATTACTAACTTTTTCATTGTGCTGAATAGCAGTAAGATGTGAACCTTCTGACAGAGTATGTTCAATTCTATTTCAGCTTAACATATGAAAACTTTCACTGTTCTTTAAATGCTTTTGTGAAGCTTGATGCTTACACGCTTTACATTCAAAATTTTTTATGGTTGAGATGCCACCTTTACTCCACTCAGATTCACCTCCAAACATAACACAAGCAAAACAATACAACTTATTTCTATTTGTGCTACTGATCAACCAGGTGTATTTTGAATGCAATTGCATTTTGAATTTCCTGTTCACATTACCATCCTTTTGAATTATATTTAAATTGGGAGTAGGTTTTCGATTTTTCATGTCACATTTTTGCTCATTTGATAAAGATGAAAAACCTGTCTTTAGTAACATGTCAATTGAATCAGAATTGTTTTAATCATACATGTTTTGAAATTTCTGTATCTTTGGACTGAGTGACAAGGGAACTGAGACAAATGATGAAAGTGTTTCATCACACTGTTGTCAGCAGTGGAGGTGTGAAGGCATGCACATGCTATTCGTGTAAGGTCACATGTTCGAAGCCAGCCAAATGAGAGACGAAGAAAGATGAAGAGACAACCCCATGTCATGTCTCATCAGACCTCAGCCTGCTTTCATGCTTTTACAATAATGAAGTCATGTTGATTGATTAATGAAACCAACTAGTAACTTCTTGACTTGGATATCCATATAGTACATATCTAATTCAGAATTTTAATTATTATAAACACACACAGTTGGGGGAGACACTATCCCAATGTCTCATAGCATGCTTCGCTCCTGGAATAAATGCACTTAGTGCTGCAATTCTGGCAAGTTTGTACACATGAGAGGGTTGAATATTGTGTATCAAGATAGCTGTGTTATTAGAGAAGTAATACATTATTGGAAGTGGTTCTTTGGGAAACAATAATTTGTTTTGATTTGTACTAATCATGATATTTCAACCAAACTTTGATTTATCTCTATGCATAATGCCTGCACCTGGAATAGTTTTTGCACCCTCACTTTTCCTCCTTCCTGGTACTCCTCATCTTGATGTGTGATATTATGGTACATGTTTCAGGCAAGTCATCATAGTTCTAACGCAGTTGGAAGGAAGTGGGGGTTTCTCTATTGCTCACCGCCTCACGCACAGGCTTGCCAACTCGGGTGGTCTTCATGACTGGGGACCACCAAACACAAGTCACTGCCCCCCAATAGATCGCCAAGTAGAAGGGCTTCACTCACCAAGGCTCATCACGTAGCACGAATCACAATGACTGAAAACTTGGTTATCACCTAGTAATAAATGCTGAAGAGACAGTTAAATGATATTCTGTTCTTAATAAATGTAGGCAATGGAAAAATTGCTACTTTGTTACAAGAATGGTGCCGTAAATGAGGTATAGCAAGCAGCATTGTTTTTGCTGGTAGTCATAAAGGTGTTGGGAAGTGGATCTTTTCAATGTAGCATTCTGGTAGGTTTTTAATATACGCACCTAGACATTAGCATCATTGTTATGAAAGTAGTTTGATAGATTTGACATAGTATTGCTACTTAAAAACATTGATGATAAACATAAAATCACTGAAAAATAAATGCCAGGCTTCAGAGTAAGCAGAAAGGGTCAGATAGCTGTTCAGTTGTTTTTCACAAGCGTAAACTCTATATTGCTTTTCTGTAATTGAAAATATTACTTTCCCAACAGTTTTAGACTAAGCTGCAAAATCATGGTATCTCATCATTCATAACAGTTCAGCAATTAACTTTTTTGAGCAATGCAGAATGTGTGGCAGTTGCATGAATTCCTAATAATTTAAATGAATCAGTACTCTTCTTGGCCAGCTGTCTGTTTATTTAACATACTTTGATATGCAGACATGATGTTTAAACTTGATAAACAGTTTGGCATGTTTGAAATCATTCTAATGCTGTTAAAGACATTCCATTATTTAATAATTGCAATCTTGCAAAGCCAAATTTTGTCAACAGATGTTAAAGGTATGCTATTAGGTTGTTTGTTAAAATCATGTTAAATTTACTTAAGGTGAGTCAGAATTAATTACACTAACATCATTTATGTTTACTCACTTGACATGTTTCGGGAAACGGTTTGTTCCCATCCTCAGAAGGTGTCCAACTGGTCTCTGTTGTTGGTGTTTCCGTTATGTTGATTGCCTATTGTGGTGGCATCTTGTGGTGGTGAAATGTACTTCCAGAGGGGACTTGGTGGTGGCAAATCAAAATTCATTAGTTGTGGGCTGTATTTCAAAATGAAGATCTTGCCACCACCAAATCCCCTCTGGAAGTACATTTCACCACCACAAGATGCCACCACAATAGACAATCAACACATTGGAAACACCAACAACACAAACCAGTCAGATATCTTCTGAGGATAGGAACAAACCGTTTCCCAAAGCATGTCAAGTGAGTAAACATAAGTGATGTTAGTGTAACTAATTCCGACTCACCTTAACCCTTTATAGCCTGGTGTAACTTTTACGTTACAAAGGTGTGTTTTTAGGTTTTAGGATTTTAATCATCTTTTTTTCTCTAATTTCATATTATACTAACCTTCAACAATACAATTAGGCTATTTATAACTGTTTATGCTGTAAAAATATTCATATTTTTGCAATAAAACTGTAATTTTTTTTTATAATAAAGAGCAAAACCCATGCAACTCAGTCAAATGTAACCATGCCATTACACCAGTTATTTTACTTGGGCCCTTCCTTTACCATTGGCACATTTGACTGTAATCGCCTGGACTCGAACTCGTGACGTTTGGCTTTGAATGAATGGCCGGTCCATTTGGTAACGCACTAACGATAACAGCTATTCGAATCGCTTCGTTTGTTATGCTCGTGAAAGGGATATAAAAGCCGGTTTGGGAAGTAGAGGAAGAGTGGCATATGTAGCAAAATAATTCTGGCAATAGAGGCTTAAGTAAATTCAAAAACACATTACTGTTTCTAGCTTATTTTTATATATTAGTCATGTTAAATGTTAATGACTTCTGCATTTTATTAAACTTTTGCTGCAAAATTTTAACTATTATGAGAAGGCTGTGTCTCTATCTTACATCTTCTGAATGTGCTTTAATCAGATTTCTGACTCCAAAGGTTGTTTGCACTGACAACACTGGACCCCTATTTCATGATGCAATTAGTCTTGAAATATTGCTTCTTTAAAGGTTTCCATTATCAT
The DNA here is from genome assembly GCA_030765065.1 of Deroplatys truncata. NCBI lineage: Eukaryota > Metazoa > Arthropoda > Insecta > Mantodea > Mantidae > Deroplatys > Deroplatys truncata. The sequence goes on from CM060979.1 coordinate 95,482,627, forward strand.
TAAAACAAAACGCCTTCATTATTGGTTGTTATGCGAGTTAAAACTGTAATTGTAAAGTGCTAATCCAGGATGAAACTGCTTTTATGACTTGGAAGTTGAACTTTCCACTTCCCATAAAGGAAAAGTAGACCTTGATTATTACATAGCAAGATCGGCACAACCTTTTGCATTTAGAAGGAGAATTATACATTATTCATTGCCAAAATTCTTACCACTAATTGTGGTGATAGGGTAAACTTGGAAATTTCATCATTATTAGGATTGTTATATCATGGGTGTCTGTTACAGGAGGTGGGATGCACCCTCCCAATATATGGTTTTAACTTCTATAACTGCATATTTCTATAATATTTATAATTTATTTTGTTTAATTTCAATTCTAGGATGGTTGTTAACATTCTCTAGATACGTTTGATGGAACTAGTATAAAGAAATGGGTAAAGCAGATAATAGGAATCTTATCATCTTTTTTTATTTTTACATATGTATACATTTATGCATATTTTTAATACGAAAGTGCATGTATTATATTTTATTTAACCTTTTTAATGCTAACATTATCAGTAGGCTGATAAAATGCATTTTGATTAAAAGTAATCAGTTAGTGTAAATTATACATATAACATGACATAATATAGTTACAGATTTCTTTCATTATAGATCAGAGTTGCCAGATAACTGAAATCAAAATAAAGAACAGATGCTCATTTTGTCCCCCATGTGCATCTGGGAAACACTTACGACAATATTTACAAAATGCTTTGTATTTATCGTCGCTATTGCATACTAACCAATTGCTAAATTCCGGTCCTTATGAAAAACACACAGCCTTTTATCTGTTTTTAACATGATCAACTTTGCATTTCAAATTCCTATCAATTTCCATTATTAATTTGCTTCCTGTTTTCCAATAAAACAACCATATTCGTGTTCGCTTCTCAAGGTTTTAACAAACACCATTCGTTGTTGATGAATATCAGTCAAAAGGAAAAAGTAAGTGCACAACAGTTATATAATTATTAAACATATCTGCCAGGCTGGCCAACCTTCAAAAATTGCCAAATTTGTAGACAATGAACCAGTTGTAAATGGGTCAGTTACCAACACTACCAACTGTTATAATAGGGTAAAATTTACTAGAAATTATTTTTTGCAGTATAAAGGAATATAGCATTCGGTTATACTAACTTCAAAGGTGAAAACATTAAGGGTTTTTTTCTCTTTTTTTTTTTTTTTTCAAGTTTCAAAATACTCTAAAATACAGCACAATTACCATTCTAGATGGAAACTGTCTGGGAAGCAGGTCATTTAGCACAAATTTGGGATGTCTGGCAACCCTTTTATAGACATTAGTGTTCTCCAATTTTAACATGCAAGAAATGCTAATGCATTACATTATAACAGGAAGTAGCATAAAATGTGAATGTCACAGGTTACAGTAGCACAGATCAGATGTGCTTTTGTTGGTATCTTTTCCTGGCGTCTTGCATATTTAATCCATAACTTCATTGATTATTGTCATCCTCCACAATCTAGGGCTCCCATACTGGCCTCTAGTTCCCGACGTCATTGTCGTGGGTTCAGACCTGGCGGAGGGCGTTGGATTTTTTTGGGTGTAAAAATCTGTAGCAATGACTTCCTTCAGAAGGGAAGTTAAGCCGGTGGTCCTATGTTGTAGATTTATGCCAAATAAAAGAACCTCATGCCTGACAAAAAGGCCTCCGAGCAAAATTTCGAGTCTTTCACGCCCAATATAGAATGGGACACTAAAAACCATGGGAGTTAAAGAGCGTCCATAAATAAAACTCAATTTAATTTTTTTTTCTTCATTGATTATTAAAAAGTTTAATCAAGCTTGAAAAATTCATTACTGCAACCAGGACTTGAACCACAGATCTTCAGCTCTGCTGATACTCTTACTGCTAAGCTACCATGGCAAGATGGCCACTCATGCATTAAACCTTCTCATCTGATTCAAGCATCCCAGTAAACCCTAAAGGTGTTCTCAGATGCTCAAGATATTGTACCTCAGGGGCAATTTGCAATGTTGCAAATACTTTTAATTTCTGGGATATACAGTTAGGCTCTATTAGAGTTAATTTGATATTTATTCTTTTACTCTTGCCATGTGTAGCCAATAAGTTCGGAAAGTTAAATCAGATTTGAAACATTTGTTGATTATTGCTTTAGATTATAACATACTAAAATGTTTTCTTCTCAAATATTTGTACATTCATTGCTTCTACAGCTATTTATCTGCCAGGAAGGATGATGTGGTTAAAAGGTTGTGAATTTAGTAATTCATCATATTTTATATTGCATGTTAAACCTTTATCACAGAAGAAATATGTTAGCTTAACACAACGTTTAACATGTTAACTTTGATTGGTGAAATAAGATCTGTATGTGTTAATTTGAATGTTTAAAGCAATTTAACATCTTGTTAATTTTTAACCTCTGTTGATGAAACTTGGCCTAAAGGAATACAGAAATTATAGCCCATAACTTACTCTTTGGAGCAATCTTTGTTTTTATGCTTGCTCTGTGCATATATACATGACAGGCATATATTTCTTACCTTCTAAAATGTTAAATCCTTATACCTTTAGGCATACAAATTATAATTACACAGAGTATTCCAGTACCCTACCACTTTTTCCTTGTTGCAGGTGTTAGCATTATTTAAAGCAATAACCAACAGATCTAACAAGACCCTCGAATAATGAATCATTATGAATATGTGGACTCATGAACACCTTGGTGGGTAATTCTCTGTAACACTGCTGTAATGCATTCAAATGCACTTCAAATAGCTTCATTAAATTGTTCAATTATCTGATAATGATTATGGCCCAGCTTCTGTTTGGTAGCTGCAGGTAAATCTTTCAAAACCATTTGTTTTTAACAATATACTTGCATGTATGCATGCATGTGGTGCGATGCGTTGTGATGCTCATGGTTTAGCAACAAAGCCATTCTCCTCTTTCCTCCAAAAATTTGGGTTATATAACGATTTGAGTTCTTCACAGATTAATAAATGAGCGAATAGCAATTGTTTTTATTAGATACTTTTTTTTTTTTTCTTTTTTTTTCTTTCTTTGTGATATGGCAGTTGCTTTATCCTTTCTCGACCTTTATTAAGCATAATAGAGTGCTCCTGCCATTGGTCATTGGGTCCCTTGGACCTAGTTAGGAGGTTCAACTTCTTAACCACTGGCTTTTTACCACATTTGCCATTGTGAGTCAATTATTGTTCTGTGGCAGGTCCAGAACAGATAAGCAAATATAATAAGTATAAGAGGTGAAATGATCCCCTAGGCCTCGAATACTCTAATATCATTGAAGTCAACAAGGGGTCAGTCAAGGTAGACTGGATAGAAAAGAGGGGATCTGGTAAAGAAAAGTAAGAATGCCAGACTCAGTTATTAACTCATCAAGCTGACCTGTGCTAATTGAAGAGGAGCCCCTCCTTTTCGTTCATCATGTAAGAGCATGATTATTAACAGTTGCACCATGGGAACGATGGGGATGGGACATTAGATAATTATCCAGGTTAGTTCCTTTTAAGTTTTCAGAAGGAAAGTATTAAGGTCTTCCTCCCTGTTAGATAACAATTACCTACATGCAGCCTTCTTGTATTTGTTGAAGAAATGTAACCTTTTGTTGGAACCAGATTTGACCAAGAAATCTCAAAACTTATATAATAGTGGTACAGCCCATGCATTAGTGATGATTCATTTTTCCAGGACCTAGTTGGAGTCAGAAACCATTGTTTTTAGTAACAGCAGTATCACCTGAAACAGGATGCAGCTAAGGGGGATTTGGTACATCTTGTGTAGTGGGATGCGTATCCTTTCTGAAACATACTTCTAAGCGTTTATTGTGGGACGTCTCTTTTTACCATATTGTGTTTCAGCTTTACCTAATTTAAAAATGAACAGCATGTTCTATATGTTTAGTTTGTTATTCTCACAAAGGGTAACTTTTGAGGGCAAACAAGGACCTTCTGCAACATCTCATTCAGGACAAAAAAAAAAACACATTTCATGCTGTCTCTAGTTGGCTAAGATTATTATATGCACTATTTTGTTTGAAAGTAACATTCTACTTGATAGGAAAATATATATTCAGATGGCATTATCTAGCCATATTGTTAAGAATATTTTAAAGCTTATTATTGTAGAACTATGGATATTTGCAGAAAGAATACCATTAAACTCTGTAAATATGAACAAACTGTCAGAATCATGAGATACCAAGCACATGAAGTCAGCAGCTAAAAGCCGTTTGCTTTAGTAAACAGTAACTTACCAGTGGATATTTCTTTTAAAATTGACACACTTATCCTACAATCAATTTAAATAGTGATTTTATAGCTCATATTAGGACAAGCTTTTTGTGTTTGTTGCATCATGCTCATTTGAATTTGGACCCAGGAGAAGAAAGGAAAATGAAATGCTGCAAATATTATAAACGAATGTGCATATGTGGTGTATGTGATGTATATTTGTATGTGCATAAGGTTGTGCTCTAAAGTTAATGCAATAACATCTTGTTTCGATCAGGTCTGATCTCATTTAGTTTTCTAAAGTGACCTGACAGATTGGATGAATGGGCAGTGCTGGACACCAATGGTTTTTCCTTATGAATGTGTTTATTTTTCACTTGTGCAGATATAACTGAAGGCATATGTGGTATGTCACAGGAAAAGTTTTACAGGAAGAGTCTTAAAACAGCATCGTTATATTATAATTAATATTTTATAATGATATGTGCTCTTCGATGCTAAGTTCCATGAGCTTGACTGGGGTGCAGTTTGGACATGACGTAATGACGCTCATTTTTTTTGTATGTACTTTAATTCCACTCACATGTTCCATCTTTTCCCTTTCCTCAGGTAAGAGCTGCATAGGGCTTAGCATCAACCATTCCATACCATTAAATCTGTTTGGTTCTTTTTCACTGCAATCCACTTCTTCAACAAATGTTAATTTATTTTAGTTTAACATGATCCAACAGTAAACATAAGCATCTGTGATACTATAATTTTATTTAATTTTTAAATTGTTTTTTTCAACTTTATATGCTTTAACTGAGAAGATTAAACTGGATAATGAATGAAAGCCCAAATGAACTTGCGGACCTAAAGTACTAAACCTATGTAATGTCGTTGCAAGTACTGAGAGAAAACCACTAAGATAACTGAGATTTAAAACCAAGATTGTCATCAGAGGCAAGATCATCAAACCTACACCTCCAGTGGTTTTCATTGTTGTTAATAAATATTGTAAGCTGTATTATTTGAAAAACATTTAAACTAATTAAATTCTGTATTTTACTCTTCACTTTTAAGCATCAGAATTTCCAGATATGATTCATTTCAAAGGAACAAACGATTTGTTTTAAATTTGCTGCAAAGCTACGTCAAAATATTTTGAAATTACTTAATGTAGAGGTCAGATGGAGCCAGGGACGTAGTTAGGGAGGAATTTTGGGGGTTGTAACCCACCCTTGCTAAAAAGTATAATAATTGATTGCAAAATAGCTTTGTTAAAATAATAGCATCTTTCTAGTTGGAGGGAACAAGAAACTTCCTAATCATATCACTGGTAGCACTGTATTTACATTGCTTGTCTTAGACAATATCACCAAAGGTGACAGCAACAGAAACTGTACTTTAGAGGGTGTGGTCATGTTAATATATCAGGGGCATGTTTTATGTTCTGGTGCTAAATTTGAGTGGTTTCCAAATGAATGCAATATCTCCCAATTTAGAACATAACTAGAAACCCTATTTTGTAATGAAATAAAATGACCTGCAGCAGTAATATAAAATGCTTCACAGTGGTCATTAATTCTCGTGTCACAACACTTTGGTGCTTATAATATGCAAAACATCCTATGTAGCACTCGTGGTACTCCAGATGTTACTAGAAGTATACCAGGCCAAATATTTGAGGCCCTCTCAACAGGGAAAGTTTGGCTTGAGTTAGACTCGGTGGGGCAGTGGTTCCCCATACAGTGGAGATTGGATACATCTGAGCAAAGCCCTAGTGGGGTTGTGAGGTCCTCCAGCACCAACACCAACACCAACCTGGAGAGCTGATAGATGGTGGCTAGACACTGTCACCCCACTGAGATCATTGGGTAGCCTTCCCTTCAGGGCAGTGGCATATCCACGTGCATCACTATGAAAGTAGGAGGGTTCAATATATAAAATACATGCCATTGTAATGGAAAACCCCTCGGAGGTTCGCCTCCCTGGATTGCTGGAGTGGAGCTGGGTTGCTGGCTCCAGCTTGGTGGAATTACCTTAGTTTTAATTCCAATTGCTGCACCTTAATCTGTGAATATGAAATTGATTTATTTAAATATTTAAACTCAGGATTAATTCATATTTATCATTTGAATTGATATAAATTGTTTAAAAAATGGATCTTTAAACATAACCACCCCCTTAATATTTTTCTGGATGGAGCAAGCAAGCAGTGAAAGTACTATTGTTATAAATATTTAATCTTATTGTGAGTCACCCCATGCAGCTTTCCATTATTTCTGTGTAGTGCTTTGTTTATCCTTAAATGTTAAAGTTTCCTTATTACTTTGAGATTTTGGAATCATACATGTGAAAGTTTTTCACCTAAGCCTTATTTCTTTCCTCACATGGAAATTGTCACAGCAGTGGACAGAGAAACTGGAACAGCTTAATGAAAAAGTATCAGTTTGTTTCTCCATTTTTCTCCAACAATAAATAGTATGGGCTTTTCTCTGCCCATGAAGTTCAATGTTAGTGATTTTGGTAAGTTTACCACACACTAGGTAGCTCTACTTATGCTGCAAATTGAGAAGTTATGCAGTTCTGGAATTCTACAGCAGTTATGTGAACATAATATGCTAACTGCATTGAAGATCACATCTGCAGCTTTAATTTTTGGAAGCAATTGCTAATCAGCAATGATATTTGCTCAAATAGACTACCATCTCATTGTTGGATAATTCAGTTTTAAACTTAAATCACACACATACTCTCTTATTCATACTTCCAGGTTCATATGGAGGAATAGGGAATAATCCTAGCTAAAGAGACATTTCTTCATCAGTCAAGAATCGAAACTGGGACCTAGAGGCATTTAACCATTAAACTGCAGGGGCAATCAAAAGTATTTTGTTCCCTTAGTGAACTTGTTCTACTAGCACAGTTATGATAATGCTGCATCAGAAAACATTGATTTAATTTTCCAAGACATGGAATTATTTTTAATGGTAATTATATAGAAGCTGCAAGTTTGCTATATGAAGTAAAAGATAACTGATCATTTTTCTGTGAAACTGTTTACTGTATCAATTGCAAGGTACTACATTTTTTTATTGAATAAAACTGATTCCCTTTTATACGACTAATATAGGGATCCCATAATTTAAAAATACAAAAGCAGGACATGTACTCATGTACTTTAACTTAGAGATTTGATGCAACAGCGACTGTCAAGATCATTTCCTCCATCAGTGTAGGAGCTGAACCATGGTTCTGTAGAAGTATCTTAAGATTTTGTATGTTTCAGAATGTCTTTTCTACCCCCATTGCTTCCATATGATGCATCTCACCTTGCTAATGTCACCTTCTTTGCAAACAAGAAATAGAAATTCATGTTTAAAAACAATCTGAAAATACTTGTGCATGTGCTACAGGATGCAACAAAACAGTATTTCAAACCAGAGCCGCAAAGCATCTAAATTACTAAAAGCTCATAGCAGTGCAACAGTGAATAAATCACTATTATATATCTTGTAACAGACAGCCCCTTTGTATTCTAAAGTTTAAACATCTACAAAAATCAAAGTATTTTTTCAAAAAACAGGACAAATATTGGTCGCACAAGGAATTTAGGTGGGACACAGGACAAAAATCTTAAATTCGGTATTATCCCACCAAAATTAGTATGTCTGGAATCCTTAGGCTGACAAATTTGTTTGAAGTTATAAACTCAAAGCATCAAATAAAGTTTTACTTTTCCATGAGCATTCTATAAGTCATATAATACACAAGTAAAAATGCAATTCTGACAACTCTGATGGCATTTGACCAATCTCTATAAAAGCAGGTGAAGGCAAAATCACTTGCCTTCATTGTGAATCTCTGATTCTTAAGCAAGTGATATTACATGGTAGCAACAAATGGATTATGCTTATATATCTATAACATTCTGAAAACCATAAAGGAATAAATAAAAATATACCTGTGCTGGGATTTTAACCATTGTGCTGGCAGAGTCTTTTGGCCAAATAGTGCTTCGTACCCAGACTGGTAGATGGCAAATGTGTAGGTATGCAAGGCATGCTTACCAAAATTTTGCATTGTCTGTAAAATTTAAGGTTGCTTATTCACCAACTTGCAGGTTGAGCTGAATCAGTGTATAAAAGACATGTTCCTCTTCATTAGTGATTATTGTCCAGTGAATGTTGTTCTATGCTCAAATGGTAAAGTAGACCTTTGCTATTTAAAAGTGTTATTTGGTTTAGGCTAGAGAAGCATAAGCATTGAAAAAACGTGAGTTGTAATGTGACTCGGCACATGTATAGAAATAATGCATGTTGGATACATCTTCACGTGAGGTATTATGTTGTAATTAAAGATAGGCAAAACGCGAAGTTTCATTTTCTAAACCATGCTGGATATCATTATGGGAACATTTTTATATTTTACAGTGTATAGAATACAGGTGTACATGACAAAACATTTTCATATTTCTTCATATTTTGTAAGATTTACAATCTTTCACTTTTAAAATAATTTCCATTAGCAATGAACAATTTTCCGAATATTCTATTTGGACACTTTACTGTGACACACAGAAATCCAAGCCACTCTTTCCAAAAAGTCAGGTGCAGTTGTGAAAATGTAGCATTTCCTCTAGGTGATCTCGTGTGCAAAATTAAATGCCCTGTATTCTTGAAGAGTTTTTATTTTTGCAAGCCGGTGCTTTTAGTGGCATATTGTAACTATACCTGGCGCCAATCAAGAAGGTGATTGACATTTCGCGGAGCGAGAGAGGTGACGTGCCGCTCATCGCAACCACGTGGAGAGCGTGTCGAAGGAGACTGGGTTGCGCCGGCATTGTAGAGCGGATACCATTTATATTCGTATATGAAGACAGTTGTAAAATAATGAATCTACGTGCAGAGGATAGATCATGCAAGAATATATCAGTGTAAAAATCTGCGTTAATAGAAGAAACATACCTGTGAAACATTGATGCTTATTCTAATGGAAAAATGCCACTGATTTCCAAATTGCTTGCATCACTGTTGTTGCTGCTGCTGCTGCTGCTGCTCGCTTGATAGACTTATTCGGTTCCCAAGTGCGCCCAGTTTTTCTTTGGCTACACTATCTTTGTCACTATTTTTGGATGTTGTTAAATATCCATTAAACACAATTATAAATGCTCACACAACACACACACGCACAAATACACGTAACACAAGGCAAATACCATACACATACGATGGCACAAAAGAACTTTTCAGTACGCAGGCAATCTCTAAACTGATACAAACACACAAGCAAGCTGGGGCTAAAAGGAGGAATTGTTTATAACTGCAGCCACAGCAGAAGATAAGACTTCAGTTCATGTTACTGCAACGGTCGCTCGCCCGGCACGTCATGCCAATCACATGTTACGATATTGCAACAACGCATTTGTGTCTATCGTTGCTATAGAAACGTCTTAGTTCTAATTGGTCGTTCTAATGGTTGCTATGACGACCGCTGTGACGTATTCATCCCCTCCCATTCATTTAAAGCTTTCCGCCATGTGGTTAGTAACTGTCAATCACCTTCTTGATTGGTGCCGAGTATAGTATTAAGCAAGGACAAAGCAACCAGTAACTTGTTTTTCTTTTATGCTAAGTTAAAGGGTTTCATGATAATTAAAATCTGTAAACTCCATGTAATTTGTAGTATTTCATTAACATGAAACAAAAGTGTAATTTTTTTTTTTTTTTTTAAATTGTTGAAGTAAACCTGCTCCAAATCCTTAAAGTATAAGTTGTTTTGGCTTTAAAATGTATATTTCATAATATTTTGGGATTTTTTCCCTCATATTTTGGCAAATTTATCTTCATATTTAACCTGTCCCTAGTTATAATGCGTCCCAGTATAAGCTATAAGATGGACAATGCCAGAATTATTTGGTTATCTTGCACTGAAATGAAAAAGAAAATCAAGTTGTGAAGGTGGTGAGTGTATTTTATTAAAAGTGAAAAATATCTTCATGGGACTTTCTGCACCTTATATCCTTAACTCAGAGAAGACAGTGACAATTTTTTTACTTTTTCTACTACGTATAGTAAGTAGAGGAAGTATTGTATTCCACCCAAAAATTTGATACCGAGATTTCACCGAAAATATATGTTTTGAGACCCCCTGAATCCAAAAAAAGCATTTTTGGAAACGTCTGTGTGAATGTGAACCGCATAACTCAGAAATGAACAGTTGGATAAACACCATACTTGGTATTTAGGTTCGGTATCTTCCAGAGATGCGACACGAAGGTTTTGAAGTAAATCCCCCCACCCCAGATTACCCTTTACATGGAACATTTTTCGAAAATTTTAATTTTCTCAAAAATGGCTCTAAAGATATTGATTAAAGTATCATATGTTTAAGATATTTTCATGACAAATGAAATGTATATCTCGAATTTTCTGTGAATGTCTCCAAAAGTATTCTTCATTGTGAATGACTTTTGCATAACTGGTAAACCATAAGAGATGGACAAAATTTTACTACACAAAAAGTGTAAATCGCGTTAAAATACACAATTTATGTCATATACATTTTTTTTGTTGAGTGAACCATTTTCGAGATATTGCTTGTTATTCCCTTAAATTTTCCAATACTTATACTTTTTCTCAAATTCGTTATTCAATTTTTTTTGTCCTGGTAATGCAAAGAAAATGGAATACTCCACATAGCAACCAGCTCTTAAAATATTTGACTATAGCTTAAAGCCTAGCAATTCCATTGCATCTACAAGAAAATTACCAATAAGATTAACATCTCAATATCTCAATTAACATGAAGCATATGGAGAATAAGCGTTTGTAAAAATAGTTTGTACAAGAGTAGAGAAAGTCATGTGAGTGTAACACATCAGATTTTTTTAATATACTTCCATTTGTCTTCTGAAGAGGCATCCACATCCATCTTTCACTATAGCACAAAACAGTAATAAAGCAAATATTTCAATTTCATTGAAACAGCATTTGTACCTGGAACTCTTGCACATTTTTGAACCAATTGTAACAATAGAATGCTGAAACAATGCTTGTGTTGCATGTGACCACAAAGCATGGTAGCATAACGTGGTTTGCAATGCATATAAAATTTTATGGATGTTGAATGTGTTATCAGCATAATACCTATTATCAGTAATGCAACAATGCATATCAAAAATGCACTGCATTCTGTGTTGTCTCAATGCTTGTGTGTTCCTGGTCTTAACAGTGATGTATACTCCATAACTTTATTAACATTTTAGGGATTTTTTGGTTACTGAAGTTAGAATATCAGTATAGATCAAATATCCCTTAACATATGTATATAGGAAATATATTGTGCAATGTTTGGTCAGTAATATGACTACAGGGTTTATTTTAGCTTGTGCTGTAGCACAGTACTGAGAGGTTAGATGTGACTGAACTATGCAACTAGTCGTGAAACAATCTTTTCTGTGCCAAAATAGGCCACCTAGTCATATGGAGCAGATTTATTATATTCTAAACATTCTTCTGACTAGGAAACCTATAAATATCTTTTAAAACATTTTGTTTAAATGATCTTATTCATGTGATTCCTAACACATTGCTGCTTCTTTGCCATAAATATGATCTCTGTTTTACTTGGGTTCCCCATATGCCTTCAAATATCTGCTTTCTAAAAATTGTTTATAGAATAAGAAATAGCCAAAATTTTGTGACAGCTGGAATAGTATTAATATGTTGTAGCTTGAGCATTTTTTACCAAGCAGCTGAGGTTTAATGAGCTTAACACAGCTTTTTAAAAATATTTGTTAAAGTGATTTCACTTTGGTTTTGTTAGGACATTTTTTATCATGGTATATTGTATGTTGAATATTTATTGACTCAGTTTTCAAATTCTCTGTTAAATACTCATCCTAGGTTTCAGTTTAAGTATGAATGAGAACAAATATGAATGAAGAAGTTAAATTAACAAAACCTAAGAAAAATATAAGAAAAGATTGCTGCTTTTTTTGTCTTGAGAAGATATACAGATTTTGTCAAGAATGGTGCTGGCAGTTAGAGCTTCTTTTCACTTTGTTTATACTTCCTGTGATGTTCCACATCCATTGAAGTATAAAAAAAAAATGGTAAGAATATGTTGTTGAAAATAATTGAACTTACTGAAATGCATTACAAATATGTAATATAATTCATTACCTAAGCAATGCCAGTACTTCAGGACATACATTTACGGGAAGGAGCAAGCTCTAATGCATCATGTATAACAAAAGAGGTTTCCTATATTCTCCTATGAGAGAATAAGATTTTAAAAAGCTCTGTCTTAAAAGTACTTCAAATGCCACAAATAATTTAGGCATATGTGTGATATCCATTATTGTAGTGAATGATATGGACAAAAGTTCTTCTTGTAATTAGCAAATTAGGTGTACAAAATCATTACTTTATGTAGTATTTAATATTTTGTTATTACAAAATGTGGGTCAGTTGATGCAGCCGTGATGTGAACTTTGATTTATAACAGTATTACTGGGATGAACTACTTATTTCTTCATTGAAATCTGATGTTTGAACACTCCTTTTTTTGCATAATAGCATAGTTTTCAAGGCTGGAATCCATTTTCTTCTGCGCGTTTGTATTGTGTTTCTTTTTTCCTTGTAAAAACCTAACATTTCAAACCTCTGGTTGACATCATCAGAGGCAGAATGAAGCGTTAGGTTTTGCAACAATGACTAATGGATAGAAAGAAAATAAATCCGTGAATCCTATTCCTGTAATCATATCTTCTTGAACTTGTATCATAGATTAAAAATGTCAGTGCCTACTTTCCCTATCACTTACCTAACTCAACCCAAATATTCAATATTGAGGTTTCATCAGGAATACACATTTTGAGGTCATCTGATTCTCCCCCCCCCCTCTAAACAAGTGGAGAGAGATATCAAGAGTGAAAGCGAGACTCAAACACAAAAGGATGGATAAATACCAAACTTTGCATTCTAATTCCGACATCTTTTTAGAATGCAAAGCAAAGAATTTTTTTGAAGCAATTATTTTTAACTGCCTTAAAAATGGCTCAAATAATTTTTATTAAAGTGTTATATTTGTGAAATATTGACATGGCAAATAAAAAATATAACAATTTTTTTTGTGAAAGCTTATGTAGTCATCCTCATTCTGACCAACTTTGGAATAGTTGGGAAGCCATAAGAAACAAACAGAAGTTTACTACAGAAAGAATATTGAACTCTTTAGAATATGCAGTTAGTGTCAAATAGTTTTTTTCATAGCATTAGCAATTTTCAAGTTATTTCTTGATGTATTCTTACATTTTTCCATGAAGTTCATAATTCAGTGGAACATTCTAAAGATCTGCTTTTCCATTTTTTTTTTCATGAGCTTGATACAAACAGCTGGATACTGTTTCTGCATGTTGCTTGTAACATAAAGCTGTATTGCTTAAATTGAAATCATTTCTAGGAAAACATTTATTGTTAATTAACAAATGTGGATGGAGGAATCCTTTGAATTGCATAATATATAAGGGGTGCATATGTATTTTAATGGGTAGAGATGAGTGTGGCATATCAGATTTCTAGAAAAGGGGTATCTGTCTCTCCTTCTCTCTTTCCTTATTTGTATCCCAGAGCTTTACATAGGAAATTTGTATTTCCTCTAAAATTGTTATAAGGATTTTGATTGACATACCATAAGTCTTAAGATCTTTCTGTGATAATTAATATGCATACTTAAATTTTCTGTAAATTGTCTGTGAAGCATTTTATTCAAATAACTTCTATTGTAGAACAAACCATTTCTGAAATATATGCTGCTATATGTTTGAATTTCCATCTCGACATCAATATAGCATATGAACAACAGTGATGCATATTTGTTTGCCCCAAGAGTTCATGGCTAGCTAAACAAAATCTTGTTTTAGCATAAACCTCTACTTATTTTTTTTTCCATTGCATCACTGGTTGCTATGACGTGATATAAACTATTGAATGCTGTTTCCACATGTATGAAACTAAGCCCATATTGTTTAATTTGAAATAGTTTCTGGGCAAACACTTATAATAATATAATTGGATTAAAGAATCACTTTTTGTATAAAAAATTAATAGAAAAAGCACTGGATTTAATTTTGCCATCTTTTTTGCCTTCACTGACTAAGAACAGCAGTATAGTGACAGGGTGAGTCAACAATTTTGAGCCCCCTAGCATTCCATTTAGATATAAGGCTTGAATTTTAATTTTATCATCAATAGCAGCACAATTAAACTTAGCTAACACAAGTGAATATTATTAAGATTATCATTTATTAACATAAGAATAATAATGGAAACAGCAGCATTAATAATGGATGTAAAATAATGACAGTTGACAACGAATACTAAATATTTATATTTCATAGTCATTTCACTCACCCTAAAAATGCCTTTCTCTCCTTTCTGGGCTAAATTCTGAATAATCTAGAGATAAGGTGATGTCACTGTCTAAGGTCTGCAATTATTAGAAAGGATTTCATACCATATAATCAATAAAAGCAAAAACTCAAATGTTGTGATTTCATTTAAAACTGATACAGATTCACTCACTATTACAGAATCATCACAGGTGTTATGAAGATTTTCAATTGCTTCATAAATATCATCTAACTGGAATGCTTTAAAACAATTTTCAGCTTTTTATTCTAGATGACCCATCTTGGAAAACCTTGAGGAAAGAGCATATATTCTCTGTATTAAGCCAAAAAAACTATTTACAATAGTCAAATTTGCAGCATCACCTAAAAGAAGGATCCACGTTCTCACATCTGAATTTACATTTGCTATACTTGTCCCATTACTGTGGCAGCCACATACTGTGAAAAATTCTCTTGAGTTCAGTGTGTTCACATTGTTACATCTGAATTTACACCCATTACATTTTTCCCACTACATTTGTCCCATAATCTTGGTCCTGACTCAACAGTTATTGATGCTAACACCCAAAGATTCAATTTCCTTCAAAATAGTATCCATTAATGTAGCAGAATTTTTTTCCATTCACAGAAACAAATTCAATGAACTGCTGTTTCATACAAGTGTCTGAATGTCACAAACCTCAAAATGATGCACATGTATATGTTATCTATTTTGCAAATGTTGGGAACTTTTGCCCATATCACCACCATAATGCTTCACTTTTATTATGTATTTTTTGTTTTTGTATGACTTTTTGAGGAGTAAAAGTATTTACACTCAAAATACAGCATGAATTTTTTATTTATAAGAATGGAATGGTGAAAATGAATTTTTCTCCCCTTTCTCTTGATGCATTTTATGTTCATAGGATATTGGTATTGAAGTGCTCAACTACCTCCATATGCAACTGACATTATAGCTATGGACGCCATTTACATTTGTATTTTAATAAAAACAGTTATCCCACTAGGTTATAAGAAAAAGAATGCTAGATATTTAGAAAGCCAAGGAATCATATCCTGTTGACTTTTATGAAAAGGCAATATGTTCTTTTAATGTGTAACATCTGGGGCTTGGATTTATATGTAATTATATGTTGTATTTGTACATATTTGGTTTAAGAGAAGTCAAAAGTATTATTAATTAAGGCTGTTGTTTAGATTGTTATTTACTTTCATATGTCTAATGTTTCTTACTGTTCTATAAGTTTTGGGCTTTTTAATTATTAAATCTTTTTATGCATTTTGATCCCATACATTAAAATTTTAAAACACAAACCACATTTCTGTTTAATGATGGCAGAACCTTCAATATTTTTCATCACCTTAAATGCCCTGAATATTGTGATAATATGTTCTCTCTCAATCAATATATGTGCCTTATAACCTTTCCCTGTTTAGTTAAACAGAGTAGCACTAAAGCTTAAAAATTTGTCCCATATGCTGTAACTATTGTATGGAACATAACCTTCTGTTTTACAGGGTCATAACATCTCTTAAATCTGCATAAAGTCATCATGTTCAAATGCATGACATAGCCTATTTATCATGCATTTTGTTGGCAGGATGTCAAATGGCAAGTAACTGAATTAGGATGATGGGAAAGTAGCAAGAAATATATAGTATAGGCTTTCTGAAACCGAAAATGGATTTATACAATTTTGAAAGTAGATGAAATAATTCAGATGTTAAAAATGTACCAGAAAAGAATATTTGAAAATAAATCTAAAGAAAATTAATACTAGAGAGAGTACACACTTACCTCATAATAGAATATTTGTTAGCTTCATTTTATTTTTTGTAGCATCTACAAAAGTGTCTACTAGTGTCTAGTAGCTAGTGTCTACAAGCAATGTCACTTGAAAAGCAGATGCATTAAGAGCATTAACCAATTAATGCTAGTATCACGTTGCTCAAGTTTTGTTCTTCCACAGGTCCCGGGTTCGATTCCTGGCTGGAGGGTGAGAATTTTGCTTTAGTGAGGTTTATTCCCATTCCTCTCTAGAGTCTGAAAGTATGAATGAGGGTGTGAATTTAATGCAATTTTGCTTTAGTGAGGTTTATTCCCATTCCTCCCTAGAATCTGAAAGTTGAATGAGGGTGTGAATTTAATGCAATTATCCAAAGTAATTTCACCTAACTGTAAAATAATGAATATTCTTTGCTGATGAGCAATTGTTCCAAAGGTAAAAAAGCAGCCGATATGACCCGAGATGTTAAAGATAGCAAATAAATAGAGCAAAAAAACAAACTCGCTCATAATTTTTGTCTTCAGCTCCCCCCCCCCCCTTTCCTTTGTGTCTGCCTTTCTTTTTGTTTTTATGTTTCTTTTTACCTTCAATGAGAATACATAAATTTATGATTGTGTAAAACAGAAAACTTAAAGACATTATGTGCTCTTTAAATACCTTAGTTTTTATTAATCTATGCTTTTTATTCTATCAACAGGCTCATTTTGTGTTTGTGTGAATGTAAAGTTCCTATTCCAGCATGAGCAATGTATACAATCATGTATATTCCTAAAGAAAGCATAACGGGCATAACGTAGATATACTGGTACTTTTCACCACTCTGTAGAAGGATGCTGGACAAGGCAAGGCACTACTATATCTGACTGGCTGAACTTGGTTGACAAAAACCTTATAATAGTACTAACTAGACCCGTGCTGACATTGTGGAGGAACACAAACAACTCCACGCAATGCTAGAAAAAGTAGCATGAGTGAACTATAGGTGTTTTAGAAGTCAACTTACACTACTTGTCTTAATATAATGAAAGTTTAATTGTTTATAACACTTTTCCTATATATTTTGTATGATAACTGTGCACAAGTTGATGTAGAGGACAAACATATGCTTGCTAATGGTATGGTAATGTAGACAATAATCCTGTGATTTTATTATGTTTTTACTTCTTTCATAATTAAAATGTAGTTCCTGCACCTAAAATGCTCATTTTGTGATTTTAGAGTCTATTAGAATGATTCTATATGAAACTTATTTTCTTCAGTTCAAATTTTATTCACCATTTGGTTTCAATACAAAAACATTGGCTTCGTCAACAATACAATTATTAGTACAAAAAGAACAGGTGTAAGTAGATGTAATACACAAATACAGAAATCCTAATTTATTACATGAGTAGATACCTAAACTAAATTTTGGAATTAAAAACATAACATATTCCATAAGAAAGCTTATAAACTAATTCATTTCTAGATATTCTTCCACTGAATAAAAACAACCTTGTATTAGGAACGTTTTCAAATCTTTTTTGAAGACTGTAGGGTTTTAACTTTTTTTTTAAATATGTTGGGAGTTTATTAAACAATTGAATGCCATTATAATATAAACTTTCTTCATATAGGGTTCTTTTATGACTTGAAATGTGCAGTTTAGATCTATTTCTTGTATTATAGTCAGAATATCAGCATTTTTGTGTTATAACTATTTCGCTGCTTATACATTGTTACCCAGAGTTTCAAAAATGTATAGCGAAGGGACAGTCAATATATTTAACAGGATGAAGTAAGGTTTGCAGCTTGTGTTGCTGCAAAGGTTTAACATTATTCTGATTGCCCTTTTTTGTATTATAAAGATTCTATTTTTATAACGGACTTACCCCAAAATATTAAATTTCAGAGAGGGCACCCGGATACCTGGTTCAAGTTGATAAGTAAGCCACTATTCTTTTTGAGTAACTCTCTGGTTTTTGCTCTCCATTTTCCAGTTTCCTTCCACTCCAAGTCGTATAACACACATGGTAGTATATGAACTTGTTGATTTGATTCAGATGGTATTTAAATCAACCTTGATTTTCATCCTGCACATTTAGTAGGATTTGGTAGACTTTGAAGAAAAGTTTTGTATTGCATCACTTTATTTTCAACAATTATATAGGAAAAGAGAGGCATAAAAATATGGGCAAAGCATCTGTAAAGCTAAGTTAGTCTTTACTTCCCTTCTACTTGGATTGAACTGTAGAAGAGAAACCATTGTCCGATTATCTTGGCTCCAACCTATTAACAATGGATAATGCCCCTTAACTTTGTAGTTTTCCTGTGTCATACTTCCTCCACTGCCACAACCTTCTGTGTATTGGACCCAATTATTTTCAATATATATACACTTTGTGCTGCTGTTACCCTGTGTATCTTCTGGTGAGTAGAAGAAGATATTTTCTTCTCTATTGTTACTAAAAATCTTCAACAATCTTTATCTAGGGCAGAATTATTTTGAGAGCTTTCAGTTTTATAAGTACTTGACGAGACCAATTGCAATGTTGTAAAGCAGCCTAACAGTCAATAAACTCTAAATTAAAAAAAAGAAAGAAAAAGAAACTGTAAAACTCTAGTCCCTGTAGAATGTTGTAAGCTTTTTACCAGTTAATAAATGAACAGATGTAAATATGATTTTGGTATCTTGTGAAATAAGTCGTGAATTTAATACACAGTGAATCTAAAAGAAGTAATGCCTGTATCTGCATGACAGTATTGTATGAAATCAAGTCGTATGAATACTGACTTTTCCACATCAAGACAACATTTTAAAGAAAATTTCTCCTATGCATACTATTCCTTTAAAAAAATTATATATTTTCTTAAAAATTATTCTACAGTTTGATTAAAAATCTGTGATTTTGAGGAAGTGCTTTGCAAATAAAATCTATATCTTCAGTGTTTTCTAAAAAGCCTGTTAAGCCTTTTCATTTCTTTGGGTGTTTTTATGGGAAACAATGAAAGATGGGCAGAAGCTTACTACAGGTAAAATTTAAAACTCGTTAAAGTATGTAACTAAAAATGTTTAATTTGGTGATTTAATATTCCCTTTTGTATACCATCTATTGAAGTAAGAATTTATAAAATGTCTGAAGCAGGTCAAGTTTCTCTATAAAATTGCTTGTTAATAGAGGAAAGACAGTTTTATCACCATATTCATTATTCATTGCTAGTGGATCCAGAAAATTTGATAAAGTAAGAGACTTATTATTTTCCAAAACTTACAACTTCAAATTGTACCCTTTTTTTCAAAGAAACTGTAACTTTGAGATAGCAATGAATAAATACCATGGAATTTAAATTCATTAACATTTGAAAACAAAATTCTTTTAATATAATTTGGACCTTGTAGTTGCATAGCTTTTATATGTTATGTCTTTGTCACATGTAATGCAAATATATAATTATGTTAAATAAAAATCCAAGCCCAGTCTTAATTATAATAACATTGATCACTAATTTACGATGTAGATTGATGAATGTGCCAGATGTAAACCTTGATATTGTTTCATTTTATATTTTAATCTGTTGTTTTATTAAGGTGTAATTTTTATATTGGTGCTATTGCATTTTCATCCTCTACATAATTTCTTATATGCATATAAGTTTGCTCAATTTCAAAAACATTTGTGTAGTAATTGTGTTGTATGCCATATATAGTGTATAATGCTAATTTGTATGATCATAAAATGTAATGTTTTTGCTATACATGGATAAATTGTGTTACCAGTTTGTTTTTTGTGTATTGACATTAGCAGCCAGTTGTAGCCATTTCTAATCATTAATTTTCTTTCCTTTGACTTGTACATATTTTATTTACCATAAGTATTGGTGATGATATACTCAAGATCAAATACATGTATCTTTTTTTTTTTTTTTTTAATCACCTTTAATTCACTAGTTCAGTTTATAACTTAAACTATGATGATGGAAGAGAAAATGAGAGGTTCTGAATCAATCTATGATCATAGCTGTTATTTAATCCTGCAGATTTTCATAGTGGGCATTGAAATGAATTTCCTTCCCAGTCTACTCCAGCTTTAGCTGTACCAGGATCTGTGAAAGAGTTCTTAATTTGCTTCATATATGTGCTTGAAATTCTCTAGGAAGTTGCTTAAATGTGCCCCACTCTTTGCACAGTTGCAAGCATAAGTGCCTGCAATAACCAAAGAAAACAGGATTTTTTTCTTCAATTACCAGAGCTATTGATTTATCTTGATGGATGAATGTGACATTCAAAAGTAATATTTTCAACATTATGTTTTAACATTACACATCCAATATTTTTTAAATCATAGTAGAATACATTTTTATGAATTTATAGAATTAGGCATCCAGTGTAGTTTGCATTCATCCTCCCTTTTTTTATTTTTCGCTTTTTTGATAATGTTGGACATCATCTGTTGCTCATAGTCTTACAGATTAGCTACCAGCTCTGTGTCACATCCAATAGCAGAATGACAGAAGGTTTAAGGTCAAGCTCAGTCTTATAAACAGCAGTGCAACACACACAATCATATAAACTTAAGCATTTACATATAAGAAAATTATATTCTGCTTTCATCAAATTATCCTCCTTTGAATTTAATGATTGCCTCACAAACTCACATGTGTTGATCAGTTCTTGCAGTAGTTTGAGCCTAAATGATTCCACACATCCTCAACAATGTTCCACAAATGCTTCTTGCTTGTTATTTGGACTTTTGGGTACCTCTGTCCATTTCATTTCGAAGCTTTTCAATGGGATTGCAATCAGGGCTTTGGGATGGCCAGACCATATTAAGTTCCAAAACCTTCTGTTTTCTTTTGATGCAATATATTTCGTATAGTACACTGACCAATGTTTTGAGTCATTGTTTTTTTGTAAAGCAAACCTTTTTTTCAAACACACAATTTGTAAGGTGCTGCACAATACTGAAGTATGCTTGATACTGCTTCTGGTTCATACATCCTGTTTCAACAAGGTCTCTAGCAAAACATCTCCAAACCATAACAGAATTCCCAACATGCTTAACAATTGTTGGAATGCACTTCTTGGCTGCCCTCTCTCCTCCTCCTCCTTTGGTGAACAAATATCTCCCTTCTGGTACCAAATACCTCAAACTTGAATTCATCTGTAAATAGGACTTCTAATCTTCAGGTGTCCAGTTACAATGTTTGCTAGCCCATTGAATCTTCTTTTTTTTTTTCATATATGGGCTTCAGAAGGGGATTTCTTGCTACTACATGTAATTTCAAATCAGTTTCAGACAGTTTTCTTTTTACTCTTGCAACATATATGTTCTTTTTGTTCATTTCTACCAATTCTGCACATATTTGTGGTACAGTGTTTTATGAGGTTGTGCTGGCCATAGTAACTCTTTATTACATCCCTGTTGTCTTCTGGTTATAATGGGTGTATTACACTCCTCTTATAGACACACTACATTGTTTTCAATTTGGCCAATTGATAACCCTCCTTGTTTGCTACACTACATTTTTCTGTGAATATCTTCACTCCTGGAGCCAGGATAACAATGTGCACTCAGCAATTGTCACTTAGAAACTGGAATACAGTCAACAAAACAGTATGTATATTGGCAGTGCTTCATTTAAAGTGTGGAGATAACAACAGTTCAGGTTGCTATTGTTTATGTACACAACATACATTTGAATAAAATTCTGACTACATGGAAACGCAATCACAAACCTCACATTTACACAAATGATGTGCTATTTCTTTAAGTACTTAACCATAACCAATGATTTTTATACTGAAGTTGCAAGGAATTGCATTCAAATTGTAGATGTATTGAAATTAATGAGTGGTAGTGTATGTAGTCCTATGTTCAGTCCAAACTACGGTATTCTTAAAGAATTTATTAAAAGTCAGACAGTATCTGGTTTTCACTTCATGATATATATGTTGTGAATCAGCAAGACTTTATTTTTGGTTCCGAAACATTTTAATTCTTTTCCATTGGTTTATTTTACTAAAAAGAAGCAAACAGCTATTATCATAAACAATGTTTTAGAGCCTAGCATTTCCATAAAATACCAGATTTTGATGTTTTTTTATTCTCTTATTATATTTAGTAACAATCATAAGGATGGTATATGCAACCAATTATTGTCTCTTGCCTTAAGCCTATGTGATTCACATAGCAGAATTCCTGCTCTGAGGCTTATCAGATCTTGCATTTCTGAATTTCTAGTTGTATGTCCTATGTTCCTATAGTGCAACTTTCCTGTTAGAAGAGCATGCCAATTAACTTTAAGTACCAGGAAAACCATAGATTCACTAGCAACAAAAATAAATATGTACTTTCATTTATATTCTTTCATCATCCTGTATATCTTATGACAATTGATACTAGGCAGAATTAACTATAAAAGTTGGGTACCTTTCTTTATTTCTGTTTCTGTTTGTTTGTATAAAATAATTTGTAAACAGGAAATGAAAAAATATGATTGGATTATAAGTGATGTTTCACTAAGATACTGCATAAGAACAAAATAACTACAATGAAGCTATACATGTGTGGCTTTTACAAAATGAAAAATAACATTTCTAATAATTTGTTTAAATGTAAGAAGTATGGTTCAAAATTAAGCTTTTGTGTTTATTGCTGAAGTTAAGTACTGTCATTACTCCAAAATAAGTGTTGTACCGTCTGTCCCCCCCCCCAAAAAAAAAGAATGTTAATACTAACTTAAAAGGTTACTGTCTTATTTACAAATTTTTGGCAGACAGAAATATTATAGTAAGCTTGAAATTCAGTAGTAATTTATGTTCTCTCTGAAGTTATATGTTGTTATCTCTATACTTGAGAAATGAACTTATGTTATGAATAATATGGATTTTTGATAAATTTAACTTATGTTAGAAGGGACTTTTCACTCTGAGTTTAACATGTTCAGAAGCCATTATATGTCTACTCCGAACAAAACGTATAATGAAATACAATTACATGCAAAACTTTTTGCTGAATTCCTCTGATAGCAACATGCTCTTGCTTGTATAAAGCCACCATATTTACCTCACTAACAGGTGACCCTACCCAACTCTCATGCTTCGAGTGACATGAGGTATCTTGGAAAATGAAATGAATTTAAGAACAGTGTAATAAATAAGTGCAGACTGGCCTAACTTACAGTTTCATTGGCATAATCTGTTAGGGATAGGGTGAAAGATATGTTTCTTGTCTGACTAAAATGCATTACATCTGCTTCAATAAATTGATAGTCTGAGGGAGAGAAAATAAGTATTTGAAGAGCTAAAAGCTGTTTGACCACTTAAAATGTTGCACTGCTCTATTGGCTTGTATATTTTTTCTGTATGTAACTGTACATAAATGAAGCTATATTGTTTGCTTGCAAACTAATATCTTTCTGTAGGTACCTAGTTGTTTATCAGTTTTCATACATATGCCTAAGAGAAACAAATAAGTGATATACTTTTTGTTTTTACTTTAAGAAAATGTTGTCTTACTACATATTTACAGTGAATGCAGATGAGATGTCATTTAAACTTACAAGTGTGCGGATAGAATTGTATTCACCAATTCTGTGTGCTAAACAAATAGCCAGCTCAGGAACCCATGATGTGTAGATAACCAGCTCGTATTACCAATGTTTGACTTACAGCTTGTTCTCCTCCCAGGTGACGATTGTAACAAACCTCCCCTACCATTCCATTTAATTTATTGACATTCACGCACCCTTTTATTACAAATTTAAGGGACTCCCTAACTTTTATGAAAACACTAAGGTTCTTTTCTGTGCTTTTAAATGGTAATATTGTGCAAGTTTTTAACACTGTAAAATAAGGAAAAGCCGAGCTAACATTTTCTTAAGACAAATAATAATTAATCTTTTCAGGCTTTTAGTCGTAATTTATAGTGAAGTTCATATTCCAAAATTCACATAAATCTTCATATATTTGTTGGTAGTTACCTGAAATTTTTTAAATCTCTTTCTGTTTTGAGAACCTGTGCATATTTGAGAGAAGAGTCTTCTGTTTGTAATGGAATCATTATTAAAGGCAAGGGTTATTCTTATGCCGAAAACATACATTCTGAAATATAAAAAAGTGCAACTTTTTTGTATGTCTTTTTGTAAAGTTGAAATTGTTGACTACACAATTGTACAACATTTTAAATTAGAGTGCAGCCATCTTTAACTGAAAGTTCAAAGTTTGTAAACTGCATTATGCAATAGAAAAATTTCTAAATTTAAAAAAAACAAAGAAAATGTAGTGAGGCTTTTGTTTCTGACAGAAGAATTTAAAACTAAATTAAAAGCCAGCTTAACATAACTTGCTTGGTGTTTATCTTGTAGAGAAAGAGTAAATGGTCTGCTAGGTTTTCCTTTTTATGCCCTCACTGCATTCCATCAAGAGCAATAACTTTAATTTTGACTTGTACTTCTATTGTTGTAAAAGAGCACAACTTGTGAGTGTTTAGTTGTGAATGGAAATGGTAGACAATAAGCTATCTATCACAATGACTGTGATCAACTGCGGTAGGTAGATTCTGCTATGTGTAAGAGAATTATGAATACTGGGAGTATGTTCTGAGTGCTGTGATCTTAGGCCATATTAAAATAGTCACATCTTGGTTTCACAATATTGGCTTGTTCTTTGTAGTTGAATTGTAAGAACCAAATTCCCATGTGAATGCTCATATTACATTAGTAATAGTTATTTAATAGTTCAGTGTTTAAAATTAAATATGAATGGGGTCATTTAAAAGTTCATGAAGTTTCACTCACCACAGTAAGTGCTTCCTAAATCTTCAGCACTATCATCTGTTCAGACATTCATATCACTCATCTAGACATAGTGCCCCTTGTGTTGGTTTGAATAATTCAGCATGAGTTTACTTTCATAGGAATTTCAAAATTCATCACCATATCCTTGTGCTTGTTTATGAAAAGCTTCTCCAACAAACCTAATTCTTTAACATTCCTCACGATATTTATGTTGCGGATGATTTTCTAAAAATAGGCAGCTACCACTTATTTATCCATTTGTTTACATTTATGTTTCTAAATACTCTTTTAATCTTATACTTTTAGCTTCTCGTAATTTTTACAATGTAAATCTTTTTACGATTGGAGCATGAATTTGGAACACTCTGGGTTTGTCTTCTGCTGTAGGTTTGTTCATATTGTGTGTATTTATAAAGCTTTGTTGAGAGAATATATTTTTGGGAGCCAATATTATCTTGTGTTTCTTGAAGATTATATAAAATTGATGCATTGGTGGATGATCATGTGTAACATGGTCTGTTTCTTTTTGCTGAAAGTGACCAAATTAACTGCCGCAATTGCAAATAATTTACATTGGGACAACTAAGAGAAACTCAAGTATAAGATTAAAAATATACTTCAGAAATATTAAATATAAACAAATGTATAAATCAGCAGTGGCAGGAAATTAACTTTATAAACCATGAGAATTTAAAGAATTAGATGTGTGAGGGAAGACTAATAAAGAAGCACAAAGATTGGATGGAGAACTTTAAAATTCCCATGTGGCGAACTCATATACCAAATAATTCAAACCGCCACCATGGGGGATCCAGAGGCTTGAACCAGTCGACAGTAGCTGACAATGTAGGCCTGAAAAACATATACTGTATAAAAGCATGGTGAGTGAAACTGTATGAATGTGGAGTTAACTTAATCCTTATTTAATTTAAATTAGTTTCACTGTATAAAGTTTTTATTAATCTAGAGCAGGCTTCTAGACAGAGATACTTCACTGTTTGGGTAACATATATAGGGACTTTTAAGCATTGCAACCATTGCCATTTAGGCCACTTCTTCATGGAATTTTATGACACAATCATTCAGTGATGCAATGTTAATCCAATCCAGCAATCACTTGAAGGATTAAGGTTGCTCTTTGATGCACTTGTATTGTTTTTGCCAATCTTTGACTAATTAAAACAAATATTTCATCATTTTCTTTCTCCCCTTTAAGGCTGCAGCAGAGAGTAGAATTAGTACCTCACTCTCACAGCTGAGATTGATTTAATATGTAGCAGCTAAAATTGTGATGTGCTGTACAAAAGCAGAAAGTGGAAATATCAGAAGGTGCACACATGCATGATTTACCAGGGCTGCTCATATATATTCTGGGCCTCTGACAAACATTGCTGTGGATCTTCTTTCATCTCAAAGTGTCACATAGTCTTTGCAATAAACTGAAAGGAGTGGCCTTTAGGTAAGGGAGAATAACATCAAATTGTGTCATGGTAGAATGACACATCCACTATTCCGAAATTTTATTTTTAAGGCTTTTCAGGTCCCTAAACACACAAGTCTTAAGATAATTACCTCCCTGAAAACTTCCCTTTATGACTAGCCTTGCATCTTTTTGCCTGCAAGGAATATTCTCACTCTTTGGAACAATTGAACTAACTTATTTTCTCTATTACATAGTAAGTAGGGGAAGTATTGTATTCCATCCCAAAAATTCCATGTTGAGATTTCACCGGAAAGCGAGGCCCCCTGAACCCAAAAAAAGCATTTTTAGAAAAAAGCCCCTGTGTATGTGTGCATGTGTATGCATGAGAGCAAAAGAGAGAGAGAGAGCCATAACTAAAAAACAAAGTCTGATAAATACCAAACTTGGTATTTAAGTTCAATATCTTCCAAAGATGTGACATAACGATTTTCAAGAAATCCCCTCCCCACTCCCAACTAACATTTACATGGCACATTTTTCAAATTTTTTTATTTTCTAAAAAAATAGCTCTTTTTTACTTTCTCTACTACGTATAGCGAGTAGGGAAAGTATTGTATTCCACCCAAAAATTTGATACCGAGATTTCACTGGAAATACATGTTTTGAGACCCCTGAATCCAAAAAAAGCATTTTTGGAAACATGTCCGTGTAAGTCTGTGAACAGCATAACTCAGAAACGAAGTTGGATAAACACCAAACTTGGTACTTAGGTTCAGTATCTTCCAGAGATGCGACACGAAGGTTTTCAAGAAAATCCCCCCACCCCAGACTACCCTTTACATGGAACATTTTTCGAAAATTTTAATTTTCTCAAAAATGGCTCTAACGATTTTGATTAAAATATCATATGTTTAAGATATTTTCATGACAAATGAAATGTATATCTCGAATTTTCTGGGAATGTCTCCAAAAGTATTCTTCATTGTGAACGACTTTTGCATAACTGGTAAACGATAAGAGATAGACAAAATTTTGCTGCACAAAAAATGTAGATTGCGTTAAAATACACAATTTATGTCATATAGATTTTTTTTGTTGGGTGAACCATTTTCGAGATGTTGCTTGTTATTCTCTTAAATTTTTCAATACTTAAAACTTTTTCTCAAATTTGTTATTCATTTTTTTTGTCCTGGTAATGCAAAGAGAATGGAATACTCCACATAGCAACCAGCTCTTAAAATATTTGACTATAGCTTAAAGCCTAGCAATTCCCCTTGCATCTACAAGAAAATTAGCAATAAGATTAACATCTCGATACCTCGATTAACATGAAGCATATGGAGAATAAGCATTTGTAAAAATAGTTTGTACAAGAGGAGAGAAAGTCATGTGAGTGTAACACATCAGAATTTTTTTTATTAAAATACCATATATTAAAGATATTTACGTGCCAAATAAAATTTAAATCTTGAATTTTCTGGGACTAGCCTGTGAAGACCTCTTTATTCAGAAGGAAGTTTGTATAATCTTGTACAACTGGTAAACATTAAGTGATAGACAAAAACATACTACAAAAAAATGTAGATCTCTATAAAACACAGCTTATTTCAAATAACTTTTTTGTGGCATCAGCCATTTCTGAGATATCCATTATTAATGGTTGAATTGTTCGATACTTAGGCATTCTTTTAAAGCTCTGTTGATTTTCAGTTGTTTCTCCTGATGTCATGGAAAGGGTATGGAATTTTAAGGCCAGCTTATAGCATTCAGTTATAAAACATTTGACTATCACAGTATCGCTATTCCCTTTGTATCTGTAATGAAGTATGCAATACAACTATTTCTGGAAAGGTTTGTCTTAATTAAAATGAAGCAGAGAGGATAATAAACTTTCGTGAGAATAATTTGTGTACCCACTAATAATGATAGAGGGCAGAGATAGTCATGTGAATGTAACACACCAGATTTTTGTTACCTATAGTAGGTAGAGGAAGTATTGTCTTCCACCAAAAAAATTCAATATTGAGATATTTCACTTGAAATACATGTATGTGAACAACATAACTCGGAAACAAAAAGTTGGATAAATACCATATATTTAAGTGTGGCATCTTCTAAGGATGTAACATGATTTTCAAGAAAATCCATCTACTCCAAAATTTTTACATCCAAAATTTTTCATTATTTCTTATTTTCTAAAAATGGCTCTAACTTTTAATTTAAGTACCACAAGTTTAAGATATTTACATGAATAAAATGTGTCTCTTGAATTTTCTGTGAATAGCCTGGGAAGTCCTCTCCATTCTGAATGAATTTTGTATAATTTTGAATAAATGGTAAACCATAAGAGATGGAAAAAAACTTTGTCCATGAAGAATGTGGATCTCATTAAAACATACAATTTATTCTGAGAATTTGTTATTGGTTTGAAACCTCCAACACATGCCTTTTTTGAAGTGCTGCTATCATTTATTTCTTGCTCTGTCATGAAAAGAATATAAAGAGCAAAGCCAGCACACAGCAACTCGCTTTTTAAAGATTTGACTAATGCTTCATTACCTATAATGAAATGTGTAATGAAATCATTTCTGCACATTCATCTCAGTTACATGAAGTAGATAAAAGAATAAGCTTTTGTAAGAATGTGTTGTAAAAGACGGGCTGGAGAAAGTCATTAGTAGGGAGTGGATTTTTATGCAGTAAAAACGTTGAAATATTAATTTTTTATGTGCTAAAAGGAAGAAAATATTAGGTAAAATTTTAAAAATATTTTATTTAAATTTGCAGAAATGGGAGAAAATTATTAATATGTTATTGTTAGAAGTACTCGCCACTCGTAGATGAATAGCAGATCCTAGCATGTTAGGGTTGTCATTAACAATCACACACCCTAAATCACCTACTTTACCTTCCATGACTTGAGCCACTTTACCCAGCTTTTGAAAACTATTGTTTTTCTCAAAAAAAACTTTAAATGTCTTTTAGTACCTTTAGCCCTGGTAATGAATTAATTTTCATTTCAACAGTCTGTATCTCCTTAAGTGTTTCACTCAAGATTTGTTGAAGTTTCTAGTTTTTATATGGAGTCACAAAAAGTTTAGATTTGTGGATGTGAATGCCAAATCTTTTTCCATTGGCCAACTTTCAATAAACCCTGAACTATTTCAATAGATGACACATTATTTTTGTCCCACTTATTTGCAACAGATGCAAAACTTTCAAAATTTGTTGCATAGTACAAGACTGCACTTAACCAAGTGCCCCAGCATGTGACCACTGGTGCTTGGGGAAGAGAAAGATTGGGATTTTTTTCTTTGAAGAGATCAATTCTCAATGGTGATTTAAGAAAGATTTTTTCCCCATTTGATACAAGCCTATCCATATTGGGATATGGGAATCTGTTACATTCACAGAATCTATGAAGAGCATGAACTACACCAGTGACATAAATCATTTTTAGAAAACTTGTGATAAGGACTTGACCTGCTTTTATCGTGTATGGTGAACAATCTGTGAGAAAAAGTAATACTTTGTTGTATTTTATACCATTTGACCATATCTTATGCATAGTTTCATTGAATAATCTCTCAATCGTTATATTATTTAATGCTGATAGTTCTTTACATGCCACTAAATATGACTGCTTGCAATTTCGTGTTTTTCAATACTCAGACAACATCATTTCCTATTTTCGAAACTTCAATCTTGGTTTCATCAATGCTCACCCAAAGTTTTTTTATTTGTAGCATGCTGCCTTAATTTTTTGCAAAGTTTCATCATAGCACTTAAGAAGGTAGTTCTTTCTTAATGTTAAATCTTCAGGAGTTCAATGTCGATATGTTTAGTCTAAAAGCTCCAAAGTTAAACATTATTGACTTTTTTGAGTGGGATATCAAAAATGCTCTGCATAAATCTAAATAACGCTGCAAACACTTAGATTGTCCTACACTTGAATAAGCTGGTTCTTCACCTATCAATAATTGTTGTGAATTCACACGAGTCACAGCAGCAATATGTTTATTTTCAGATAAATGTTTTTTATCTTCACTTACTGTTTTTCCACATGGTTGTGAAAACAAAACTTTATTGTCCGTGGTAAATATGTTTTTAAATTTGTCTATGTATTGCTGAAGGTGCAATTTAACACTTGATTTAACTTTCTGCATGTTTTCGAGTTGCATAAGTTACACAAAACACTTGTTCATAAGAACTAAAGAATGAGCGTGGTCTGTACGCATCATTCACACATTTTACCACAAGCGCTTTGTCTAGCAGTATAGATATATGAAATATGGGGAATAACCAGGGTGACTGGAAGTTTGATAATGGCCTAATCTGTTTACTTTAGGCACCATGATATGGTGCACATTTTCTAATATGCTACAAGTAATACTTAAATATAGTGTATATATTTGTAATAGAATAAATTAAAAATTATGCAGGATAAATAATACCAAAAATCAAAGCAGATTTATGTACTTAGTCTTATTGTAAATACTGACTCTAAACTTGCCCGATATCTCTCGATTGAGGAAACTACACAGTGGCTTTCAGAATTTTTATCTTGAATAAATACTCTTCCTCAGCAGTACTACCTATTGACATTCAATATTTATCTTTGTTTCAAGATGGAGTGGTCTGTGAAAGAAAATCATATAGTTGTGATAGCGTTACATAAGTCTCAGAAGGATCCAAAGGCAATTTTCAATTTGTTAAAATCTCTAGGAATTCCACTCAGATTTGTTTATTGGGCCATTAAAAGATTCGACCATCTTTGTAGGGTTGATGGTAAACCAAGATGTGGCCATCTTCACTCGGTTCGAACCCCAGATATGAAAAAAAGATTTTGGGAACTTGTCAGAAGAAATCCTTAGGAAACAAAAAATAATGGTGCAACAGCTTCAAATGTCAAAAATGAGTGTCTCAAGACCTAGGGCTTCGGGCTTACCACCAATGTACAGGACACATGCTCAATACCCATCTTAAGAAGATTAGATGGAGAGATCATCTAACCACTTTAGACAGCATGCCAAAAATCAACATCAAAGAACCATTTTTTCAGACGAAAATATTTTCACAATAGAGCAGAAATTCAACAGGTAAAATGGGAGTGTGTCTGCTCGGAGTTGTGAGTAATCCCACCAGGTTGCTCCTCGGGTTCTTCGTGACTATCATCCAGCAGTGATGGTCTGGTTGGGAGTCTTGTACAAAGGGGCTATCGATGTTCATTTCTGCGGAAAAGGAGTCAGGACTACTGCCAATTTGTAAGCAGAGGAAGTGCGAAACCTCTTAATCAATGTTTGTCAGTAATCACTGCATCTTCCAACAGCCTTCTGGCCCATAAAGCTCAGAAGACTCAGTGGTGGCTCAAGCACAACACTTCAGATTTCATCAGCCATATGGGTTGGCCATCGTCCAGTCCAGTAAATTGTGCAACATTTTGGAGACCAAGACTAGCTCTTCAAGTCACAGCAAACTATAGACAATTAATAGTCATTTAAAGGCTTGTGTGGAGGCTAAAGGTAGACATTTTGAGTGAAATGATAGTGCAAATTGTTTATCATAATCTGCTGTATTAATGGTATACATAAAACTTTTGTTTTCATTTAATCTTGAAATTATTCCTTAAAGCTGTGACAGAACTTATGATATGACTAGGTATTTATGGAAGATTATATGAAAATATGTTTTTATATATTTTTCCCACCATAAATATGTATTTTTATGTCAAATAATATGTCGTATTTATGCTCATGACCCTTTATTCAGAGTTTGCCCTTTTTTGTAGGCAATTATGTCATTGCAGAAAAAATATTTATTTACATAAGAATCCATTCCATAGTCATTAGAATGTAACTAATGGGATTTTTTTCAGTATGAAGATTACGTAAATTTACAAGAGAGTAATGTATTTACCTACACCAGTTAAATGTTATGGAAGAGAAATAAGTATGTTTGGAGAGAGTTTGATCTATGCTTAAATAGGCAGTGTAGCTTGAGTTAAGGAAAACCATTATACTATCTTTTTTTCATAGAAACATTCCTTTTTCCATCTACATTGTGATGACTACTGGCCTAAACACTTTAGTGACCATGTATAAGGTATTCCAGCATAGGAAGAGGAATGCTATACAAAACCTCTGACGGACTCTCTTAGGCCTTCAGTAGTGATGGGACTTCTAGATGCTTCAAACCAAACCTAACCTATAAAAAGCTATGATTTCATCGGCTTTAGTTCCCTTCCGAAGGAAGCCATCGCCCTCCGTCGGGTGTGAACCCGCGATCCCGGGAACTATAGGCTAGCATGGTAACCACGGAGGACGACTCCGGTTGTCGCGTGTCGTAGATTTACGGCACGTAAAAGAAGCTAAAGTCTGATAAAGAGGCGTATGAGCAAAATTACTGGTATTTGACGCCCAATATAGGATGAGACGCAAAGGACCACAGAGCGTCCATAAATAAAACTCAATTTAATTTTTTTTTTTGGGGGGGGCATTTTAAATTTTTCTCAATGAACCAAAGGACAAAAGAGAATGCGTAAAATTGTTCCGTCATAAATACGAAGGTTTTAAAACAAATAAATAATGTATAACTTGCATATATATCTCTGAATTCACTTCAGCCAAACAATCCTGTAGAATTTTTAGTGCAGGAGTCATTCATTCCTCACTGATATTTTGCTGATGAATGGATATTCTTCCGTAAGTCCACTTTACTACACAACTTTTTGTAAAAATTTACACAAATGTGATTAAAGCTCACCTTATTAATCAACATAGCTTTCAAAGTCTGCACAGAAAGAGCGCTCTTGTCATTAAATGATAAATTTTGCCCACAAACCATTCATATGAGAAAACACTCGTTCAGTGGGGGCGTTAGCTCCAGATAAACAAAGAAGAAATGGTATTATTTTAAGAAAATTGGTGTAAGCCACATTGTTCATATTACAACGTGAAATAATTTCTACCCAACAATCGCTAGGTGATGTTTTTTTTTCGAGTTTCCGTTTTTCTAATATTTTCGGTGATATATATTGTTTAATATACACATACTCGTCATATAGAGCAGCATCGTCTATTATAGTTGAAGGAGCCATTTAATGAATGAAATCTTCAGTCTTTTGTATATCCTTCCATTGGGTACTGCCGTGTTACCCAACTGCAGTCTCGCAAACTCCCAATCGGTTCAAGCCACGTATTTTTATATTCAGCTGCAATTTGATAAACTATTGTGTGGATATACTGTTCAAATTTTACAATCTCTGATGATAAACCCTCATTTTCCAATTTACCAAGAATTGATCTGACAGCTGATGTTATGAAACAATCGTCACCCTTGGAAACTAAATTAACTTTTAAATCATTTAACACAGAAATCACTTAAGAAAAATAATTGTTTGACCCTCTGCCTTTTATGTAAGAATTCGCACATTCGTGCATGAATGTTATTTTAATCTTCTTTGGCGTATTTCACTGCAGCCTTTGAGCTGTTCTTGCATTTCAATATATGGTACATGGTATCTTTCGTAGGTATTGCACACACATTGTCGTCCTCCGTGGACTGGTGGTACCGTGCTAGCTTCTAGTTCCCAAGGTTGATAGTTGATAGTTTTATTTTCACCATTGTAAATACATTTTACAAGGATCGTTCAAGATCTATATACATTAACATTTATACAAAAATTTAGCATAAAACCAACGAGAAGTGCAACACGACCATATTTTACAAAGCATTTATACTCAATTCTTTGTACTCATCTATTGTGTAGAATGAATTTTGTATTAAATATGACTTAGTTGCCTTTAGTTTTGTCTTTTCATTTGTTAACTGTTTTATTTGTAGTGGTAGGTGATTATATATATATATATATATATATATATATATATATATATATATATCTTTAATACTCTGTTCTATGCATTTGTTGTTTAAAGTACCTCTGTATCTATTTCTGAAGTAGTTATCTTTAGTCCTAGTGTTGTGCTCGTAAATGTGGCAATTCTTATTTTGTTTATTACAGCTTTTTATGGTAAGCTTAATACATTCGTATATATATATATACGAGGGTAGTGTTAGGATCTTTAGCTTTTTATATGCACTTCTGCATGTTTCGGTTCTTTGAATTCCTGATATTAATCGTATTGCTTTTTTTGTAATCTGAATAGCCTTAGAAACGTTTTTTTTTGTTTTTTTTTTTTTGCGCTGAGCCCCATAATACGTCTCCATAACTTAGATGTGAGTGTATGTATGCATAATACACTTGTTGATGCAGTAATTTGTATCACAAATTATTTAAATGTAAAGAATGATTATAGTGTGAATATGCATTTTTGTGTGACATTAATTCAAGATGATTGTTGATTGTAATTATTGTTGAGAAGTAAGTTTATACGGCCTTACTGAAACTTACAATAATAGCGTGCAATAATGCAGCGAGGGGGTGAGCTGTTTATCATTATTAGAGACGAGAAAGTTACGTAATATTGGCGCGTTTTTTCTTTAGAATTTTCTGGAACATTTTCCCTAGAGCATATGTATTCATAATTTTCATTGGATATAAAAATAGACGCTAATGTTGGCGCGTTTTATTAGCCAATAGCAGCTCAGTTATAATCTTTAGGCATATCGGGGCGTAGGAGTATAAAAAGGGCTAGGTTAGAAATAGACCCCGTCAGTTCATCGAAAATATTTGTACGCTACACGTCGCCTTCAGTCCAGCAGAGTTATAAAAAATCTCAAGTGTTGTAAAGTTAATTACACAGAAAGTTGAAGTACTCGAATTAAGAATGATCAGTAATGAAGTTATTATAACAGTTTCAGTTTGGCGAGTGTCAAGATCAAAGTGTAAATGTGATAGTGAATGTGTTCGACAATAAAAGTGTAAAACAAATTACTTCATCAGTGTTATCTTTGGATAAAAGATTCCTTTCCGTTTACACAACCTGTATAAAGAGAAGTGCTCGACCAAAAGGATCATAGCTAGCCGGAGGACAGTAAACATAAACAAATAAAATAACAGTAGCATTCTTTCAAATAAACACTAATACTGCCGCAAATTGCTACCGCTAGGTGGAGCTAACAAACATTACAAAGAATCACGTCACAAAATGGCTTCACCACGTGGAGTAAACACACATACACAAATAACATTAATAATACCGTCGCAAATTGGCTTCCAAACGTGGGACTAACAAAATAAATATAACTTAACAAGTATACACACTTCATTGTATATCACTTTTTTTTATCCAAAATTTGATTTGTTTGTCTTAATACCTGTGATGATTTTTGTGGTGACTTTTTCAATCTGTCCCTTCCATTTTAAATTACTGTCTATGACTAAACCTAAAAAGTTTGTTACCTTTACCTGCTTAATTTCTTTTTTTTCCTAGTTCTAACTTAATATTTACCAGATTTTTATTGCTCTGGCTAATTTGCATCCATTCTGTTTTACTTGTATTTAATTTCATTCCTAGGCTTGCTAAATGACTTAACTTTTTCAAGTAAGGAATTTGCCCTTCTTTGTACCTCCAGTTCTGTTTTTCCTGTAACTACAATCGTGGTATCATCAGCGTAGCCTATCGCTATACCATCCTCATCCATTATTTGTTTAAATAAGCTGTTAATATAAATTAGGAATAGGTATGGTCCTAATTTTGATCCTTGTGGCACTCCATGTGTTACTTCTTTAACAGCTGATCTAATTTTCCTTAATTTGCCACCAATATTATGAATTATTTGCACACTTTGTTGTCTCTTTTTTAAGTATGAACTAAGCCACCGTAGTGGTATGCCCCTTATCCCATAGTTTTCAAGTTTAGCCATACACAATCAAACGCCTTTGATAGATCAAGGAAAATGACAACCACATGTTCTTTTTTGTTTAAAGCATTTATAATGATATCGTTTACTTTACAGATTGCCTGTATTGTTGACTTTTTTTAAAAATCCAAATTGGTATTCTGACAGGACTTGGAATTTATTGCAAAAACTTTGCAGCTGTTTTAGAAACAATCCTTCTATTATTTTTGAAAGAGTTGAGCATAGGGAAATTGTCGGTAGTTTTCCATTGCTAGTTTTGAGTTTTTCTTTTTATATATTGGCCTCACTACTGTCTGCTTTAATATATTTGGGAAGAGTCCGGAATTGAAAGATTGGTTGATTAGGTGAGTAAATACCTTGGTAATTTCATGTTTACAATGTTTTATTATTTCATTTGTCAGTTCGTCTAATCCACTGGACCTTTTTCGTCTTAATGTGTTTATCTGCGAGATGACTTCCCCCTCCGTAATTTCGCCAATTATCATAGAGTTACATATATTATTTTAATTTAGTGGCACATAGTGAATTTGCTTTAATCCTAAGTTTGTTACAACATTTATATAGTATTCATTGAAACAGTCTGCTATTTTAGTAGGATCCTGAATAACTTGATTGCTGTTTTCAATTATCATATTTCCCTAACATTTTTGTTTATCTTCCTTGTGAGTTGAGTTAATAATGTTCCAAGTGACTTTTATTTTATTTTCTGCATTTTTTATTAACTGAGCATTATGTTGCCCTTTTTTTTCTTTTCTTATTACATTATTTAAACTTTTATTATACATTTCTATATACCTGAAAGATTTTTCGTCAAGTTTAGGGTGTTTTAGGTTGTTTAGGAATTGCCTGCGCATTTTAGATATACTAATGCCTTTGGTGGTCCACCTGTCACGTGGTTGTTTTTTTACATTTACTTTCTGTAGTGGCATAGTTGCATCCAAGCAGTTTCTTAAGGTTGTATAAAAGCAGTTAAGTTTATCATTTATTTCATTTTTTTCGTAAATACCATCCCAACGAATTGCTTGTAGCTGCTTTCTTAAAGCTTCTAGTGTTTTCCCATTTATTATTCTTTTAATTCCTATTAATTTGACTGCATCATTTCCTGTTTTAATTAAGGTATTAATTTTGATTAATTGTCCAAAATGATCACTAATTCCTTATTTTACCATTGTGCTACTATACTCTTCCAGTTTTATGTTTGTGTAAATGTGGTCAACACAGGTTGCGGAAGTTTTTGTTACCCTTGTGGGCTCAGTTTTTGTTAAGACTAGATTATTTCTCTGTGATACTTCAAGTAGCCTACTTTTATCATTACTTTCTACCAGAACATCTATATTAATATCCCCCATCACCAAGATGTGTTTATTTTGTATTTCGCTACTTAAGCAGTCATCTAAAAGTTTTAGGAAATGCTTTTTGTTTACCCTAGGCGGACTATACACTCCTATTATAATAAGATTTTTATGTTTTAAGATAACCTCAATTGACGATAGTTCACAGCACATTTCAACACCATATTTACCACAGTCAATTTGCTTATACTTAATTCCATTTCGCACATAAATAACAACGCCCCCACTTTTGTGTATTTCCCTGCAAAAATAGGACCCCATTGTGTAGTTTTCATAATTGTTTGCCTTTATTTCCTCAGCCTTGAGACCGTCGCGGGCGGAGGGCGATGGATTTTTTCGGGCGTAAAAATTCTTAGCATGGCTTCCTTCGGAAGGGAAGTAAAGCCGGTGGTCCCGTGTCTAGATTTACGGCACGTAAAAGAACCTCAAGCCTGATAAAGAGGCCTCTGAGCAAAATTACCGGTCTTTCACGCCCAATATGGAAAGGGACGCTAAGAACCATAGTAGTTAAAGAGCGTCCATAAATAAAAAAACTCAAACATGCACACACACACACACACACACTCTGCGCTTGGTTTATGCACTTTCTTTAGCTTGCAAACCTTGAAATGGACTGCAGTGTGAAAAGTTGATGCTTGGTTGTGAAGAAATTACAGCCAAGCTTTTGATAAAGGATTTTCAAAGAATGATTTGCTGACAAATGGACATTTATTTTGAGATTCGAAATATGATTTGAGGAACAGACTTGGAAGACGTTCGACCTCAGCAAGTAAAACAAGCCACCTTGTTTTGCTGTACCCTAAAACTTGTTTAAGATATTCAACCATTACAGTATAGAATATATATTATAGATAGAATATCGATATAGAATGCAATATAGAAATAAGAACATAGTTTAGAAATAATGCCTTCAATATCAACAGGAAGGATATCGGCAACTATCTGGATAGTATTCTGGATTATATGAGGAGAACACCAAACACCAAATAAATTATGACCCAAATTCCTTTTCAGTTTTGTGAAAACGTTGTTGACGCCCTTTCTAAATATACCTACAAAATTGCAGTTCGTATTAACTGCACAAACAGCGATTGATTTTTCTTAAGTTATTCTTTTTCAAACACTAACTCAAAAATGTAACAATTATTTCTAAAGTTTCTTCAGGCAAAGGTTTCAAATAAAATATTTTAACTTGAATTCCCTCAGTAGGATTAAAGTACCTAACAAGCACTGCAAATATTTTAGGCCTGATGGTTTGATGCATCCATCAGTATTGGAATGAAATTAGCTTTCTGTAAATCAGATTTTATTTGAATGACAAATGAGGTTAAAACATTTAATATAATTGCCTCGGTTTTGCTACGGTCACAAGTTAATTTTGGTTCAAAAGTACATTGGATTATTTTAAAGATCGGTTATGGTGGAATGTATGGTAAGCAAACGCTCCTTCAACAGCTCCTAGTTTATATCTTGGTAGGGGTTGGGCTATTGGGTCAAAAAATAGCCAATACGGCGCTAAAAGAAGTGCTTGCACGCACCATTCTTTTATGTTTTTCACTGTTTATATGTTGTGATATTCCGATCACTCCCATGACCCCAAGGTCGCGGGTTCAAACCCGGTGGAAGGCGATGGAGTTTTTCGGGCGTAAAAATCCTTAGCATGGTTTCCTTCGGAAGGGAAGTACAGCCGGTGGTCCCAAGTCGTAAATTTACGGCACGTAAAAGAGCCTCAAACCTGATAAAAGGGCCTCTGAGCAAAATTTCCGGTCATTCACGCCCAATATAGAATGGGACGCTAAGGACCATAGTAGTTAAAGGGTGTCCATAAAAAATTAAATAAATAAAAAAAGAAGCCCATGGCGTATACTGAAAGTAGATGTACACTAAAGGCATCAAGCATCTGAGTCAGAATTTGTTCGTTATTGTTGGTGGCATTCACATCAAACACAAGTGATTACGATTTGTTTATTGATAGCGCAGATCAGCACAGTTCAATTGTCGTCCGCAACTGTGCTTTTCCAAGTGAAGTCTCCACGCGGTTTCAGGTGTATATCTATTGTAGATCCATAATATAAACAAAGCTTATCTCTGTCAGTTGTTAGTATGTTTAAATTTTTCGTCAAACTGATGCAAAACAGGACATTTTGAATTTTTGGGAACTGTAGTCAATGGCGTTTTATGCCGATAAGTCATTGCCACAGAAAAGGGACATTTTGGCACCCGTTTCTACCTTAAAAAAAAAGAAAAAAGGGACTGTCACGGCTAATTCGGGACGGCCAATAACCATTAAGGAGGCATCACATCTCGACAGACCATAAGAATTCAGTTCGAGAGTCGTTGGAGGCACCAAATTTTGTCAAAGCCTTGGCTGCATCCTATAAAAACGCTGAGGAAAATTTAGTAGCCGCTATGAAAATCATCTACACAATGACAAATGAGAATATTGCTACAAGAAAGCTTTTTGTATTAAAAGGGCTGTTTGTAGACTTATGATGTCTTTCTTTTACCAAATTAACTTTCAGCGGCAATTCAAATTATGAAAGTTATGGTAGTATTTATGATATGGAGGATGCAGAATGTAAAATAATTACTGATGATATTTTATTGAAAATAAAGTCAGTCAGGTGGTATCCCATTATGATAGACGAGTCTACTGACATTACTAAAACAGAAACTCTAATCATGTATGTGAAAATAGTGCAGAAGGGGGAAAATATACACGCATTAACACACTGTCCGCTAACAGGATGCACTGTGATATGTATGTGTGCGTGCTCGCATGCGCATGAATTATATACATATGAATTTTGGATAGGCATGGCATTGATAAAAGTAAGTGCTCCTCATTTACTATGATGATACATCTGTTATGACAGGAGTTCCCTCGTTTTAAAAACAATTACTCCCCATATATTATCTCTGCAAGCGTGGACCATCGGTCAGCAGATGCAGGTTAGCAGTCAGTCAAGCGCCAAGCAGCAGAATTCAGTTCGGAGCTTGTGAAGTTCAAGAAATTCTAAACAAAACATGTAGCTACTCTGAATAGTCGCCAAAGAATTTAAAAGCATTAAAAGGTACGCAATAAACTACTTAATGAGTCAGGGAAAGCATTTTTTAAAACTTTTGCCATTCGCTGGCTCTCAGGGAGAGGCGGTAAATTCACAATATGTAAATTGGAATTCTTTGGTGTCTGCGCTGGAAAAACATAAAAGACTAGTAGTTGCTGGCTTACTAACAAATGTAAAGTGTCTAACATTTTTGCCACTATTGTCTTTTATGAAAGATGTCATGTTTCTTGTTGACATATTATGTTTGACTTTTCAAAAGTAAAATTTAGATCCAGAGTGCATGCAAATTTGCGTGAATGCACGCATACAAGGGCTCGAGGACCTTAAATTGAAAACTTGTCCAAATTACAGCTCTTTTCTTGATAAAGACCTCCAGAATTTCAAGAAGATGAGTTCGGGTTTCGTGGAAACATTATACAAGATTCACTATAGCATAGAAGTGTTGTAAGTCCACGGTTTGCAAATTCATGGATAATTTGCTTATGAATTTAAATGCGAGACTAGGGGATTTAGATAAGATTGGAGTGTTTACTATACTGTATCCTACAAACTACAGAAATAATGGCGAGTGTGGAAATAAGAAAATCACAGAAATATATGCACTAATTAATTCTGCCGCATCTATGCACTTAAATGATTTTTTTACTGGAATGGGCGTTGTTTAAGAAGGAGTTGAACGTAGATGCATGGAATGAATTTCAGAGAGCTGGTAGAGCTCATTTTTGTTAATAAGATAAGTGAACAATTCCCTATTATGGATTTAATTATGTAATACGCCGCTACTATTCCCTTGCACACAGTTGACCCTGAGCGAGGGTTTAATTACATGAACGATATAAAATCAGAAATCGCCCTTCTGTAGAAAGAGTTAGCAAACTTCTGATAATCACAAGTCAACAAGGTTTTGGGAAGGGAAGTAGTGGATTTTATTGCAAATAATGTACTCATTACGATACTGAAAACAGAATGTTTCTATCACGTCAGGGGAAAAAAGTTATCGCTATTTATGTTTTTCGCTGCTCGGTAATTTCGCCCCCATCTGCATCTGCACGCATACGTACCTGCGTAAGTTTATCTGACTAGAACTGCTGACCTTATGTGAAGCTGATGACTGCAGTTGTGTTTATAGGACTTGTCGGAGTGTGATGTTAAATTTCTATTAACTAGTTTCTATGTTGAAACCGTGGTGGTATGTTCGACATCTTCCATACAGTGTGGAATGTTAAACTTTGTTCTGGTTGTTGTGCTTAAACAATGAAGAAGCAGAGACATGGATGTATTAATTCCCCGGATTGTTTTTGTTAATCTGCGGTGAATTCACAACTAGTAAACAAAGGAAACCAATTACAACACTATTGAAAACTGCATATCACATGTATTTCGGCTGTCCGCTCGGTGACCAAGGTGAATATTTTGCGCCACATATAAGTTGCACCCTATGCCATGTAAAACTGACTCAGTGGCTGAAAGGGGAGAAACAGCTCATGCCGTTTGCAGCCAGTGACTGTTATTTCTGCATAACCAAAATAACAGCGTTTTCATATCCCGATTTGCGTTCAGCTATCAGACCACTACCTCATTGGAATGACTTACCAATACCAGTAACTCCTTCAAATTGGCAAGAACGTTCAGAAACAGAGGGCAACGAATCAACATCCAGCGAGTCATCTTGTAGTGTTATGAATGAAAGAAATTCACATTTTGCTTCACAAAACGAACTTGATGACTTAGTGCGCGACTTACACCTGTCAATGCAAGATACTGAAGTCCTGGCTTCAAGACTTCAGGAATGGAATTTACTTAGAAAGAACACGAAAGTTACCTTTTTGTCGAAATGGGAATCAAGACCTATTACCATATTTTAGGCAAGGCGGTTCATTCTGTGTTTGTTGTGATGTGATTGGCTTGATGCCGAAAACTAAACATTGTGTACAATATTGAAGATTGGCATTTATTTATGGATTCTTCCAAAATTAGTTTAAAGGTTGTACTACTTCACAATGCAATGAACTGCCTTCTGTGCCTGTGGCCCATGCAGTTGGTATGAAAGAAACACACGAAAGTATGTCACTGATTCTAGAAGCCATTAAATACAAGGAACATAACTTGTATATTTGTGGTGATTTGAAAGTTATTGCACTTCTACTAGGATTACAGAGTGGTTTCACAAAATTCTGTTGTTTCCTATGCATGAGGGATAGTCGAGCTACTCAACAACAATATATAGTCAAAGAGTGGCCCAAGAGAGAGAGGAATTCAAACCAGGGAAGCAGAATATAAAACATAAGCAATTGGTGAACCCTTTAAATGTGTATCTCCCGCCTTTACGTATAAAACTGGGTTCATGAAAACTTTGTGGAGGAAATGAACAAAACAGGGGAAGGTTTCAAATGCGTAAGAGAACTGTTTCCCAGTATAAGTGCAGCCAAAATTAAGGAAGGAATTTTCATTGGTCCACAGATAAGACAAATGCTTAAGAATTCAAAATTAGAGGCTAAGCTGAATCCCGCTGAACTTGCTGCGTGGTTGTCATTAAAGGAAGTGGTGAATGGGTTTCTAGGTAACAAAAAAGTACAAAATGGTGATATACTCTATCAATGATCTTTTAAATAACTACAGAAACTTAGGATGCAGGATGTGTTTGAAAATGCATTTTCTACATTCGCACTTAGACTTCTTTCCTGAGAATTTGGGTGCAGCTAGTGATGAGCAAGGGGAACGTTTTCACCAAGATACACTACAAATGGAACGTAGATATCAAGGTAGATGGGATCCCTCCATGATGAGTGACTATTGTTGGTTTCTTCGGCAGGAAGAACCATCTTCGTATAAAAGAAAATCCCATAGAAAAAGCTTCCCAACTGCTTCAGGATCCGGAGTCAATGTGGTAGTAAATTCTATATATAATGTTTATTTTTTATGTTATAGATGAATAAAAATTTCAGATTTTCGAATTTTGTCCAAATTCTGTCGATGCATCCAACCAAATCCGTGATGTAATCAAATTAGAGAATTCGTCAAGACCTACCTCACTAATGAGTCATCATTTCAGAATAACGAGATATAGAAATCTGATATTTTACAGGATGTTTATGCATTCTTTCTGAGTGTGCTACTTTGTTTTGATGATACAAATTTAATAAAAAATATGATTTTCTTAATGAACTTATAACATTAAAAAAAATTGACGTTTTGTTATTTTAAAATTATGTACCTTAAAAAACTCAATAGTTGTTTTTCACATACTGTATTACCTGAATTTTGTGATATAAATTTTATGTGCATAGGTCTAGTATTATTTGCACTAATATAGCATTAGTGAGATACGGATTGACGACACCCGTTAATTAGAAATGGTATAATAACAAAAGAACTGAGGGTGATGGAAAAAAACGGATGGTAGATTCGATATCAGCATGGCCAAATTACTATAAATCAGGCCC
Organism: Deroplatys truncata; assembly: GCA_030765065.1. Lineage (NCBI taxonomy): Eukaryota > Metazoa > Arthropoda > Insecta > Mantodea > Mantidae > Deroplatys > Deroplatys truncata. Next base: position 95,526,993 of record CM060979.1, read on the forward strand.
TTCAATTCAATTCCTTAATTTTTTTTAAAAAATTGTAGAGTTGTGTAATTAATATTGAAGGGGCATTTCGTAGTGACTTCAATTTTGAAAAGACATTCAGTGTGTGGAGTATGCCTAGATACCTACGTATTCTAATGATATATAATATAATGTAATGCAAAATATGCAAATCAATGGTGACAGTTTACATAGATATGATATGGAATGTGGATCTATATGTGTAAAAGTTAATTTAAAAAAAGTATAACATTTCATTTAGCAGATTGCTGTTGCTTCAATTCAATATACACACATTTCACTTTTAAAACCCTCATTAATAGTATAATTTATAAAATTTTCTACCAGCAAAAGTTGGCACAAATGTAAATTTTGATTTGTGCATTTTTGTGACATTTTATTTTCTAGCTTAAACCCTGGTTTCACATTCGCTCTTCCGCTTTCGTTGGAGGAGCATGTTGTTTTAGTTCGTCATGTCTTTTTGTAATTACTAACCTTTGATGTGTTTGTTATATGTCTAGTTTCATTGCGTGATGTATCGACTATTATCAGTGCCATCTTCGAATTATATTGATATTTTTACTCGTGTTTGTGAATTACTACAGTGATATATATGTCTATGTGAACTTTGAATTATACTGATACCATAGTTTTTCGTGTTCTAACGTTATATTCTGCATGTGGCGTTCTTCGCTACTATGCAGTAGATTACTACAGTTATATTCGTATACTACAGTTTTATTGAGACGCAGTAGCCAACCTTACTGGTGGGGCAGTAGCGTCTATAAATAATCCTATACCATACCATACCAACCCTGGTTTTAATAACACCTAAAGGTTTGAGGACAACAATTTAAGTTTCCGTATGTACGTAAACACCACAGATTCTGCATCTTTTAAATTGTTGCCATACAGTTCACAAGTTCTTAAATGAAAGTGAAGTCACTTGTATTTTCAACTACTCGTTAAAAAAGTCAGTGAAACGAATACTGAATGGGCCACCAATTGTGACGTGCACATTTAGGGTAGTATGGTGTTAATGTAGAGGGAGATAAATACTATGACATTGTTGAACAAGCACCCTATTAATAGTAGATATTAATACTGTGCTAATCTCAAGTCGCATTTATTCAAATTTCTATTTGTGTCTATTATGCAAAATTGATTTAACATCTCAAGCATTAGCTAAAAGACATTTTTCTAAATCTGTAACACCAACTACGAAAAATAATTATTCATTTTTAAATATAATCATAGGGTATGGATTTTTTACGGGACTTTTAGTTAAAAAAAAACCCGTAAGTAATCCAAATTAAAACTTCTGACTTTTATTACTGATGTGGTTTTGACGAGAAAGGAACACGTAATTGTTTACTAAAGATGTATTAAACAATTGTGTGCGTTTTAGTCTAAGGCACATAATTGTTCCCATCTGAAGACAGATCTAACAAAGGAGCATTTATGCCACACACGTAATTTGGGATTTTGCAAATTGTTATATGCGGTTTCTTCTTTTACCAATAAAATATTAAGGGCATGATTCAGTTCCTGTGCCTGTAAAATGTTAAGAGTATAGTTCATTTCTGTTGTAATTTTGTCGCAACTTTTGCTACATATTTGCACTGGTATTATTGAACAGAATTCGGAACAATGCTTGTAATTGCAAAATATATGACCGCAATTTCGTAATGTTAAAGAGAGGTTATTGTTTAAATAGAAGAAAAAAAAGTGCACTAGGTTTATTGGTTCCTCTGTCATAATTATACCGATGTTAACTGTGTATATTTATTAAAGCTTTATCAGAAACACTGCATTGTGATATTTTAAAGCATATTTAACTATATGATTCATTATCGCATTCCCTGATAGATCCCTCCAGTATGGCGGTGGAGCTTGTAGATGCCGGCTCGTATTCGCAGTATGTCAGCTTTATAAATACTTTGGTGTTTTGTGGCTTTATAATCTGTGTGTGAGTTTACACCAACCAGTTATATAAATCCATGTTTACGCATAGAATTTCGCATGTTGGTAAAGCGTGATCAGTGTTGTGTACTAGCGCTTGCAGAAAGCCAACCGAAGTTGCCCGACGAAGTTCGAGCGAATGCCGAAAATGAACGAAAGGGAACGATGGGAACGATCTTCCAGTTGAAGGGGGAAGGTGTCGCGACCTCTGCCATGCTGATTGCTGAGGCTTGAAACTAAACTAAGACGGAAGTCAGCTGATAAAATAGCAATGCCGAAAATATAAAAATAAACCAGAATTTTCGTATCAACGAGCAATTGTGTAAATGTAGGAGTTTATAGTGATACCTTATTTAATATTGAGTACCAAATAACGCGTATTCGATGTTTAAAACTGGAACATGACCTGAAAACCTAGTAAGGTAGAAGACAGGTTATGAATCGAAAGTTTAGTTGGTTTTAATGAGGAATTGAAATATATATAGCGAAAACAAGCTAACCTTAAATATAAAGTATAACTTAGTATGTTAAGGTGTTAAAATGTGTTCGAATTAGGGACTATTTCGAAAACTTTATTTTTATGGATTTCACACTAATATCGTAAAACGAACAAGAGAACTCGTGCTCAAAGGTTATGTCTGATACCTATTTCAATTTTGAATGCGATGTAATGATAATAGTTTGGGATCCATAGTTTGATTTTGGATGTGTATTAGTGTTGTGCTCAAACACTATTTCCTGCTGTTATACCAAATAAATAAATTAGGACATAATGGTCTTTTCATTGCAAAATAACTTAAAAGCATTTCATAAACAGAAAATTCTCCATATGTACTGTGTATCTTTGGGAATTTTTTGTCAATCTGCGTAACTCGGTTAAGCGCTGGCCTTGGAAGCACAAATAGTTACATAAAACTTGTGTATTACCACATTATTGCTGAATGATTTCTACATATCGAAATGTCAGCTACCATATTTATGACAAAACACCCAACTTAAATTATATAAATGTGTAATATGTATTGCATGGCAAAATATCTGCTGAAATAGTTATTCTTTTTTAAGTATCTACTTTATTTACATACACCTCATTTGTGAAGTCATAGTGGGAGCTGGCTTGTAAAACAACTTCTTGGTTTCATTACTTGATAGTATTGAGTAATGCTATCTCTGTTTTAAATGTTGTCTCATATTCACACTTCTAATTGGGCAGCACTATGGCCTCTCACAAAAAAGCCTGGATTCAATCCTAGGGATCAGAGATGGGATTTTGTGGTAGATAAAATGGCACTTAGAATGAATGTTCTCTGGTTTTCCCCACCATAATTCCATCAATTGCACCATCTTCATCCCCCCTCCCACCAGTCTCCAAACTCTGTAAACCTGTGAAGTTAAAAGGGACATTAAAATTAAAAATACTATGGAGGACAGCAATACTAATGAACGAGTGTCTCATCCAGCCCCCAAATTTATAAACCAGCATGTGCTGTTACATTCTTTCTGCAGTCAACATATGAAAAAACAATTAATACTGGCACACTAAACGACATGTTAAAGTGATTGACAATTATGAAGAGTGAGTGTGATATGGTTAAACACAAAGAGACATTGTTATTATTTAGGAACATTACATTCACATTCATATTTAATAATACTGTATAACACATTTGTATGGTATTTTAAGGAACATGTGCCTACATTAATATACATTTGAATGGCCTACCCAATTAAAATGTTCATTAAATTCTAACCTCTTGAATGTCTGTTATTACAATCTATTGGAATGATCTTATAGGTAATTGCACTTAAGTCACTTATGCATACACAAAGCCAGTTCTAGTTAATAAAACTTACAGTTATTGAATAGAAAATACACTTTGATTCCTTTTCCTGGGAAAGGTTCCATATATAACATTTGATATAACACAGTGGAGGTCCTACAGCACATGGGAACCTTAAATTTATTGACAGGTCATATGGGAAAAAAGCAAATTGAGCCCATACAGTGATGTTTGTTTGTTTGTGTTTGTTCATTTGGTTCCACTGTGAGCAATGCTCAAGGGAAATTGAACACATCATACAATTATGAAGTATGCAGAGTAAGTAGGAATATACCCAATGCCAAGAAGAGCCTTTGGGGGGGATGTTCCCCTCCCCATCATGTCTTATCTAAGAGAGAAAAATTTGTAAACCATCACCATTTCAACAGTAAACTTCTCGACACGCATTACAGTAGGACAACAATAGCAAATAAGTGTTAATCACCATCACATGCAATCTGCCCTACATAAAGTGCTTACATGAGGTTGATACTATTATGATGATTAATTCACTTTGAATAAGCTCGAAATTATAACTTTATACTTGTTATGCTTAAATTTCAATTTCCCATGTAATTTCTATTACCTTGAAGATATGTTTGAGAAAGACATCACTTGAAACGAGAAGTTCTCTTTATTACTGCATGGGTATTATTTGGGAGGACAGTATACAGGGTGGAAGGTACTGCTTGAACCGTATGTTAATCATGGATTCTATATAATGAGTAGTGCAAATATGTCCAATACAATTTTTGTCATTAAACCTACAAAAATGAAACACAGTGTTTTATGTTCCTTGTGCCTGTGTCTATTAGCCATTTTATTACAGTTCAAGCAATATCTTTCACCCTGTATAAGAAAACATTTAGAAGATGGTGGAGTTTGCATATACATAAAACATTATAACATATAAAACTGGGATGCAACAGATCCATCTATCCCATTGACTAACAATTATACAATCACTGTGTGCAACCGGTATTCCTACTACTTTCTATCCAGCAATAATATTTACATGGTAGCTTAAGTATTTAAAGTCCAATATCAAACCTGCTATGTCTATAGAGACTGGCACTGTAGCAAGATGACAATATCACAAAAGACATGTCAGAAATGGGGAGGAGTATAATGGTTATTTTGGGTGGGGAATTTTCTTGAAAATCTTTGTGTTGCATCTTTGGAAGGTACTGAACTTAAACCGATTTGTACTATGTATGTACAAATTCATGCTTTGAAGCGCATGGCTTTATGTATTCACTTTCAATTGCCAGTCGAAATGCGCGCGCCAACGTTCCACGTTACGTATTTGACCACAGCCAATGGGAGCAAAATGTGCCGGAATGGACTACCTTCTCCCTTGAACTGGAAGATCGTTCCCTTTCGTTCGTTTTCGGCATTCGCTCGAACTTCGTCGGGCAACTTCGGGTGGCTTTCTGCAAGCGCTAGTGTGTAGTGTTCATCTGGTTCGCATCGTCAAGTTGCATGCTTGTTGAAACGGTTGTGAAGTGCCTGTGGTGAAGTGTGACTTCATTGTGTTTTTAATATTTGCGTGGTAAATGTTAAAATGGTGTAAATGTTTGATGTTCGTACGAGTGCGCTGTTTTAACTCTAGGTGTGTTTAAGAGTCAATGAAAACAGCACCATTAAATATATGAACTCTTAAGAAAGATTGTATCATGGAGCCAGTTCAGGTGATTTTAGTACCCCAGATCCTAACTGAGGAAGAAAGCTTAAAAGTTCCAGAAGAAATTCGAAAAAAGATTGAATCTTATATTCATAGTAGGGAAGATGATTTTGTAGTGGCCAAAGCAGTTTTCGAGACTGGAAAGTCAGGTTATGGTAAGACTTAATTTTGCTATTTTTCTTTAGTGCCAAATTATCTTTTAGTGTTTTAGTTATTCACTTTAGCACATGGTGAGCAACAACCATGCGTAACGTGTATTAAATAATACACTAGTGTTGTTTTGGGGAACATTACTTTCCAAAATTAAAAGAATAAAATCATTTTTATTCTTCTATCATTCTTATTTCCTCGCATTTACCTTCCCTTACTCAACTCCTTTTGGTTCTACTTCAGTATTGGATTATGAGCAAAATTTTAGTGTTTCACTGGACATATTTCAGTATCGGGGCCCAAGACAGAATCACTATGCACGAAGCTGATATGCAGCAACTGTTTATTGAGGGCCCTTATGAGCAAAATTGAAGTGTTTTACTGACGAAACCGGGGGTTTTAAAATATCCAAAGCAATCCTTGGAATATGAGGAATATTTTAGTGTGTCCACAACCAGAATAAAAGGTGAGAATATTCGTTAACGTGAATCATCCGAGGTTTAGTTGCTCTGATCCTATGGCTACGCCCTATCGTCGCTTCGGATTGCTGCTCCACTCCTCTACTTCTAAAAAACATTCCTCGGCTACGCTTTGCAGCTTAGGGCACTCAACGTTGGACTACACCTTCTGGCTTAGGATCAAGTAGCAATGATCAGCTTCGTGCATAGTGATTGTGCCTTAGACCCTGATACTGAAAAGTATTCTTCTTTCACTACATTCTCATCTTGATATTTAAAGCTTACCTCTGACCCTTAAACTCTTTTACCATATTTTCATCCAAATATTTAAGCTTACCTTTGTCATCTTAAAACCACTTTGATGTCCCTGGAGGGATACAAAAATTGTCAGTGAGCGGTCATCTAGTAATTCCTGCCGTTTTGTTGTCTTACAATTTATGCTTTCATTTTGGATTGTTTGTTTCAAATCTGTCCATGAAACCATTTTCTCCGTCTGTAAGATGCAGAGCTTTAAAGGAAATCCTTTAAAAAAGTATGTTATTTTATGTCTAATGCATGAGAAAATATTAAGTTGAACACACATACTAATTTATAAAACAAACCAAATTGAAAAACAAAGGAATACCTTTTGACAGTAATTTTGTTGATTTCATGCGGATCGTTACAAGTGAATGAGTTGCGATTTGTGTGAAATATTTTCTTTGACATTTTCCATAACAAAGGTAAGATTTTACAATTTTTTATAAAGCATAACATTCTGAAAGAGTTTCTTGTTTTATTGTGAACAGAGCATATTTATTTCAGTAGTAATTATGTATGGACTTTTTGCTCTTAGTTGGTCTTCAAAGCAATGGAAGTGATGTCTTGTATGTCCTACAGATGTCACTCTATGTCATCCTCTAGCTTTAACGCAATGCTGGCAACATATGAATAACTAATGCCACCAAAGCCGGTAAGATACTCAGCCTCAAGGCGTAGCCAAGGGATTGAGGGCCCTCAGCCTCAAAGCGTACCCGAGGGGTGTTTTTTAGAAGGAGAGGAGTGTAGCAGTTGCCTTTGGCCACAACTGCAAAGCAACAACAGAACATAGCCGAGGGATCTGCGCGTCTAAAACAACAACACATCACTTATTTCGCGGATTTCACTTATTTAGGTTGGCAGTTCCCATTTTGCCTGTGTTTTAGCGGGAAGATGGCTACGTTTGTTGTGTTTATAATACATTTTTCTATAGAAGTAAGACACCTAAAAGGGGCGGCCAGGTAAACACAAGCACATTGAATGAGAGCACATCTACTTCTAAATTCACTCTTAAGGTAATTTGTTTTTTCTCCTTTTGCTTTTATAAGCATTTTCAATGAAGACCAACTAACTTCAGATAGCCTAATCTATTGATGCAGAAAAACCTCAACAGCCGAGAAGGCAAGTGTAATGTGGTTGGAACAAATCATCAAGAAGCGACACATCTGAACTGTCAGTGAAGAGGCAGAACTGACCCCAATACATTCTGTCTCAGTAACTGCTACAGTTTTATTAACCATTTATACAAGCTGCGGTGATATAAAGTATTTTTATTTGGTAAGGCAAGAAGGAACTTCCTTACGTGGGTACCATGCATACAGAAAAAGAAAAAACAAACAACTGAATGTGTGCCTAACATAATATTGAACTTAATTTTAATACTCCCACTAGCTCAAGTTAACTGTTAAGCTGAATGCATATTAACATAGATAACTAAATACAGAATTATTTCAAATTTTAAACCCTAGCTTGTGCGGAAACTTGTTTGATTGAAGTTAAAAACATTTTGTGGAAATATCAGCAGCCATAAGCTAGATCTATAAATACTCAAGTTTAATTTCATTTTCAGCAACAGCATTTCTTAACCCATTGGCCCTGACATTCTTTTTACAATGGTACGTCCCTTCCCAACTGAAAGTTTTTCATGAAAATTGAACAAAAAGGATTAGTCTGCTTGCATTATAATTAGGAAGCTTTATTATAAACTAATATAAAATTGTTTGCATGTATTCTCTATCAAATATATTACACTTTTAACCCATTAATAGTCCAGTTTTACATGGTAGGCTTCAAAACATTCTTTTAAGTGTAGTGGGACCTGGCATTTCAGGCATAGCCAACACACTTCTGATTGCTTTTTGTGTTTTTGCACACACTTTGCGGGGTCTTGAGGGAAACCTCTTGGATGCTGTTGGTGGTATGGGGGTGGAAAAATGGGCCCAGCTTTTGCTTTGCAGCCTCAGGGCATCTTCGGCGAGGGATGGCCTACCTTCTTCTGGGAAGCGTCACTCTTTGCAATTTACCCTCTGCTACATTTATTCTGAAGCTGGTGAAGTTGATTTCTTTGCATGTATTTGCTAATATATCACAGATGAATTGCACAGTTCCATGTCCACTAAATAAAAACATATCTTGTGGTAGCCCTTCACTGTTCGCTGCATTATGGGGAAACTGACGAGAACCTGGTCTTGTCTATCAATTGCTAGCATTTTTTTATTGTAATCTAGTACACGTTTTGGTTTATGTATTTCTTCTCCACCACCCTTTAGCCTCCTTTTCGTCCTTGCTGGTTCCAAATCAACATCACTGTGAACCGTTGAAAGCATACAGACATCTTTCTGGTCACGCCACTTCATAGCCAGGATGCTATTGGTGCTTCTGCTAATGGCCATTTATACAAGCTGCCTCATCTTTCTGCAGTTTTGCAGTCTTGAGCTCCTGTGTGGCATGTTCTTTCAGTTTACTCTAACAGTACCAACAGCATGTGTGTTGTGCTGTAACTAAGATGAAAACAACTGCAGAGAAGAATATCAGTTATCCAGGTATAATATATGACCTTTGTTGAAAATAGGTCCTGCCAAGTCAAGAACAACAGACTTGCATACAGGATGCCCTGGATTTACTTCTTTATCATTCCCTGTGTATATTCTAAAAGAAAGGTAGTATTCTCTAGCACTTTTGCAAAGTTTATACACTTTTATTTCAAACGGTGCTCTCTTTGATGGATTGAACTGTACATAGCTCAGCCGATCCCTAAACTTGATGAGACTTTCACATCCTGCTACATCTCTACCCACAATATATTTTCAAGAATTGTTTCCAAATAACTGATTACAGGTCTAATTATTTTAATCTGTCATTTTTATTGGTGAAGTTGTCATCAGAGAAGTGGAGAAATCTACTGATTGCTACAAATCTTTCATGGTTCATTGTATTACTAAATATAGGTGTCTCAACTACTTTCCTTGTTGACTAGTAATGGTCGACCTCGGATTTCTTCACTTGACCCATAAGTATATATAATAATGCAATATATGCCTTCATGTCATCCACAATACAGTCCTTCCAACTATCATCTAAGTTTAGTTTATTCATGCTGTCATCATGCAATAGCTTGTTTGCATAGTCATTAGTTTTAGTTACAGTCATAGCATAAAATTCGTCACCCATAAATTCATTTGCCACCATAAGCTGAAGGATTGTTTCCTAATTTCTGGCCGCATTTATTCCCTGAATAGGGTACATGCAATATGTTTTACCTGATTTCGTCCCATTTTTTTCCCAGCTAATGCATCATTCTCTGTATTTTGTTCTTTTTCCTCTTCATTGCTCGCAACTTCATCACCACCACCGCCGCCAAGAACTGGATTCCTCAGAATTGAAGTTAAAGTCTCCATAATCACTCACATCACTTTATAATAGCAATTTTGTTACTTCCTCGTCTGTTAAACCTTTTGGTGCAGCCATTGTGACTTGGTGTTTGATAGTCACATTTGAGGAGCGAGCATGATCAGAAGTTGTTTTCTATATTTGTATATTTATCTCTTAAAATGTCCATGTTACCAATGCAAAATGCACAGAGAAGCAATGCAAAAGAGCAGCAAATGAACATCAGGTGTCATCTGTGCTTTTAACAGGAAAACTACAACCTGAAATGAAACTATGGAACCATTCCGTGGTGCGGCACTGGATCCATTAGCTTGGACTAGGAACCATTCTGTGCTCCATAGCCAATGGGGTAGTGAATGGTATGGCACATCAATGTGTTTTGAGCTTTTGTGATGCATGGGACTGACACCCTGGTGCCTGAAAAATAATCTTGCACAAACTGTATTTCAAGTCAGTTCCCTAAGCAAATTCCTGCATAGCTTCTTTTGAAACCCTCAGAGATTGTCATATACTCTACCTGTGTGCTTGACAAGGCAACTATTGTTTGTTTTCTGCTATCTTACGATATTGGGGAGTCTAATAATTTGAAACAAAAGCCTGAGTATGACTTCCTGTTATACAAACTACCTCCCAATTACAATTTACAAGGCCTTCCAGATTTTTATCATATATTTTTTTTATATATATTTTGAACCATAATTCACAGTTCCATGCAAATATTTCAGCCTTCTTTTAGCTTGTTTCCAGCAAATTTGATTAAGACATTTATTAAATTGACTGAGTTAGCTAACTGCAAATGCTGTATCTGGTCAAGTTAACACAGAAGGGCGATACTGGTCATTTTGCAACTTTTAATGAATTTTAGTGATAAACTATTCCTATAATAGCAAACCTTTTTTGCCCACAAGATGAGAAATAATAATAGTACAGTAGACCCTGGCTAATTCGAAATCTGATAAACCGAAAACTCGGTTAATTCGTAGTAGCTGCTCAGTCCCTGCCGAATTACATGGAAAAATCTACCGCTTAAACCAAATTTCAAATATTCGTACTAAGAACTAAAATTTGGTCCCCTCATTACATATTCCATACATTATTCTTCGTTTAAACTGAATATGTATGTTGTGCTGTGCACTACAGTATTTTCCATTATGCTTTTCCCACAATTTTTCTCAATACTGTACTGTAATTTGTCAACAATGGTCCCATTACTTACTTGCTGCTTATATATCACTTCCACAGCATACGATGCAATGGCGGGGAAGAGGGGGTTGGTCAGCAGACCGCACACAGCACGCGACTCACAACAATCCAGAGAGCTGTTTGTCTCTGCTTGTGAACAGTGAATGATTTTTTTTTTTCTTTTTCCCCTTTCGCTCCATCACTCGCTCTGCCGCCGAAAGAGAAACATGCTCACAATGCTCTCATGCTGAAACAAAAACAGCAAACTTCACATATGGTCAATAGTGGAGAGAAGACCAAAACGCAGATTGCAGAGCATTTTCAGATTCCGAAGTGTACTCTCTCTCCGATTATAAGTTCAAAACAGAAAATAGAGGCAAGTCTGACAAGCTTTTCATTTAGTGGCAATAGCAAATGCATGAGACCAGCGAAACATGAAGATTTGAAGGATTTGCTGTTAGAATGGTTCCAACACATGCGTTCTCAGCAAATTTCACTGTCCAGCCCCATGCTTCAAAAAAAAGGCTCGGGAAATCCCCAAGAAAGAAGGAATTTCTGGGTTTGTCTCTCTGAGGGATGGCTATGGCATTTTCAGAAGAGGCATAAAATCAGTGCTGTCAATGTCTGTGAGGAGGCACATAGAGTAAACGAGGAAGATGCCAATGAGTGGACGTGGGAGTTTCAATTTAAGCTCTCTCATCATCACCCAAGAAATGTGTTTAATATGGGTGAAACAGGCATTTTCTATAACCTGATTCCTGAAAAAACACTACGTGCCAAGCACGGAAAATGCCATGGAGGAAAACGCAGTAAGGAGAGCCTGACGGTGGTCTTGTGTTGTAATTTAGATGGTTCGAGAAGCTCAAACCATTAGTGATTGGAAAATACAAAAACCCAAGTTGTTTTTAAAATGTCAACCTATTCAATCTGCCAAGTCAGTACAAGAATAACAGTACAAGAATACCAAATCTCTTGAAGATTCAGCAACAAATGGCTGCGAGAAAGAGGAACATTTTGCTAATTTCGGACCACTGCTCGGCACATCAGTTCGATGACCTGGAACTTCCGAACATAGAAGTTGTCTTCTTGCTAGCCAACACCACGAGCCATCTGCAACACTTGGGTCAAGGAATAATTGCCTCAATGAAGCGTAATTACAGATGCCGACTGGTTAAGACTGCAATAGAACTACAAGGAACAGTTCCAAATTGGAATGTACTGCAAGCTATCCGCAACATATCTGCTGCTTGGGATGAAGTTACAACACCATAACTGTTTTAATAAGGCCTGGACAACAACTGATAATGCCGCTGAAACTGAACAGGAACCGATGATCCACATCTGAACTTATAATGTGGATACAATTGGGATTCTGATAATGCTCTTCTATACACTTACAGCGGGTTGGTGCCCTCTTGTACCGTCATTATGGAAGAATGGACATGTGTAGACAACATCTGTGCTGCTGATGATGCAGAAGAGAATGCTAATTCTTTACTGTCATCTTCTGAGGAGGAACATGAAGATACGATACCGCGTATACAAAATGTTAACTAACAATTTGCTGTAAAAGCTTGATGAAACGCAAAAGTTTTAACCTTATGTTAAACTTTGAACACTTTGTTAACAAACTAGATGTTAAGAGTATTTTTAACATCGGTTGGTGAAACCGGTCCTTACTCAATTTAACAACTGCCAGATATACCGTATACAGTGGTTATTTTTACTTTTTCTTAGAGGTTATGAAAGTCGAACACCCTCATTCGTTGGTACTCATAACAAGAGAGAAAGTGAACTCCACAATCATATTTTACCACTTCAGAAAATACGGGACTATTTTTGCAAAACCTCCTTAATTCAAACTTCGTTAAAATCGAATTGGCTATTTTTCGGCCACTTGGAATTCCGTTAAATGAGGGTTTACTGTATTTACCATAATGAACTAGGAGCAGCTGTTTTTAGCGGCACAAGCTAGTGCAAGTTTTATTTTGCAATCACGCAGCAATGTGTTTATTTGTTGCCTGACTTTTATTTAATCAGCTTTTCATTTCTGGTCACTCTTTTGTTTGTCATCTGTTCTATTATATCCAACCTCTGGATTTTGTGTGCTAATGAGGTGGTTATTTTATAGCAGTGGCAAATCAACGTTTTCTTTCAGATGAGCAATTATTCGATTATTTCTGGAGCTTACCAGAGGAAGTATCTGAAGAGGAAGATGTTTTTGATTGCAATGAATTAGGTAAAGAATGTGATGAGAATGCATCCAATGTGGGTGTATCATCCGAATCTGAAACAGAACAGAGCAATGTAAGAGATGCAGACACTCCTAATGTTGCCACTTAGTGAAGTTAGGCCAAAAGTTTCCGCCCTTAGACCTACAGTGCCGTTTAAACAACCTGAGACTCCTGACATTTCATCTAAGCGGAGAAGTGGAAAAGCTGTAGTACCATGTTCTATTACAGCATGTGTCAGCTGTTTAGTAGCGTGCGGAATAGCAAACAGCTTGCTGGAACATAAGCTAGTGAGCAGTAGTAAACCATACCAACATTGCATCGTGTTTCCCCCTCATAGTTCAGCTTGTGGGTGAAGGGAAAGGAGGGTGGTGGCACACGGAGGGGACGTCATGGAAACATACCCCTTCAAGAATTGTCAAAAGTCTCATGTTATTTAACTTCTATTGTAATTGTCAAAAGCAAGAAAGGGGACATCATACTGCTGCAACATCTGAACTACCTACTGTGGGAAGTGAAGAGATAGAAAGTTGATGGAACAGTGTAAAAGAGAGTTGAACAAGGGAACACAATATCTTCATAGAAACTCTGGGACCATTGGAACATGCTAGAAATATTGTTGTGAAAGAAATTACTCCAGTGCCTGGTGAGTGTTGATATATGCTGATATTCTCAAAAAATATTAAATGTACTGATTAGAGCCCTTGAACTGCACGAGGACTCCTGGATTCTGGAACTTGAACTTGAAGCTGTTGTCGCAGTTATGTATGCATAAGGAGTTTATGGGCTAAAACATTTTCCCTTGAAAGATTTGTGCTCAAAAGCTTGGGAGCCGCCTTTTTTACTTGAACAACAGGAAGGGACAAATTTCTTGAGATAATGTAGTACTGAAGATTTGAAATAAGTGCACAAATGTCAAAAGGCTTAAGATTGATGGTTTTGCAGCAGCCACTGCAATCTGGAATCCATTTGTAGAAAAAGTAAACTTGACTACAAGCCAAGTGATACTGTAAGTGTAGTTTTATCCTTGTAAGGCTTGCTGTCACTTCATTCAGTGTGTGAGTAATAAGCCAGATAAGTTTGGTTTGAAGTTCTGGCTTGCTGCTGATGCTAAGACTAAGTATATTGTGAATGGGTTTCCACATCTGGATAAAAATGGTGAAAGACGCATCTGTAGCAGAGTATGTTGTCATTCGTCTTCTGCAACCATTCACTTCGAAAGGAAGGAGTGTTACGTGTGGCAATTTATTTACATCAAGGAACTGCTGCAGGAAAAATCAGCTATTCTGGGTACTCTGAAGAAAACTCGAAGTTCCACCCCAGTGAAGTATACAATGGGATCTGTGTAAGATACATTCTGTATAAATCTGGTGACATAACAATTATGTCATATCAGGGAAAGGCAAAGAAGAATGTCCTCCTGCTAAGCACTATGCATCAGTAAGTGACGATAGATCATGAAACACCTAAGAAATTTCCTGAAACACTGAAATACTACAATTCTACAAAATGCAGTGTAGATGTTCGTAAAAGATGTGTTATATGTACATACATGGTGAAGTATGATTGCTGGAGGTGGCCAGTGTGCTTGTGTTTTTGAATGTGCTGGATCTAGCTGGAATCAATGCTTGGAAATTAAATTCAGTTTTATTTATGGACGCTCTTTAACTGCTGCGGTCCTTAGCGTGCCATTCTATATATGGGTGAAAGACCGGTAATTTTGCTCAGAGGCCTCTTTATCAGACTTGAGGTCCTTTTACGTGCCATAAATCTATGACACAGGATCACTGGCTTTACTTCCCTTCTGAAGGAAGCCATGTCAAGGATTTTTCTACGCCCAAAAAAAATCCATCGACCTCTGCAGGGTTTGAAACTGCGACTTCAGGAACTAGAGTTTAGCATGGCAATCACTATACCACAGATGACGACTCAATGCTTGGATTCTATACACTGGAGAAAAAGTAGCAACATGAGTTTTTTTTTCCAAGTTTGCTGAAGAACTCTCCTCTGCATACATCCTATTGAGGGAAAGACCTATTTGTCCATTCTCTGCAACTTATGAATCTAATAAAGTACTCAAACGTGCCAGATTGGAGGTTGCAAGGGCCCTAAGAAAATAAAATATGTGCATGCAGTGTACTAAATTAAATTTGGTTTTGGTCCATGCTTAGGATGTGTGCATTATGCATGTGTGCAAAATGTTACAACAGAAATGGCGGTTTTTATTGAACTCTGAAACATTGAGGAAGATGGTATTTAAAATATTGATGTTTTGAATTCACTAAAACATTTAAGTTTGCTTGTAAGCAATTTAATAATATTTCTTTTATTTTCAAATGTGAAATGACTATAATAATGAATGCTTATTGATGCCTAGAGTTCAAACATACAAGTTGAGTATATTGAATAATAAATTAGTTGAATAAAAAGCTATTTTATAATGATGAAAAGCACTGTCGGTTCCAAATGATTGGTGCAGTCTTTCTAGGTAGTCAGGCAATGTCAGACCTTCTATTTAACTGTTTATAGATTAGGATAGGAAGATACATCAAGTCACCAGTTAGCTGCATGTATGGAACAGTTAAAAAAAAAAAAAAACCTTTGGTTTTATTTTAGGTTTTACTCATTTCTATTGGAGGAAAGATTTCACCAAAAATACACGTTTTGAGACTCCCTTATTAAAAAAAAAGAAGTTTTAGAAGAAGTTATGTGTATTTATGAACATAACTAAAATATAAGCACTTAGTTGAATAGAAAACTTGGTATTTAAATTCAGCATCTTTCAAGGATGTAACAAAGATTTTTCAAGAACTCCTCCCTAATCCCAAAGCTACCTTTACATGGCGCATTTTTTGCTGTTTTATATTTTATAAAAAATAACTAATGATTTTGATTAAAATAAGATTTGTTGTGAATTACTTTTGTATAATTGATAAACCATAAGAGATAGACAAAATCTTACTGCACAAAAAATGTAGATCTTGTTAAAGTACATTATTTTTGCAAAATAAATTCTTTTGGGTTGTTAACCATACGAGATATTATTTGTATTGGTTTGAATTTTCAAATACTCATACTTTTTCCAAATGGTAAATCACTATTCATTTTTTCTTGTGGTAATGCAAGTAGCATGGAACTTCAAAGCCATCACAAAGTGATCTGTTTTTCAAAATCTTACTTTGCTTTAACCTACTGTATTCTCATATATACAACAAAATATGTATATATGTAATGGAAGTTTATCTTGATTAACGAGTAGGAGATAGAAAAAAAATCTGATGTGTTACACTTACATGACTTTCTCTACTCTTATACAAACTATTTTTACAAATGCTTATTCTCCATATGCTTCTTGTTAATCGAGATATCGAGATGTTAATCTTATTGCTAATTTTCTTGTAGACGCAAGGGGAATTGATAGGCTTTAAGCAATAGTCAAATATTTTAAGAGCTGGTTGCTATGTGACGCATTCCATTTTCTTTGCATGTCCAGGACATAAAAAAAATGAATAACGAATTCCCATTTGAGAAAAAGTATAAGTATTAGGAAATTTAAGGGAATAACAAGCAATATCTCGAAAATGGTTCACTCAACAAAAAAAATGTATATGACATAAATTGTATATTTTAACGCAATCTACATTTTTGTGTAGTAAAATTTTGTCTCTTATGGTTTACCAGTTATGCAAAAGTTGTTCACAATGAATAATACTTTTGGAGACATTCCCAGAAAATTCGAGATATACATTTCATTTGTCATGAAAATATCTTAAATATATGATATTTTAATCAAACTCGTTAGAGCCATTTTTGAGAAAATTAAAATTTTCGAAAAATGTTCCATGTAAAAGGTAATCTGGGGTGGGGGGGGACCTTCGTGTCACATCTCTGGAAGATACTGAACCTAAATACCAAGTTTGGCGTTTATCCGACTGTTCATTTTTGAGTTATGCTGTTCACAGAGACACACACACACACACACGGACATGTTTCCAAAAATGTTTTTTTTTGGATTCAGGGGGTCTCAAAACATGTATTTCCGGTGAAATCTTGGTATCGAATTTTTGGGTGGAATGCAATACTTCCCCTACTTACTATACGTAGAGAAAGTAAATAAGCTTTTGTAAGAATAGTTTGCAGAAGAGTGAGTAGAGAAAGTTGTGTGAATGCAACACATAAGATGTTTTTAAGTGCTGTCACTGTTCACTTGTTCCTCACAACGTGCCAGAAAGAACATGGAAATTCAAGACCAGCATATAGCAACACACTTTTAAGTGTTTGACTATCGTTATCCCCTTTGTACCTATAAAAAATGTGTAATGAAACTATTTATGCAGTTGTTTATCACAATTTGAAGTAGAGCTTGAGAATAAACTTTCTCTGGAATAGTTTGTAAAAACTATATAAAATGAATGATAGTGCATAGAGAAAGTTATGTGAATTTAATAAGATTTATATTTAAAGTGCTGTCACTATTTAGTTCTTTCTTTGATGTCATGGAAAAAGTATAGAATATTAAGGGTAGCATATAGTCCCGCTTTTGAACATCTCACTATTGATTCAGATTTCTCTGTTCCCCTTATATGTATTTATAATGAAATTATAATGAAAATATTTCTGCAAAGATTTATCATGATTAATATTAAGTAAATAGAAAAATAATCTTATTAAGAATAGTTGTAGAAGCTATATAAAAATAAATGACAGTTCAGAAAGTCGTATGAATGTAACTTTTTTTTTGTCATATTTTGCAATATTTTAGACTTCCTTTAGCAACCATTACCTAAATTGCGTTTTTTCTCCTTCAAATGTTGATTTAAATATTACTTCTAAACCTACATGAATTCTGTTAGATTTAATTTAAAAGTGGAGCTCATCCTTAGTAGCTATCTCTCTCCCTCATACACATACATACACCTCTTTAAATAAACAATTCTTTTTTACTTTCTCTGACATGCTACTTATAAACAGAGTACGTATTGCATTCCTTCAAAAATGTGACTGAGATTTCACCAGAAATGCAGAGAATCCTACTAAAGTGCTGTTAGAGAAAACTGTTTGTGCATCATAACCCATAAAACTAAAAATTGCGTAAATACCAAACTTTGCATTAAGTTCTGCATCTTTCAAGGGTATGATACAAAGTTTTTCCAGCAAATTTCCATCCCAAACTATTCTACTTGGAAAAATGTTCTTTATTTTTTCTCAAAAATAGCTGAAACAATTTTGATTAAAATACTACATGATTAAGATATGGTTAAGACCTGGTTAATTAAGTGTATATCTTGAATTTTCTGGAAATGGTCCGTGAAGTCTTCTTTATTCAGAAAACTGTTTGTAAAACCATGAGAGACAGAAACTTGCCAAACAAAAAATGTTGAATTCTTTGAAATGCACACAATTTAATTCCACCCTCCATTTCTGAGATTTTCTTTGTTATTTAAATTTTTAAGTAGTTGTTTTTTAGACATCATGGAAATACTTGGAATTTTACCAATATATAGTGACCTGTTTTTTAAAATTTGACTATCACTTCAGCCTCCTGTATTCCTTTAGTACCTATAATGAAATGTGTAATGAAATCATTTTTTAAAACGTTTATTTCATTTAACATGAAGTAGATAGAAAAATAAGGTTTTTTAAGATTAGTTTGTAGAAGTTTTGCAAAGGTAAGCAGTAGTGGCTGGAGAAAGTGATGTGAATGTAAACACATCAGATTTATTCTATTAAAGATTCATTAACAACAACAACTGTGAGGAGTTGCATTTTATCGTGCTTGCGTTGGAGTTATAATGGCTTAGAATTCTTTTTATGGGAGAGGTCTAAGCACAGTGAAGTTTTTGGATGTATTACATACTCAAAACTAATTTTTAAGTACTCTACCCTCACCTCTGTATTAAAACTTTCTTGAACATGTTTTAATTAAATTAAATGGAGTTTTATTTATGGATGCTCTAACTACTATGGTCCTTAGCGTTCCATTCTATGTTAGGCGTGAAAGACCGGCAATTTAACTCAGAGGCCTATCAGGCTTGAGGTTCTTTTATGTGCCATAAATCTACGACACAGGACCACTGGCTTTACTTTCCTTCCGAAGGAAGCCATGCTAAGTGTTTTTATGCCCGAAAAAATCCATCGCCCTCCGCCAAGTTTGAACCCGTGACCTTGGGAACTAGAGGCTAGCTTGGTACCACTAGTCCACGGAGAACGACAGAACATGTTTTGGAAACTGTTGAAGCTAGAGTGATTAAAAATTAATTTTGAGTATCTAATATGCCGTTGTATAATTTAAGATAATTTCTGGTCAAAATTTATTGTAATGTGATGTGGATAGAATAACATCCTGCATGAAGACTGTGATGTATGAGGGATTATGTGAAATTATAATGGATAGAGAAAGTCATGTGAGTGTACCACATTAGGTGTTTCAATAATGGGAAGTTATGCTAATGTTTGATAAGACTCTCAAAATATAATCTCATATTTAATTAATAAGTTAATAAAACCTTTATTCAATAGCAGAAGAAACTAAC
Source organism: Deroplatys truncata (assembly GCA_030765065.1). Classification (NCBI taxonomy): domain Eukaryota; kingdom Metazoa; phylum Arthropoda; class Insecta; order Mantodea; family Mantidae; genus Deroplatys; species Deroplatys truncata. The sequence goes on from CM060979.1 coordinate 95,546,697, forward strand.
TTAATAATTTAATTTCAGAGGAAAGGATTAGAATTCTGGAAGAAGAGCTTGCCAAACTTCGTAAACAGGATGAAGAATACAAGAATTCTCTTGATGCTGCCACAAAGGAAGTTGAAGAGCTGAAAGCCAAATTCTCATCTTGCAAGGATGAAGCCATTAAACTTACTGAAACTGTGCAACGGTAAGGTCAACATTTCATAGTTGCAGAGAATATTATCTGATGGTGAGAGGATTAAACTTAGTTTGTTCTAGAAAGTATAGATCTTATGACAGCTTTTGCAACAAATTTGACTTGAAGGGGGATTAAAATGGCTTGCCTGCTAATGTTAAATTTACCAATTTCTTCACTCATTTTCTTTGACATTAGAATGCCATAATTAGGGACCTGCAGAATTCACATTAACAATACAGGAAATACTTTTGTAACTTTTGGGCATTTTATGCAAACCTTAGATTAAGATCAAATGCAGATTTTGGCATATTTTTAAAAATAATGTCTATTTTATATATCAGCACTATATCACGTTTTTGCACTTTTAGGTTATTTAATCTTAGATCTGTAATACCATGTGAAATATGCTAAGTGAACCCTTAATGTTTATTAGCTGAAAACTGTGTGTGGTGTTAGCAAAGAGTGTGTACCATATGCTCTTTAGAGGACACAAATTGTCTCCCTCCATACAAAGTTTGAAACATACTTTGCCACCATAGCAGACCAACTTGTTTATGCTTCTGGGTTATGTTTGATGTCACACTTATTTCAGAATGATTTGTTTAGTTTGCCGCAATATAATCTATGTTTAGCAGTATTTGGTGATCACGATTACAGAGAAGAGGTTGAAGCATTGTTCTGTTAGTGATGTAAACTGACCCCCCCACCCAAAAAAAACACTGATGTGTTACATTCACATAACTTTCTCTACCCTCTATCACTTTTAGTGATCGCTTATTAGTGGGTATGCAAACTAATCTTACTAAAGCTTATTTTTCTATTTACTTCATTTTAATCCAAATAAATGGAACAATGCTTCCTCTTCATTGCAACCATTTTCACTGAGCACTACTATACCCCCGCCGCTGTATCTTTGCACTTGACAGTTCGTGTGGCTTCGCGTAAGGTTGGCTACATTGTGGTGGTTGCGACGTTGCCAGAGTGGCTAGTAAACAACAACAGCTGATTGTTCTCCTTTCTATCGTGTCTAAGCCGCATACAAAGAGTGTACGTAAGTAGCGAACGTCAATGAATAATAACTATTTCGTATTATTATTGTTAATTGAAAATAAGCGATATAAGCAGCTTTGGTATGGTTGGATACTCCTATGATAATAGGCATAAATGTGCCTACGTATGGCGTCTAATTGGAAAGCATCAAGATTTGTGACTGGATGAGGCTTCTTTCTTTTCTTCCCTGTAGTTGATAGAAATACCTGTTGCGTTCCAGATGGTTCAGGAATTTTGTCCTCTTTCTCTTGGAGTTTCACTCCCTTGTGAATAACAGTTCTTGTGCTTAGTCCAAGAGCTGCTGCAGTTCGTTGTACGGCCTTATCAACAGGAATAGAGGGATTGCCATGAAGCTTCACGTACTCCTTTTCCTGTTCAAAGAATTCCCGGGTTCTCCTTAATAGTTCCAATGCCTGACTATTAAGTGGCACACCTCAGCGCAAAGGATTTTCACTTCGTGAATCATCACTCGGCGATCGGCATAGTTTTTCAGACATTGTCGCACTTAAGTTTTGTTTAAATAAATAATATGAATGAAATATGTATATATAAAATAAATAAATAAATTTATATTTGTATAAACGAACCATAACAAAACTATCAAACAATAACCACAAATATAAATAACAATGAGCAATATGTAGCTTGCAAAGAACAACTCGACGCTCGTGCTAGAGATTCACAAACTGAAGCACATGGTTGGGAATAGTTACATTCGGCAACAGAGCGGATTCTAGTTCCGGTTCCACTTTGTCATCGACCATCCAGAATGCTGCCTTATGATTGGCTTAGGAAGTCAAACAATTGAAGCTTTTCATCTGTTTTTTTGCGATTGTACCAACTTAAACGCTAGCTGTTAAGTGCAACGTTACAGCGGCAGGGGTATAAATGTAGATTATACTGCTGCAGGCTAACCAAACCATTCTGTACCGAGTGTGCCGTCGAGCAGAACCTGGAACTGTAAGCAAATTGGCCCACTATGATGGATAAGTGTGTTACCAACTTCACATGAGGGCAAGGATTTGTGTCCAAAGAATACTTTTTAACTTTAACTCCAAAGAGCATAAACTACACATTCTGTGTTAATCCACATGGTTTTAAGCCAATAAGCATTAAAAAGTTCATTTTGTATGTTCCAGATTATTTTGTAGATCTAAGATCAAATAATCTGGAAGCACAACAAATCTAGGATATGAATTAATTGACTAATAGAGCCTAAACTATGAAGTCTGAGACTTAAAGCACTTAAGACATTGTACGTCGCCATTGTGGTATGCCATCTCAAAACAATTTGAGATCTCCTTGTGGTTTACCAGGAAAAATGCTGGTCAGCTGGAGAATTTAGTATCCTACCGGCATGTTGCCATGGTAGCTCAAAGGTTAGAGCAACTAGGCAGAAACTGGGAGATCTGTGATTCAAATTCTGGCTATCATTAAATTTTTCAGTCGTTTGATTCTGCATTTCCAAATCTAGGATATATTGAAGAAATAATCATTTTTAAAAATAATGCAGAATTTGTAGTTTGTGATAAATTTGTGTTGTTCGTTGAAATTTTTGTAAAACTTTGCTTAATCCTAATACAAATTTTTTTAAGGTCTCTAATCATAATTGTTCCTAATAAGCTATTTCATTATTTATTGTTTCCAAATGCACAGTAGGCACTTTTAAGTTGAACGCTGAAATGTCTCCTTGCTCTTCTGTCAAAACCTACTTTTGAGCTTTAAAAGTTATGCACAGGCCAGCTTCAGTTTAACTTGTGTAAAGTAAATGGATCTATGAATTAAAATTCCTAAAGATATGTTCCATTCATTCCTTTTAATGCTCCAAAAATGAAATACATTCCATTGTCTTTAATGACATTTTTGTTCTGATTCTGAATTTTGTTGAAAGCATGCTGCTATTCTCTCAAAGCAAAGTCTGTTTGACTCACTGTCAGTCTCAGATTTTTAAACTTTTTCAATGTTTCAGACTAATCTTTTGTAAAGCTTTATAGAAATTAAATTTTAAGCTAGAGTTTCTCCTGATACCATTGAGTACTGCACTGCAAAAGAAATAATCATGCTGTATTTAAACATAGAGCAGAAATAATTCTTAGTCTTGAATATGATTAAAGTCTAATTGTATGATGTAAAAATCACTAGGTACTTACTCTTTTTAATGGTTGATTGAGAGATTATTGATCCATAGCAGATATACATTTTAGCAGCACAGGGTGAATGAGAATAATGCGGTAGTGTCTTCAGGAATTGCTTGGGAGATGTTTACAAGTATTTTATTACATGAGTGCATACCTACTAATACTTTTGTTTCAGGGTAGAGGTGGAACATTGAAGTTATGTAGTTAGCCCCAGGTTACATAAAATCTCACCATGCAGCTGGTTAGACTGTTTTGATTAATAGCATTTCTTTTTGATACCTTAAAATATGAGCATACAATTTCAAAATGGTTATACAAGTAGAGTTGAGTAGTGTAAACAGAAGGAGATAAGTCCACTCATTGAAATTGTGTTGTAAAATTTCTGTTGATGTAGAGGAATGTATGACGTATAATTATGCAGCGCATGCTGGAATTTCAATTCTATGCCAGTTTTACTGCCCTTGAATTTGCAAACTGGTTATTTGCAGACATACATTCTCTGTTCTCAATGTATTTCACGTTTTCCTAAGTAGTTCCTAAACATTATTTTTCTTGGACTTCAGCTATATTTAACTTAAAAGAAATCCATCCATTGATCAAATTAGATAGAATGGAAAGATGATTTAAAGTTAACAAATGGAGGAAGTCATAAATAATGCAAAACACTTTCCCATTCCACAGCAAAAGTGAATTATCTGAGTAGAGCACACAGTATTTCTAACTGTGCTTGGTGTTGTCTCTTCACCTAACGTGTTAGATAATATTAATAAAATTCTAGTGGCAACACATTCTAACTTCACTCTTTCAAGATAATTACCTTGAAAGAGTGAAGTTAGAGTGTGTTACCACTAGAATTTTATTAATATTTTAACTACTTCACTGTGTTTCCTATTAATTGTTGTGTTAAATAATGTTTCAGGTTTATTGCCAGAAGTTCAGTTTTTCTTTGTAAACTTGGTTGCCAACAACATTCTTGGTTTAACTTTACTTTAAGCAGGATATGTGTCTGTTTCAGTTTGGAGAAGGAGGCCTTGGAATACCGTAGACAGCGTGACTTAGCTGTGGATGAGCGTGATAGCTTGCAAAACATGGTGGACAGGCGTAATAGGGAATTGGAACGAATGCAAGAAGAGCTGAAGACACTTTCAAATCAACTTAATGCAGCAATTAATGCAAAATGTGAAGCCATTGCCAAGAGTGAGGAAGTTGAAGCCACGAAACTGGAACTGGATCATAGGTAAATAAATAGATTTTAAGGTTACAGTTTATGATACAAATAGTAAAAGTCATCTATACCATTTGTAATGTGAGAAGTGCACCAGTTTTTGTTGCTTCATATTTTACCATGTACGGACCTCTTGTCAAAGTTCCACTAACCTCATGAAGCCTTAGATTGATCCCAGTAGAAGTAATGTGCAATCTGTTGATGACAAACCTGTGACTACCAGTGGCAGTTTGTGACTTCTAAGTTTGAGAGGATTGTAGGTGATGTTTTCACATTAAGCATGCTTTACACAGTAGGTTTTATTCTAAAGTTTACCAGAAAATACGTGTAAACATTAAGAATCTTCTGAACCAAAATACTTACATTTAATTTCTCATTTTTTCAATTGACTGCATATGTTTTTCAACGCATATAAAATCTTATGCATTTGTGAGATTTTATTCAGAAATAAAACATGCAATAAAATGCATGTATCAAAGCGAGTATAAATTAAACTAGATTAATCCTCTATTGCCAGGATTATTTTGCTACATATGCCGCTCTTCCTGTAATTCCCAAACCGGCTTTTATATCCATTTCACCAGCACGACAACTAAAGCAATTTGAATAGCTGTAATTGTTAGTGCAATACAAAATGGACTGGCCATCTATTCAAAGCCAAATGTCAAGTTTGAGTCCCAGCGATTGCAGTCACTTTACCACAGGCACTGTGGAAAAGGAAAGGGAGGGCCCAAGTAAAATAAACAGTGTAATGACACGCTTGGATGCTGATGGGGCTACATTTGCCTGTAGTTGCATAGATTTTGCTCTTAATAATAATAATAATAATAATAATAATAATAATAATAATAATAATAATAATAATAATTAATAATTAATAAACTGCAAGTTTTATTGAAAAAATATTAATATTTTTACAATATAAAATGGCTATAAATAGCCTAATTTTAGTGTTGAAGGTTAGAATAATATGAAATTAGAAAAAAAAAGCCAGTTAAAAATCCCAAAAGCTAAAAACACCTTTGTAACGAATATTTAAAGGGTTAATAATTATTGTATTATATCTTTCAGTAGCAAGAGGCCTCGAGCTATGTATATCATATGGTGCACCCACGTATTAATGAATACCTGTTAAAATTTTAGCTAAGAACACAACAGTTTTATAACTAGGGCTAGGATAGCTATGTAGTAACAACTTTTTTTTTATTAAAACACATGCATATTGTAAAATGCGCAGGAAATAATGACTTCCAATATTAATAAAATTCTAGTGGCAACACACTGTAACTTCACTCTTTCAAGATAATCACCTTGAAAGAGTGAAGTTAGTGTGCTGGCACTAAGGTTTTATTAATATTTTAGCTACTTCACTGTGTTTCCCATTAATTGTTATGCAAAAAATGTCTTCCAAGTCTGAAAATCTAAATTTTATAGTGCATGTTTTTTTTTGCATATTATGGATATTTTCATAATTGCTTAATATTCAAAGCATATCATTACAGTTGTATATATTTTTTTACATTTCTTTCGATTTTTACAGGAAAATATTTAAAACATAATTTATTTACATCCTTTATAAAAATAAAAAAAGAAATTACAAATTGGATTCAGTCCTGTTGGATATCGTAAACTAACAGTAACATCATATCTCGGATGAATGGTAATCTCAGCAAACATAAACGCAGTGACCATAACAGATGTTACTGTAAATGTATGCCTGCAATGATAAGATACGTGGGTTTAGTAGCACACTAAGAATCACTAAGTTTACTAATACTATATAAATATTGCATATCATGATGTCATGGGTTGAATGTGTAGAGTTGAAGGCATTTTTAAGCTTTTAACTATTCAACCACTCTGAATTCTAGTTCAGTTTGATTGTGAATGTTGAATGTCCGTACGTTATGTTTCCCCATACTTATTATAGTTAAATTCCAGTGTTCACTTGTAGAAAAAATGCCTCCAGTGAGATTATGGTTATCTACCCAACTCAGTATATATGTACGCCTGAAGGTCTGCTTACTACAGATGGGCTCGTATTATTTTGGGTTGCATGTGAAAGGTATGTGTGGACATTCGTTTTCAAGTGATACAACATTTGAAAACAGCAAAACATTCCATAAATGTTTTGCTGAAGAAAAGTTCTAAAGAATGTATGCTAAAAGTAAATACCCCAAATGAAGCAACTTGTTCAACTTTTGGTCCCAGTTGTCAGCCTTTAATAAGGACCTATGTGAGGTTTGCACTAGTATTGACATTCTGCTATGTAAATTACAACATCCTAAATTACATGTGTTCTTAGAAACATACACAAAACAAGCTATACCACATGAACCTACTCTTTGCAAACATTTCCTTTAATTTATGAAAGAACAGTGCAAGAAATTTGTGATTCCATTAAAGATAATCTAATTTGAGTTAGTTTGGATGAAACTCCAGATGCATGTAAATGATCTGTATGTAATTGTTGGTATGCTCTGTCAAAGTGAAATTTCAAAAGCTTATCTTCTAACAGTGGAAGAAGTAGCAACAACAAATCATTTCAATATCGCAAAAGTTTTCAATAATGCAATGTTGTTATTGTGACCAGAGAGAATTAAATATGAAAGTGTAGTTTTGTTCCTATCAGATGCTGCCCCTTATATGGTTAAGGCAGGTAGGGTACTAAAACTTTTGTATAATAGAATGATTCATGTAACATGCTTGGCGCATGCAGTATACCGCTGAGTGAAATGGTGTGCTTAAACGTTCCTACTGTTAATTATTTAATATCAAGCACAAAAAAGGTTTTCCTTAAATCTCCTAGTAGACTCAATTTGTTTAAACAGTTAGCACTGAAATTCTACTTCCTCCTAAACAATAATTACTACTATCCATTCCAAACCAGAGTGCCTCTCACTGTAAACAAACTCTTTGTATTATCCGCGCAAAAGTAGTTCGCAATCCCTGCCCCTAATGGCTGCTGGTCCCTCTCTCATGTGCTTGCATTATATCACTTAAAGTTGTTTCAATCTATAAAAAAAAAAAAAAAAAAAAAAAAAAAAAAAACGTCGTGCTCCGTGGACTAGTGGTACCGCGCTAGCCTCTAGTTCCCAAGGTCGCGGGTTCAAACCCGGCGGAGGGCGATGGATTTTTTCGGGCGTAAAAATCGTTAGCACGGCTTCCTTCGGAAGGGAAGTAAAGCCGGTGGTCCCGTGTCGTAGATTTACGGCACGTAAAAGAACCTCAAGCCTGATAAAGAGGCCTCTGAGCAAAATTACCGGTGTTTCACGCCCAATATAGAATGGGACGCTAAGAACCATAGTAGTTAAAGAGCGTCCATAAATAAGACTCAATTTAAATTTAAATCTCTAAAAAGGCACCCTGCATGAGAATCATAGTTCAAAATGCAACCTGAAATAATGGATTTTATAAACATGCGGAAATGAACATTTTACTTACGTTAATCACAATCCTCAGGCAAAAGTGCAACACCCAAATCTGAATCCTCCGAAGATGACTCAGCTGCCGTATTGGAATCGGAACTATTCTCCAAGTTAATGACAAGCTTATCCACAGCATGATGCACATAAACAAGTTCTCACATTTGATTCTCCTCTTCTATTTTGTTCTATTATGCATGTTTATATTCCCTGCATGCTTTGGTTACACCTCTTCCTGAAACGCTTGTAAAATTGGATATTAGTTTCGTAATATGCACTAATGAAGTGTCGGGTATTTTTCTAATAGAGTTGAATGTACTAAGTATTGTTTGTTTTTCACAACTTTTTAACGGTTTCCCGCTTTTGTGTTTGAACAGTTTATTCGCACTACATGCACCTTCCTCTCAAATACCAACTGACTAAATCACAAGATTTTGACCTGAGCTGAGCGCATGTGTGTAGCATAATATGAATGACCGTTCGCTTATCATATTTCCTGTGTTACGCAAAGTGTTTATTCGGTGCTCAGATAGCACCTCTAGGAATTCATTGCTGCATTTCTGGTATCGTAAGAGAATGGCAGTTATGCATACAGTTGGTATTAACAAGCAAGATGCTCTTGGCATTAGCGCAAAAGCAGATGAAAATCCTATTTTGTAATCTCTTAACAGTTAGTATATATCCATTACCTTTAGCAACGAGTACTTATGATAACTGCAATAAAATGTACAGTTCTATACATTTCCTGCCCCAATGTTTCATGACACAATACTTTTTAAGGAACTATTTACGTTGACATAAGAGTGTGTTCTTGGGTTCATGACAAGCAGAAGAATGTGCTTTTGTTTACATCAGAGGGAACTCTGGTTTGGAATGGACAGTAGATGGAGGATCTGGTTACATGCTGCTGTGTGTTATTGTAACAATTATTGAGAAGATATCACAAGAACTAAGTGAAAAAGAAGCAGAAAGAATTGTTGAAGCGAAAAGCGCCATAAGTAGGGATGAAATAAAGGAGGAATTAATTTACATTAAGTCACATTTCACTTGCCTTTTTACAGCAATTGGAGCATACAGTGCTGAACGAAATGACGTACCACTGGTCACTCTTACTAGAGTTTAAATCTGCATCAGGTGAAACTGCAAAGAAAGTAGTAGAAACATTTAACTACACACTTCAAAATAATTTGGGGTACCATACATTACAACATATTGCCAATATCTTGTCTTTTAAAATGGAAAGCAAATTAACAAACATTGTTGCTGGAAGAGATAGCAGAAATATGCATCTATAATGTCTGTTGTAGCTGAATGTTGTTTTTCTCAATACAAATCAATTCTTAGAAGCAACAGTGAATTGTTTCTGTTTTTAAACCTTAAAATGATTGCTATTATATACTGCAATGGGAAGAATTAAGTTCACTTCAGCAACAGTTCCAGTCCACAAAATTGGTGAGTTTTACAACAGCATTTGGTAGATATGTTAAATAGATTTCAGTTTCAAAAATAATGGATGAAAAGAACATCATTTTGATTTTCTTCATATTTCATCATTTTTTGCGAGGTTTTGGATAGTACATGTTTTCTGGGTAGATAATGCATATATCCCTATTTTAAATCTCATAATTACATACATATTCTGCATTGTTTAATTCATAACTATCCTAGCCCTATTTATAATAAATGGATTTTCTGTGCTTTCTTTTCACAAAATTGATGTACATATCTTAATAAACATACACATATCTGTGTTTTGTGAACACATTTCTTCTAACTTTTAGTTTCTACTTTCTATAATATTATTCACTTGTCAGAGTAAGAACAGAATTCCTTAGATGGAAATGCGTAGAGTTTATTTTTATTCCTGCTGGTGAGTAAGTCTATTCTCTTGTTTTGCTGTTGTTAACATTGTATTTACAATGGTATACTCAAACCCAGTGATTCATTAACTTTGAAATCACAACTGATGAAGCAGTGACAATTGTATTTCTTTGTTTCACATTGCCCAACTGAATCTTGTGTCTAAATGTGTTGTAATGATACCAAGCAATCAACAGGTATGCATTGGAAAATGTTTAAGCATGTAAAATAAACTGTAGGAAATGAGTATGCATTTATGTGTTTCTAAAAAAAGTAATAATACTTGACTATAACTAAACAAACCTAATTAGCTTTCTTTTAGATGAAGTTTTTTTGTTTAGGAAAATGATTGAAATCAGGTGTGGAGAGAAGGGCCTACTCAATAGAACACATGGCTAAAGCACTAAATTTGTCTTCATTGTTTTCCTAATGATTGTTTTTATCCTTTTGATAGTTAAAAAAAAACACCTTTTACACACTCATGTGGTCATGGGAATCGTGCAAATGATGCGATGCTATAAGTTAGCTGTTTTGTACAGGTATGGGTGCGTGCAATGTGACGTGCAAACAAAAGCTACCAACATAAGATTGTAATATAAAGGAAATCATTGCTTTTCTGCACTGAATCATTTTAACTATACAGTGCTATACTTTAAATTGCACTATAACTTAACAATTTACATTAATTTAAAATCAATTCATGTAACAGAGTTACATTTTAGACAGGACTAAGCATCTCTTGCCCACTATTGAAGCATTCCTTTCACTGTATAAATGTTGCAAAAACATTTCAAAAAGAAAATCAATTTGGGGAGTGCAGAAATTTATACAGCAATGGCATCTGATGCTATTCATCCTTTCCTGTTTTTATTTTGTTTTTATGGGACATTTATTTATGTGGAGGGTGTTGCCCTAGAGTCCTACATTGCCAGCCGCCACCGGTGACTACATGGGGAAAAAAGGATTTTGTTACCAAAAAATTGTCTTCCTCTTATACATCAAATAAAAGCTGGCCTTTTTTGCCCCAAAATACATTTTAAAACTTCCTATGTTCCAGCAGTATTTTCTGTCATACTGGTAGCTTCTATGTGAATCACCCTTAAATAACCAGACATACAGGATGCTTTGCACAGTATCTATATCATATTGTTTCTTGGTAAAACCTCCTATTGAAAATATGTTGAAAAGCTAAATACTTAGGAAGTCTCATGTGTTTATTTTAACCTTCTGCATACCAAATTAAAAAAATTACACTGAATACCAAGTGGATTGCCAGGAATGGGAGGTGTGTGGTTCAAATCCAGCCAGAGCTACAGTCCCTGACAAGGGTTTTTCCATGTTTTCCTCAGCCTTCATAACTGGCAAATGCTGGGAGATACCTTAAACTTAGGCCTGGAATAATTTCTTTCCAAATTTACTTTTCCAATTATTATTCCATTACATATATCACCGTGTCCATCTGCCTGTGATGCTATATGTAGTAAGAACAGGTATTAAACATTAATAAAAAAAAAATCATGAAGTAAAATTTTATTAGATAGCAGGCTTAATGTACATAAAAAGAGCATCCATGTAAAATATTAACGTAATGCTCAATTGCATCCCTTAAGTTAAAATTTGTTGATAACTTGCTTTAAAGCTAACATTTTAATTGAGAGTTATATTTTCCATAAGGTTACGTTTTTAGAGTCCATAGCACATAAGTTCCAATTGATCCAGATTTTCATATTTTCATTGTTTTATTGTCAGCCTTCTCACAGCACATGATCTAGATTGTATTTGTGTCATTTTGTTTTATACTTGGTTTTCTATCTTTCTTTCTTCCCCCTCCCTTCCATTCCTTTCTTTCTAGGATATAACTTGCATTCTCCAAGAAGATTTATCCTTTTCTGAAGTGCCACTGAAGTTAAATGTGACACCATTCTTCACCAAATAATACCCACATTGATTTTAGTGTGTTTGAAGGCAGTCCAATGTATTCTTGTATCCTTTCCTTCACATTATATACTTGGATAAATTGAAAGCTAGTGTAATAAAAGTTGCTCAAACAAGCTAGTGCTGCATACATCATTAATTAGTAGAATATATGTTTCTACAATTATCTCCAACCAGTGCTGAAATGAAAAGGATTTTGGTAAATATGCACTTTCTACGTTAATATTGACTACCATTTAGCTCAAAACAAATCTCTTTGCGCATTTTGCCTGAATTTCAGTAATTGTTTACCTTTGGCATCAGCTGGTGTGGAAGAGTGAAAGTTAGAGGTTATAAGACCTTGTGACCCAGGCCAAAATTTTGAGGGTTGAAGGCAGATAATTAAATGTAAAAGTGTGATTACAGAGAAAATTCTGGGGAAACGAATATCATAGAAAGCAAACATTTCTTCAGGATGAAAGTGTTCTGTGTAGCAGGGTGTACTGTTATGAATGATGCTGCTGTGATATGAAAGTAAGGAAATAAGAATACTTCTTTACTATGGCCATATAAATGCAGTATTTCTCTGCTACAAAATAAAATAACTTGTCAAAAGTTAGATTAGGAAACTCTTTGACACATTTCTAGTGCAGGCACACCTTCCTGGGATGTTATTTTCACACTTAATATATCTATGGCTTAACTTTACAGTGTATGAAATAACATTCTTTTTAGGTTACAGTCTGCTGTGTTCTTAATTCCTTTGAACTTCCAGATCAAGAATCACTAAGAGTGTATCCTTTTTTTCAGCCAGTAATGGTATTTCTAGCACCAACAATATGTTCTTGGCTCTGGGTATTGTTAACCGTAATTTTTTTCCTTCCACCAAGATGATGATGTGGTTATGATGTTACAGAATACCAAATAGCGCAAAGCAATTGGTTATTGGCTTTAACAAGTTGTTAAACTTTAACCAGAAGTTACAGAATAGTTGTGAATGTGTCAAAGTGAAGACCTTAATACTCTTAATAATACTGAATGAGTGCAGCTAGTGGCACTTGGTCAAACTTACAGCCTTCTTATATGGCCAACAGTTATACTTTGTCAAAGAACGAGGTTTGTTACTGGAGACTTGACTTTGCTAATTTACATTGATTTTGTAATCATTAGCAGTTTACAGAACAATCAGGCTATCTAACAGTGTGCAGTTGTTGTAAGATGCACTCACTTACAACAAGGGTTAACTTTTATAAATTGTGCCTGTTGTATGTCCAGTGTAGAATTTTTATGAAGGCTTGGGTATTTTAGGGTTCATCCTCTTTGACTGGGTTTTATGAGTAAACAGCTTATTCTTAGACCGTTTGGCTAAAATTTGAGGATGTATATTGTTTTACCTGTTAGTGGTATATGTAGCTACTTGTCAACATATTTAGTTATCAGTTGAATACAGATAAATGTATAATTGTTCTCAGCGGCCTGGGCTTATGCTGATTCTCCCTGTGTTTATCCTTCTGATCCTCTGTTTCTTATATGGGCACTGTGCATCACCACAAAACTTGTTGTTATCCTTTCTGAAAACTTTTACAAGTGACCATTGTAATATTAAATGTATCATTACACAAATATATGTATATGTATGCCATGGTTGCCTAACTGATATAAAGTTTGTATTGGTCTTTCAAGGGAGAAACGATTTGAGAAGGAAAAGGAACTTCTTATTAAGCAGGTTCAGAGCTTGAGCCAAGAGCTGGATAAACAAGGTACTAAGGTGACGGACTCGAGGCGGGAGCACACAGAAAGACTGCTTACTCTAGAGACACAGCTGACACAAAAAACTGAAGAGGTAAGGTGATGATGGAAGCAAGAGCTCTAAAAAGTTGTTTAATAATTAAAAATTAAGTGATGTTAAGACTCTGCAATTTCTTAAATATTATGATATAACTTCTGCACATCAGCTTGAGGTTACTATTTCCTTAATTTACATGTTCATCTAATTTTTCTTTTCTGCTTGTCTATTATAAGTAAGGAGGTATTACAGTAGATTCTCGTTAGTATGTTTTTGCAGGGACCCAAGGATTTGGACTTCATAGACGGGAAAACGTGTTATCGAAAATACAGAATCTGCAATTTAAGAACATAATTATGTAAAATCTAATAATACATCTTACCTTCCAAATGGATGTAAAATATGGGCACTATTTACACTGTTTTGAAATACATATCTATGGTTGGTTGCTTTTACTTGTTTAGTAAAGTCATTACATCGTCATCAACTTCGAAACTGCACACATATCGCTTCACTATGTCCATTGCTTTGCGAGTGTTTTTAATGTTATTTATTTAACATTATTGTGTAGTCCCACGTTGTGGTAGCCAATTTGCGATGGTAAATTTATAATGTTTGTGTATAATGTTTACTCAACATGGTGATGCCATCTTGTGACGTCATTCATTTGTTCGGTTTGTAGCTCCATCTGGTGTTAGCAATTTGCGGCAGTATTAGTTTTTGTTTCAAGGAATTTTACTTTTAATTTTTTATTTAATTCTGTTTCACTGTCCTCCGGCTAGCTATTATCTTATTTTGTGTCGAGCACTTCTCTTTATACAGGTTGTGTAAACGGAAAGGAATCTTTTATCCAAATATAACACTGATGAAGAAATTTGTTTTACACTTTTATTGTCGAACACGTTAACTATCACATTTACACATTGATCTTGACACTCGCCAAACTGAAACTGTTATAATAACTTCTTACTGATCACTTTTAATCCACGTACTTCAACCTTTTGTATAATTAACTTTACAACACTTTAGATTTTTCATAATTCTGCTACGCGTAACTTGTGAATCTATAGCTGACATGTAATATTTCTGCTGGACTGAATGCGACGTGTATCATACAAAATATTTTCGACGAACTGACGGGAATGCGACGTGTAGTATACAAAGTATTTTGACGAACTGACCGACTGAAGGACTTTACCTCTAACCTAGCTCTATTTATACTCCTTCACCCAGATATGCCTAAAGATTATAACTGAGCTGCAATTGGCTAATAAAACGCGCCAACATTAGCGTCTATTTTTATATCCAATGAAAATTATGAATACATATGCTCTAGGGAAACGTTCCAGAAGATTCTCAAGGAAAAAACGCGCCAACATTACGTAACTTCCTCGTCTCCAATAATGATAAACAGCTCACCCCCTTGCTGCATTATTGCGCTATTATTGTCAGTTTCAGTAAGGCGGTATAAACTTACTTCCCCACAATAATTACAATCAATAAACATCTCAAATCAATGTCACATAAAAATGCATATTCATATTACAATCATTATTTACATTTAAGTAATTTGTGATACAAACTACTGCATCAGCTTCCATCACTTCTGACACTGTAGGAATTGGCTAAGGATCTGGCTCATCATCACTTTCATCTCCCACTGACGCTTCTTCTTTCATTTGTTCTTCAAGTATTTCATCTATCGTCGCTGTTTCACACACTGGAATTTCAGTGTCAATGTTTACATATGTTTCAAAAGACATGCTGGTGCCATTCTTCACTCTCGGAAAACTCATCTTCCAGCGTGATGTCATCACCAAGAGCCCAGTAAAAGCCAGGTTTATTAAAACAATTCCTAATAGTATCTTGTGTCACAGAATCCCAGTCAGTCCTAATGAAATGCATGGCACATAAGATAGTGGTTTTTCTTGTCTTTGATTTCGGTGCAGCCAACCTCCTCTGTACCAGCCTCTTCCTATACGTTTGCTTCATGCACCGAATTATGCTTTGATCTAAAGGTTGTAGCTTGCTCATGCAGTTTGCTGGGAGGAAAATGATATTTGGTTTTTAAATTTGAAACAGTTGGTGGATGAGTGGCACACTGATCAATGAAGAGTGCAATTTTCCTCCTTCTTATGCCCAGTCTTGAGTCCCATGTTTGTAAGAAATTTTCAAATACCACAGAAGTTATCCAGGCTTTTGTGTTGGAAGTGTACTTACACGGAAAAGATTGCACATTCTTGAAGCATCACGGACTGTATGCTTTTCCAATAACCAGCGGTACCAATTTCTCCGTTCTGCTTTCGTTACAGCACAACAATACTGTAATCATCTCCTTGTTAAGTTTCTCACTGTGACACTTAGTGCCCTTAAAATCCAGGGTTTCGTCTTGTAAAAGATGGAAAAATAGTCTCGTTTCATCTGCATTATAAACATTGTTGGGGCTATAGTCTTTAAAAATTGAAGGGAGCATTGTATTTTTCCACATTTCTGTATTTTCACACAGCGTAGCATCATTATCTAGGGCAGCAGCCTCACCTTGCACACATCTGTAAACTAAGCCATGTCGACTCTTGGATCTTTCAATCCAACCATTGGATGCTCTGAAATCATCCAGTCCCATCTTCTGTGCTAAATGTGTCGCCTGAGCTTGCTTATGTAAACCATTGTAGTAGAACATCTTTTAATTCTGGCCAGGGCGATTATGTTTTCTTTTAGCACTTTCCCCTTCTTCAAAAGCAGTTTCAATCAGCTTACGTTTGCTAACAATTGTGTTGAAGGTTAACGGAGGAATGTTTAAGTTCCATGCTATATCTGTATGTTTCATGTTTGGATTTTGATGTACTAATCCAAGGATTTTCAGTTTTTCACTATTGGTTATTTGTTGCACTTTCTTTTTCTCCATTGCGAACGAAAGGTTAAAATACAATTTACATATGTTTGGTCAACACTCAACAGCAGAAACTAAACACGCCAAGCTAAAGCATTCTCTATCCTGCCCACACAAATTGCATCACACAAATACATGCATGTCATTGGCTGCTGGTCTTCACCCTGACTGGATTGACCAAAGTAATGAACGAGGACGTCAAACTTTGAACATAGTAAGCAGCTACTCCCACTGGACCGATCAAGGATTTCCATCAAGGATCTTGTAAGAGGGAGCCAGAAAATGTACTAAACAAACTTTATTTATTATATTGGTGCATTTGGTGCCGGAACTTTTACAGTTCAATGTAATACATGGGAAAACGTGTTAATGAGGAACATGCTAACGAGATTCCACTGTATATTCTACCCAAAAATTTGATGAGAGAGAGAAGGAAAGGGGGAGAAAGGGAAGGAGAGATCACATTAGCCCTTTTATATTTAGTGCTTTTTAAGATATAGTATTACTGACCTAGGCTAAAAATCAGGCATGTTTGTTTGAATAGCTGACACTGATTATTTAAGCCCCAGCTATAGCATTTGCAGTGAATGTGTTAAATAAAGCATTTATTTGCTTGACATTTTAAATGCTTGGTTACAGCACATTGTATGAACATATGTTACTTATAAGCATACCGCTGAGTAAAGACAACACTGATCTGTTGAGGGGGAGTGGAATCATGGGAATTGTCTCTCTTTCTACTATATGCAGTTAATCTGCACATGTATAGCAACACTGAATACTTTCTTTGTACTATCATACAAGTGTAGAAGAAAGGATTGCAGAGAAAAAGTAACTGAGATTGTGGAGAGGATTTGAGGTTAACTTCCATTAAAATGCTGAGTAGAAATGTTTCATAAGAAGTTTCTGACTTGCACAACAGAACCTAGTACAAAGATTAAAGATGAATTTACAGAAGGAGGTTAATAGTCATTTTATTAAGGAAATACACTTTCAAGTTATGCATATTTTGGTTGTATGTTAGTATGTATGAATTGTTTATGGCCATGTTCATAACTGATGGTGTTCAGGTAGTGATCAGTGATGGCTGAAACTTTCAGCATTAAACTTGCAAAACGAGTCATTAATGCAGCAACAAAAAGCAGTGGAACGTAGAGTTCTCAAACAAATTATAAAGAGGTCATAATGTAATTGTTTTATAACTTGGGTGAGGATAACTATAATACACTGCACTCTCATTCATCTTTGTTTAAAGCAATTGTGAAAGCAAATTTTGTAGTTCTTTATTTTGTTTTTGCTTCATTACATTAAAATGTCTGTTGTGCTGGAGTAATTGAATGCTTTTTAGAGTGCAGGATACAGAATTCTTTGGAAACCAGGGGTCATATACTGTTTAGTTGATTCATGCTTTATCAGTGAGATGCAGATTTTTCATTAGGTTATCGTATTTTTGTGTTTGAAGATTGTTTTATAAAATGGAACGATGATCTCATTAACAATGTTAGTTGCTGTGTAAATGTTATGAAAAATGCTTGATTATGAGGCAGAGTTTTTGTATTAAATATGTATTTATGACACCCTTCCCCAAGGAAAAAGGAAGATGGAGGGTCAGTGAAGATGAAATGAGTGGCCTCTGTATAGAAGCCTGCACGTATGCTCATTAAGCCCTTTGTGCCTCTTAGTCTGGGTTTGAATGAGCCTAATGAGTTAGATCACACTGTTATGTTTGCCATTTTTATATTCTGATGCAGTAATTTGTATCACAAATTACTTAAATGTAAATAATGATTGTAATATGAATATGCATTTTTATGTGACATTGATTTGAGATGTTTCTTGACTGTAATTATTGTTGATAAGTAAGTTTATACGACATTACTGAAACTGTCAATAATAGCGCGCAATAATGCAGCGAGGGGGTAAGCTGTTTATCATTATTGGAAACGAGGAAGTTACGTAATGTTGGCGCGTTTTTTTTTCCGTTGAGAATCTTCTGGAATATTTCCCTAGAGCATATGTATTCATAATTTTCATTGGATATTAAAATAGACGCTAATGTTGGCGCGTTTTATTAGCCAATAGTAACTCAGTTATAATCTTTAGGCATATCGGGGAGTGGGTGTATAAAAAGCCAAGTCAGAGGTAGATCGCGGACAGTTCATCGAAAATCTCAATACATTACACGTCGCCTTCAGTCGGTCAGTTCGTCGAAAGTATTTGCAGGTTACGCGTAACTGAGTTATGAAAAATCTCAAGTATTATAAAGTTAATTATACAAAAAGTTGAAGTACGCGAATTAAGAATTATCAGTAATGAAGTTATTATAACAGTTTCAGTTTGGCGAGTGTCAAGATCAATATGTAAATGTGATAGTGACTGTGTTTCGACAATAAAAGTGTATAATAAATTTCTTCATCAGTGTTATCTTTGGATAAAAGATTCCTTTCCGTTTTACACACCTTGATCAAGAGATATGTTCGACCGAGAAATAATAGCTAGCCGGAGGACAGTAAACCAAAATTAATTAAGATAACAATAGCGTTCTTTCAAACGAACACTAACACTGCTGCAAATTGCTAACACCAGATGGAGCTACAAACCGAACAAATGAATGACGTCACAAGATGGCTTCCACGCGTGAAGTAAACATAAATACACAAACATTTGTAAGTAATACCGTTACAATCCTCAGGTTCAAAAAAAAAAGAAAGAAAAAGATTCTAAGGATACATATCTATGTATGGCAAAACTTTCACACATATATAGTGTGAGGTTTCATATTTCCTTCCACATTTCCTACATAAAGGATGTTGTATAAATCCCATTATGTGCAAATGTCTACACAGTGTGTTGTGGCCCATAAGATAGGCAAAAACGCCTTTGAGATCTTAAATCTCATTGAAAAAGTGACATGGGGAAGGAAAATAAAATAAAAACTGTCTTTTCAAAAAAAAAAATCTATATTGGAGAGTTCTACAAAAGCAGATTGAAAGAAGCTGAAATTAAACACATCTAGGTGGGAAAGTAGTTGATGACTACATACACCTGCTCACCTGTAAAATAAGGACAGCTAAAAGATGCTCATGCCATGAGTTTTAGTGTTGAATCTCTCTCTCACTCTCTCTCCATTGATTTTCAGAACTAATTGGTAGCAGATTGAGGTTAGAGAAAGTTGTTCGCTAACAATGCTATTCATTTTACTCATGGTAAAGGCAGAATAACCCTGTATGTATGGTTTCACAGCTACCTGCAGTAGGTAATAGGAAGTATTGTAGTCCACCCAAACATTTGATATAATTTCAGTAGAAATGCATGTTTAAAAGCCTTCTGAATAAATTTAAAACAAGTTTTTTTTTATTAGAAAAAGGTCCATGTGTGCAAGTGTACAAGAGAGAGAATAGCATAACTAAAAAATGAAATGCTGGATAAATGCCCAACTTGATATTTAAGCTCAGTATCTTCCAAAGATGCGACATGAGGTTTTTCACACCAAACTACCCTTTACATGAAACATCTTTTAAAATTGTTATTTTCTCATAAATGACTCAGTGATTTTGATTAAAACACCATGTTTTTAATATATATACATTACAAATAGAAGGTATATCTTGAATTTTCTGCAAAGGCATCTACATTTGGAAGGACTTTTGTATAATGGGTAAACCATAAGATACAGTCAAAGCTGTACTACACAAAAAATCTGATGTGTTACACTCACATGACTTTCTCTACTCTTGTACAAACTATTTCTACAAACGCTTATTCTCCATATGCTTCATGTTAATCGAGATATCAAGATGTTAATCTTATTGCTAATTTTCTTGTAGATGCAAGGGGAATTGCTAGCCTTTAAGCGATAGTTAAATATTTTAAGAGGTGGTTGCTATGTGGAGTATTCCATTCTCTTTGCATTACTAGGACAAAAAAAGATGAAAAGTATTGGAAAATTTAAGGGAATAACAAGCAATATCTCGAAAATGGTTCACCCAACCAAAACAATGTATATGACATAAATTGTGTGTTTTAACGCGATTTACATTTTTTGTGTAGTAACTTTTGTCTATCTCTTATGGTGTACCAGTTATGCAAAAGTCGTTCAGAATGAAGAACACTTTTGGAGACATTTCCAGAAAATTCGAGATATACATTTCATTTGTCATGAAAATATTTTAAACATATATTTTAATCAAAATTGTTAGAGCCATTTTTGAGAAAATTAAAACTTTCGAAAAATGTTCCATGTAAAGTGTAATCTGGGGTGGGGGGATTTTCTTGAAAACCTCTGTGTCACTTCTCTGGAAGATACTGAACCTAAATACCATGTTTGGTGTTTATCCGACTGTTCGTTTCTGAGTTATGCTGTTCACAGATACACAGACACACACACGGACATGTTTCCAAAAAGGCTTTTTTGGATTTAGGGGGGCTCAAAACATGTATTTCTGGTGAAATCTCGGTATCAAATTTTTGGGTGGAATACAATACTTCCCCTACTTACACACGTAGTAGAGAAAGTAAAAATGTAGATAATTTTAAAACACAAGTTTATTTCATGTAACTTTTTCTGTGGGTTGAGCCTTTTCCGAGATACCGCTATTATTGTTTTACATTTTTCAACATTTATTTTCTCAAAAATGGTTCTAACAATTTTGATTAAAATACTAAATTTCTAAAGTATTTGCATGACATAAAATGCATATCTTGAACTTTCTGGGAATAGCCTGTGAAGTCCTCTTCATTTGGAAGGAGTTTTGCTTAATTTTGGTAACCTTAAAAGAGACAGACAAAACTCTATTACACAAAAAATGTAGATCTCTATAAAACACCTAATTTATTTGAAATGACATTTTTATGGCATCAACCATTTCTGATATATCCGGTATTATTAAAATTGTTTATAGTGCTGTTGCTTTTCATTGATTCTCAAAATGTCATGGAAAGAGTATGATATTTCAAGGCTAGCATACAGCATCCCACTTTTAAAGATTTTGACTCGATTCAATTTCATCTATTCCCTTCAATGAAATGTGTAATGAAACTATTTCTGCAGAGGTTTATGTCAATCAACATGAAGTAGGTAGAAAAATAAATTAGTTTGTAGAAATTAGTACAAAAATAAACGATAGTGAATAGAGAAAGTCATGTGATTGTAACGATTTTTTTTCTTTCTTTTCCAGCTCAGAATTATCACAGATACCAGCGAAGAACTAAAATCTAAAAATGCTGATCTGCTTAGTAAGCTGGAAACTGCATTGAAGAAGATAGCATCACAACGGGAGAATGAAGCCAAGATTCATGATAATTACCAGCAAGAGCTGCAAGCAAAAAGTCGTTTGGTGGAAATTTATAAAGGTTAATAAGAGATAAACAGTCATGGTTTACTTTCTCTACTTCTTAAGGTATAGGGGGTGTAGTGTTCTCCCTAAAACTTCTATATTTTGATTTCACTGGAAATGTATTGTAGAACTAGTGTTGGGCAACTAAATGAAAAATATTAATTGTTTTGTTTCATTTGATTGCTGAATTATTGATAAAAAGATTTTTTTTTCCAAATATAAATAAAAATCAAGTTATGAATAAAACGGCAATTGTTATACAAACAAAAGTAATACATTGTTGTGAAGTATGCTCATTGTGATCCTATGACGTCAGATGAATTATAATTATTAATGAGTAAATAAAGAATGTTGCTAAGAAAATAAGTAGGGGCTAGTTTTCACCCTTAAGGAATGACTGTAAACAGTTTTATTCCTTGGCACACCTTCCAAGTTGTCACAAAAACTAGGAAAGAAATAAAAATTTTTGGTATGGATCTTTATTGTTTTTCAAAATATTTGCCTTTAAGATTTATACACTTTTGCAGACATTCAAACCAATTCTTGAAACATTTTTTCCACTCTGAAGTAGGTATTTCAAAAACTTGATTTTTAAAGGCTTCAACAGCTTGTTGAGGTGATGAAAATTGCTGTCCATGTATTTTTTGTTTGATATTAGGGAACAGATGAAGTTGTTAGGTGATAAATCAGGTGAATTTGCACAATGAGAGACACTAATTCAATGTTTTTCTCTTTCAAATGAACTGTTTGACATGCTGTGTGATAACATGTCAAGATAACAAAACCACTATTCAATCTAAAACAAATTACTCCTGGAATTTTAAAAAGTTACCTGGGATGAATTTGCAGAAAAAACTGAACACAAATTACACCTCATCCCCCAAGAGAACTAAACAAAACCATCTCTAACATAATTCTTGAAGCGGCGCCCCCCCCCCCCAAAAAAAAAGAAAGATTCAGGAGGAAAACTTAAACATTACAAACCCTTTTTGACTGCAGAATTATCTAACCTAAAGAAAGATCTGGATTCAGTAAAAGAAAAAGCAGAAACATCCAATGACCCAACAGACACACAAGAAAGAAGAAGAAAAGCAGCTAAGTTAAAAAAGAAATTCATAAGCTAAGAAAAATGCTTTCAGTGATTTTATTGAGAAAGTTGATTATAAAAAACATGTTAGAAAAGTTTACAAATATATAAACAAAATCACATGTTGACTAAACAAAGAGGGAACCCCTCAAACATATGGGAAAATACATCACTCCACCAAATCAATTGTTGGAACTTTTAACCCAATCACATCATATTTAAATGCCTACTCAACTAACCAAGAAATCAGATTTAAATCCCCTAGCAGTGAGGGTGGTATCAGCTTAATGCTTAAAAAAATCATTTAAAATCAACCAATAATAGCTTTTTGCCACAAAATTGTAAAACACATAAGCCCACCAGTACTCTTGTTCTAGTACTGTTGTGTGTGATAGACCTTCAAAACAATCCTTTAAATGAAGAGCAATATCATCTTTTTTACTTACAAGTGGGGTGTCCAGGCATTGGTTTTTGCTCCAGCGCAATTGAACATGCAATTTTCGCACTTAAAGACATCAAAATAATAATATAGGCCCTTCTCCCGTAGTGTTAGACCATTTTTCATTGTCTTTTAACATTTTTCTGTTGGATTGTTCAACTGCCTTGTTGTGTAAGCATAAGTTTCATAACACGTTTTGTCAAACAATAGTTTTATGTATTCCGAAACAATTGAAAGCACAGATGGCATCTGTGACACATGCTTTTTCAGCAAGTCTTTACACACACCACTATTTGCAGTAAAATGGTAGAGAATGGTGTTATTGTTAGTTTTAGTCCAATTCCAATCTCTCTGCTTTTTTCTGCGTTGTAATATGAACATGTTTTGAAGGGCCTGAAGCATCATCATTGGTTTCATAATTATTTTCCTTGCTGCTTTCTGCACTATATTCATTATTACTGTCACTAAAACTTTCTTCAGTCTGCTTTTCATATTCAGAAAAATCACCACTTTCAGTATTACTCTAATAAAACCTTATCAGTTTTCTCAAACCTTCCTTGTCAGCCACACAGATTCTTTTCACGGCCATGATGGCTACTGATGTGAGAGCAGGAAGAATAAAGTTATTTTTCTTGGTTGAAACACAGTTTGGTGAGGTCATACTGGGAGAATTACAAACATCACATGTCAGCACTTCATTCGAGACATATACAAAGGACATCTGTGAGAAGGAACCTAAACTGCGTGTAGTTATGTAGAGCAATGCAGCATTGCGAGCCGTGTTTGTCTTACGATTGATATGCCAAAAATGTGTGTGCGATCCCTCGTTGTTAAATGATGCAAATGGGTTAACAGGCACTATAGTTCCCCATAAACTTGCCACTGCAGCCATAAAGAAGGAAAGACAGATAAAAAAAGATCTTAAATAATTTAAAAGAAGGCAAGAACAAACAAATGATATTTTCAGTCAAGAGTTCACCGTAAGTGAACTAAATTCTGCTATTGGTAAAGTTAAAGGATAATAATCCCCTGGAACCAGATAAAATATATGCTGAATTTTTTTTAAGCACCTTGGACAGAAAGGAAGAAATGCATTACTAAAACTATTTGATCTATAATATACCTCTACTATTCCTGCAGAGTGGAAAACAGCACTTCTAATTCCTATTCTAAAAAAAGACAAGGCAGCCGATAATATAAATAATTACAGACCGATTTCCTTAACAAGTATAATTTCAGAAACAGCTGAACGCATGGTTTCAACAAGGTTAAATTGGTATTTAGAGATTAATAACACCACAAGATAAGTAAAAGTACATTGAGCTTTGATTGCAGTGAAATAATAAATAAAAGGTAAAATAAGAATAATATGAATATATTCTTGGGTGTCTCTTGTGATAGAAGCTGCAATATTTTCCAGTGGTTTTAGTTTTAACGTAATTTATTTACAGTATTTTTGTTTACTTAATTGCTTTGCCTCAAGTTTGACAGTGGTCAGTGCTGTGATGGTAAACTACAATAATAGCTGCACGTGTGTTTTCATGAGATATTTTTATAATTTGCTTTTATTACAGTCCCTCTTGTTTCATTTCCCCTTTGCAGTTATATGTATGTTATGTTTTAGGAATGAGTGATGAAGCTACTGCAAAGTCAGAGGAACTAGAGAAGGCAGTCAAAGAATTGCAGCAGTTGCTCTTTGATGCCACAGAGAAGTATGGGGAACTGGAAACTAAGAAGAAAGAACAAGAACTTTTGTTTGAGAAGCAGTCTAAAGAAAAGACAGAATGTATAGCTAATCTTAAAAAGGAACTGGACAATGCAAATAAACTTGTGAAGGCAGCAAGGCAAGAAACATTGGAAAGTGCTATAGAGAATTTTTCACCTACTGCTGCAGCTGCAAGCCGTTTTATCAAATCTGGCCTTACATTGACTCAGATGTATCATCAGTATGTAACTGTTTCAGAGGAACTACATCATGAAAAAGAAGAAAATCGTAAACTGAAGTTATACATCAATACCATTCTTGAGGAGATAGAAGCCAAAGCTCCTATCTTAAGGAAACAACAAGAAGAATACCAAAGGGCTGTGGATGACATAGCATTGCTGAATCAGCAGTTAAATGAAAGTATAACTGATCACAGTAAGTTACGTCAAGAATCTGCAGAGGCCATAAAAACTGCAGCTCATCTTACAAGGGAGAACAAAAGACAGAAACAAGAGATTATAGATTTATCAAAGCAAGTGTGTTTCCTTCTCAAAGAAGTGGAGGAAGCACGTGGTGGATCTTTAGTCAGGCACTCTCACATGGACATCTCCTCTAGTGATGTTACCAGTTCATCTCAAGTAATCTCCCAGAAACTTGTTACTTTCAGAGACATTCAGGAGCTACAGGCTAATAATGAAAAGCTCTTAGTCTTAGTTAGAGAGCTAAGCAGTAAGCAGGAGGAAAAGGAGGCAGAGAAAGATGCTATGAATATTGATCAGTTGAAAGCTGAATTACGTTCTTCTAAGGGTGCTGCTACTGAATACAAAGACGCTTTTGAAAGAGCACAGAAACTATCAGAATCTTTAGAGCGACAGCGAGACACATACCGCAGGCTGTATGAGCAGCATGTTGGGAAAGCATTAGGAAAAGAAATTGAAGTACAAGAGATGGAAACATCTACTGCAAAGCCTTCTAAAGCAATGCAAATAGCTTCTAGTAATACATCACCATTGTGTCAAACTGAAAAGGATAAACTAATAAAGCAGCTTAGAAATAAATTAGAAGAGACTGAGAAAGCACTTAAAGAATTGAAGGAGGAATCTGAAACTTATCGTATTGAGCGTCAAACAAATGAACGACTTTTAACTGAAGAATTGGATAACATGCGATTGGAATTGAGAGAGCTGAGAACTCAGAATGCCAAGCTTCTTTCACAAGCAGAGTATAATGAAGAAAGGTTTAAAATTCTTAGTGCTAACACAGGTGTGTATAAAAGCCAAATACTTGCTCTGGAAGAGAAAAACAAAAGCTATAGTACTACTATAGCAAAGCATGAACAGTCTATAGTACACCTTCGAAATGCAGCACTTGAAGCAGAAACAAAACTTGCCAAAACACAAGTGGCAATGGATAACCTGAAGGAGCAGTATAACATAATGAAGATAACAGAAGCACGGCTATTGCAAGAGAAAGAGGTGCTTATGCGAGAAAGGCAAAGCCAGGATGTTCTACGTGCAAATCTTGAACTAATTAAGAACAGTCTTGAGCGATCAGAAGTTGAAGGAAAGGCAAAACTAGAGAGCAGATTAGATGATACCCTTAGAGAGTGTGGTGCCCTAAGGAAAAGGTTGCAGGAAGAGCAAGATCGTTTCAGAGAACTAGCATCCCATCAGGAGCTGCAAGTACAAAATGCCAAGAAACGCCAAGAAGAAGAGGCTAATCTGGCAGCAAGAGTTAGAGAAGAACTCAATTCAGTGAGGGAGGAATTGGCTAAGAAGAAGGCTGAAATTGAAACACTGAACAAGAGAATAAAAGAGGTTGCTGCACCACCCCCAGTGCAGAAAACGCCAACTGAAGCAGAAGTGCTGGCCAAAAAAATGAAGGAGTTAGAAGTGAAGTATGCTCAGGTAGAAACAGAATTGAAGTCAACACAGCAACAGTTGGTTGCTGCAAAGCAGCATGTAAAGCAGTATTCTGAAATTTCTGAATGCACAGAAAAGCAGTTGGTAGAGGCAGCAGCCAAATATGAACAATACAAAGAAACTACTGAAAAGAAACTAGCAGAAGCTAAGAATTCAGAGGATGTACTTAAGAAACGTGTGCTAGAGTTGACCACACAGCTGACTAAATTGTCTACTGGTACAAGTCAGTCTACGGTAGAGTTAAATGCTCAACTTGCTAAGAGCCGTGATGAGTTGAGGTCAGCCCTCACACAGTTAGCTCAGACAAAGAGTGATTTGGACCAAGTAAAGTCTGACCTTGAATCCCTCTCAGGAGCAGTGAAGGCAGCTGAGGAAAAATATTCACATGAGGTAAGACACCTATTTGCTTTCATCCATGTTTGTTCTCTTGTTATTTATTGTTAAAACATTCCAAACTGCAGTGGCTAATCTTGTAGACCAATCAGTAGTGATGGAAAAAACCTTTTTTTTTCCGTAGCCACTTGATCATTGGGTAGAATGAGCTATGCATAACCAAATTGCCTTGGGACCTGCTATCTCTTTGCAACTGTTACAGAAATTTATTATGGACAGTGAATATAAAATACACATATGGGTTTTACTAATTGAAAATAAACATTACAGTTAAATATGAAAATGTGATTAGATTTTTATACTCAAAAGTGAAAATAAATATTATAAAAACAAAAAGAAAATGTATAACAAACACTTTCACATTATTTTATAAAGTAAAAACACCAATTATAAATAAATAAGAAAACAATTTTACACTTACAGATTAAAAAAGAAAACAATTATGTAATAATTTCCCTACCTTACAGAATAAGTAGGCATAGGGTATCAAAGAAGTAGTAAATAATTGTAAAAGAGAAAATTTCTATGTTGCAAGATTCAGCTACATGGCCATTATGCTCTCAATCTTTTATACATACCATATAAAATCTAAGCCACACACTTGTATCTCATATTTTCTCTTTCAGTGTATACTTAAGTTGTTCAATTTAACAATAATTGGAATTTATTGTAAAATATTCTGTTGATCATTAGTAGGGACCAGATATTGGATTGACATCATAGCAAATATTTCACCTAAGGGTAAGGTTATTTGTGCATAGTTTTTTTTGGGGAAGGTTTAATATGCAGCTTAGAAGTTGGTTATGTTTACTGACCAGTTCATCACTAACATCTAGCATTAAGAAAAGGTTATGGATGTTACAGCAAACTGGTTGTTGACAGAAAGCTGCATGCTTGCTACTCTTTGCAGTTAATATAATTGGAAAGTACATTGTGGACAAAATAATTGAATACTTAGTGCATTTTTCTAAATCAAAGAGTGTGAAACTATGCACACTTAAAGTTGAAAGGCATAGTTTGCACTCAGATAAGATATACATTGCTTTTGTTGTAAACGCTCAACTTGGAGTATATTTAATATGCTTTCTTTGACTAAAGTGTTACAAGTGAATCTCTCTTAGGGTTGGTTGTACATACGAGGGCAGTCCCAGAAGTAACCGACCTGACGTATATATAACGATTGTTGTTTCAAACAAATGACTATGGTAGAAAGTATCACTCTTATAAAGCATAAGTTTGACGAGCTATGTTGTGTAGTAATTGTTTGGCAGCCATTAATAGTGAACTCTCTCAGCAAATTTGTAAACATGGATGAAACTGGCCATCAGTATGAGATACAATATTTTCATTTGAAAGGTCTTAGTCCAACTAATATTAAAGCTGAGCTAGATTCTACTTCTTTGTTTACAACAGTAAAATATTGGGTGGCAGAGTTTAAGTGAGGCCATACGAGCTGCCAAGGCGAACATCGCAGTGGTGGACCAAATGAGGTGACCACTCCAGAAATTGTGAAGAAAATCCACAAAATGGTATTGGATGACTGTCGACTGAAAGTGCACGAGCTAGCAGACATCGTAGACATTTAAAAAAGTGCTGTATATCGCACACTAACTGAAAATTTAGACATGAGAAAGCTGTGCGCAAGTTGGATGTTGCGTTTACTCACAACGGAACAAAAACAGTGTCGTGAGGATGTTTCAGTCGAGTGTTTGACAATGTTTCGATGTAATAAAGCCAACTTTTGCATTGATTCATAACCATGGATGAAACGTGGGTCCATCACTTCACGCCTGGGATGAAGGGATAGTCAAAACTGTGGATTGAAAGGGGAGAATCGGCTCCAAAGAAGATGAAGACAGTTCCATCTGCATCCAACGTCATGGCATCAGTTTTTTGGGATGCGCGTGGGATAATTTTCATTGATTATCTTCAAAAAGGAAAAGCAATCAGTGCTGAGTATTATGCGAACTTATTGCAGCATTTGAATGATGAAATCAAGCAAAAACGGCCACATTTGGCGAAAAAGAAAGTTCTGTTTCATCAAAGCAATGCACCAGTTCATACATCCATTATCGCCATGGCCAAAATCAATGAGTTAAAGTTTGAATTGCTTCCTCATGCACCCTATTTACCAGATTTATCTCTGATTATTTTCTGTTTCCAAAGTTGAAGAAATGGCTAGGTGGCAAAAGACTTGCCAACAATGAAGAGGTTGAGTTTGCAGTTGATGGCTATTTTCAGAACTCGATGGTTCTCACTATAAACAGGGTATCAAAGCTATTGAACATCGCTGGCAAAAGTGTATCGAGCTGAAAGGGTACTATGTAGAGAAATAAATATATTTTTTCCCAAAATGTTTGTGTTTTCTTTGTTAGGTAAGCTACTTCTGGGACAGCCCTCGTACTTGGAATAAACCTGATATTCCATGGTTAGGTGCTAATTTGTGTTGTACGATGCTGGAATAGAGTCTTTCAAGGATATAACCACAGAATAAGTTATTCAATGCTTTCATTTGGCAGTAACTTATTCTGATTATAAAAAGCAAATGACTATTTTCCTGCTTTGATACTGGATGCAGATTTGTCCAATATAAATGATGCATTTCTTAATATGTTTTTGAGAACCAAAAGTTTTAAGTCAGTACATCTTAGAGGTGATCTAATAAGTGAAAACAGTGATAATGACAATGAAATTCAATTTGGGAAAGGATACCACACTGAGATAATTTCATGGTTATTTAGAACATATGACAGGCAAATAAATTAAAATGTGATAAAATAAAGTTATTATTTAAAACAAAATATATACCTAGAATATTATCAGCACAATACAAAATTTTATGGAAACAACCAAGTTATATACTACCCAAGATAAATCCAAAATATAGTGTAGCAATTCACTAGTATGAAGCTTAGAGATGTAAAAAGTGAGGTTATTTTGTTATTAACAAAATGCAAACTACTGATTACTTCAAAAGATGTAGAAATATCATTCAAAATGTGAGAAGAGAAATGTGATATCAGCAGGCTGGTGTATCACCACATTATGCAATATGTATATGTGAATGGTCAAACCAAAAATGTGGTGATAGGTATATTGGAAATGCAGGACTTGTTCCATGGCCACCCCTTTTACCTGATATAACATCCTTGGAATACGTTTTGTAGGAATACATAAAACAGAAAGTCATGTTTACACTACATACAACCAAAGAGGATATGAAAAGTTGAATGGTTGAAGCTCGTTTCCTGTTAGTTCCTGTATGCTGTTAAATGTTAGAGAAACTTTTTCAAATGGATCACCAAGGGTTGGATGTTAACGGAGGCTACTTTGAGCATTTAATAAAGGAATGTATGTACTTACTTATACATTTTGTACTATTTTCTACTGCTATGTACTTAAGTGAAAACACCCTAGAACTGCTCAAAAATTCATTTAAGAAAAACATGTTTTTAATAAAAGTTGCATAGTTTATTCAGGGGAACCAGAATGTCAAAACATTTTATCATGGTTCCATTTAAAATTTTGAAGTTGAAACCTAGTGCTCGTTAAGGGGCCCTGCAGGAGTATTTCCTTTATCACAATTTGGAAGGTCCCTTCTACCAATAACATTTGGAAGGCAAAAGCACTTGATTTTCTTGTAGATATTCACTTGTAACATTTATATTGGTCACCTTGTATAAAAAGAAACAAGCAAATAAATACGCATTTTGTTAACTATAATATCTGGTTTGCATTAGCATACCATAGCTGTTTCACTTATTGAGATTGTTTCATCTTTTTTTTATGATAAAAATAAGCTATTATAAGCAATCTTTTGTATCTCTTATATATCTTTTATGTGAAGGAGTCTTCTATTATACCTTTAGGTAAGAAACACGTGTTATAAGATGGCAGTCTTATGGGAATATATTAAAATGCTGTCATTGTATTCATTGCATTCTGGCCATGGTCCAGTATATGTCATCATCAAACTTTTAACCCCGGTTAGGGTGTCTAGGTATCTTTCCTCAGGGTATGAAATTCTTTTTCTGTGCAAATAAACATCTCACAGGACCAACAACTTTACTTCTCTTCCAAAGGAAGCAGTTTTAAGGGTTTTTCATCGGAAAGGCTCTGCTGGGTTTAAACCTAGGACCTTGCCACTCACATAGTAACGGTTACCCCACAGTGGAAATGCCATTGGAAGTAAAAGGCCATAAAAACATGTTATCTCAATTCTGGATGCTTTTTAACTAATTGTCATTCTACGTCTATATTTTATTACAACAGTTTGTTTTCTTGTGAAGAGATTTCTCAGGTCAACTTTTGATTTTTTTTTGTATATTTCATTATCAGATACCTTTAAATTTAAATACACTCACTTGTGTTTAGATGTATGAATTTAATGGTGCAGTTTCTGAAAGACTTATATACTGATTAAACTGAAGTCCTGTTTTCTTCACAGGTTGTCCTTCATTCTGAAGACATTCAGACTCTTGTTGCGGTCAAACAGAAATTTACAGAATTGGAATCTCAGGTTGCTAATATCAGACTAGAGAAGGAAAAGGCAGAAAGCGATCTGAAAGGAGGACAACTGGGTTGGCAGGCTAGAGAAGAGCAGTTGAAGAAGGAAATGGAAAAATGCCAAGAACAGATAAAGAATCTGGATTCACAGAATTCCTTGCTGCATGACCAAATTCAGGCTCTGGGATCGCAGATGGCAATTCTGCAAGCCCAGCTTCCAACATCAAAAGGAAATAAATCATTGAACACCTCAACCTCATCATTGAATACCTCCTTGACAGAAGAGGATGCCAAATCTTCAGAGCAGTTGCTTCAGATCATCAAATATTTACGTAGGGAGAAGGATATAGCAACTACTAAGTTTGATGTAATACATGCAGAAAATTTGCGTCTGAAGACACAGGTGAATTATCTAGAGAAGCAGCTGAGTGAAGCAAATAAAGCTTTAGCAGCAGAGCAGGAAAAAACAGATTCAACTTCTATTACTGCTACAAAGCATTCTGAATTGATGAGGAGGCTAGACACATTAAATGCCATAACAGATAGTAACAGAATACTGCGAGAAGAACGGGATGGATTGCAGGTGAAATCACGAGAACTTTCAGAGCAGGTGGAGAAACTTACAACAGAGCTGGCACCTTTGAAAGAATCCCACAGTGATCTAAATGCTAAAGTTGAGTCAATGAATGCAGAAAATACAGCTCTCAGAGGTGAAGCAGCAAGGTAAATATTATTACTATTTTCTTGGCATCTTGCGTATGCTGTATCCTGAATGTAACATAAGTTAGGTACAGTGTTGGGTTTTTATGACCAATCAATGAGGTATTTCTTGGACATTTCCTTTTCAGCTAGCATTCTGACTGGTTGGAGGCACAAATTTCCATCTCCAGTATTAATTATATACGAGGGCAGATCGAAAAGTAATGCACAATAATTTTTCTCTGCTTTGGTATTGCAGCTGGAATGTTTTGCAATTTCACACAGATATAGTTTGAAGTTTTCGCTACAGAGGGTATACTTTTTGTTTCATGTGCAGCTCTAGCGAGAGAAGTGTGAACTATGCAACAAAGATGGCACACATGTTTCTGTCCACGTGTGAAGAGCAGAGAGGTGTGGTTCAATATTTGTGGGCCAAAGGGCATAAACCGAGTGATACTCACAGGAACATGCATGGCATGTATGGGGTTTATTGTATGGACCTTAGTGATTTGCCACACTCCAGGAGGCCGGTAACAGCTGCAACCCCGCAGAATGTCAGAGGCATCAAGGCGGTATTTTGAACGACCAGCATGTGCAACTGCAAACCTTATCGCAACAGTTCAACATTTCCTATGGTGCAGTGTATGGTATTGTTCATGACACATTGAAATTTCATAAAGTTAGTGCTTGCTGGGTGCCTAAGAACCTGACAGACAACTACAGGGGACAGCGAATGATGACGAGCTTGGATCACCTAACGCGGTACACCTCAGAAGGGCATGACTTTCTGAAAGGAATCGTCACTGGTGATGAGTCATGGGCATACCACTACACGCCCGAACCCAAGCAGGCAAGTATGGAGCAGAAACATGCTGGTTCCCCAGTGAAGAAAAAATTCAAAGTGAATCAATCTGCTAGGAAAGTGCTTGTGATGGTGTTCTGGAATATGCATGGTGTTGTATTGGTGGACTTTGCTGAACATGGGATCACTGTGAATGCTGCAGCCTACATGAAAACTTTGGTGAAGTTGTGTCGTGTCCTTCATGACAAATGCCACAACATGAATGCTGACGATGTCAAAATTCTACATGGCAATGCTTGCCCCCATATTGCTGCTGTTGTTTGTCAGAAAATCACCATATTTGTTTGGGAACTGCTCCAGCATCCACCATACAGCCCGGGCTTTGCACCGTCAGACTTTCATCTGTTTGGTCCCATGGAGAAATTCCTGACCAGCCAACGCTTTGTGACAGATGCAGAAGTGAAATCAGCAGTCCGCAGATGGCTATATTACAAGGAAACAGACTTCTACGAACAGGGCATATTGAAACTGTTATCACGATGGGAGAAATGTGTTAAGAAACTTGTTGACTATGTCAAAAAATAGGTAAACGGTGTAAGTTTTTTTGTGATTTTTTGTTGTTGTTTTAACTATTAAACTTTTTTGTAAAAAAATTATTGTGCGTTAATTTTCGATCCGCCCTAGTATGATGCCATTGCAGCTAAATTCTTCACATTTGTTATACATTTATGCATATTGATTTAAAGCTTAACATTATGTATGGTGTTTCATAGGTTGAGACAAAGGGTTAACTTTCTCATAGAAAGAACAAGCAAGGCTAGTCCAGAAGATTGGCGGCGACTACAGCAAGAGAGAGAAACACTAGCTAGGCAATTGACTGCTGAAAAGGAAGCCCACCAAAAATTGCAGGAAGAAGCAAGAACCCTTCGTCAAGATAAATCTCGGCTTGAAGAGCAGGTACATAAAAACATTTTCTTAATGTTTATATATCTTTATAAAGTTAAAGGATTAGTTTTCTAGTTGTAACTACTTTCATATTTTAATAACTCCCTTTTGTCGCAAAACATATCCGGAATTTCATTTTTCCGTTGTGCACACTTCTGTATGGATATCAGAAGCACGAGTACTCACTTGTTTTCGGCAAAAGTTTTGTCCCATTTTAGAAGTAATGTTATGCACTGTACAGATACCTACATTTTTAATATTAATTTGCTAATATTATTTGATGTTAAGGCTCTGCCATTTCAGATTATACTTTGCAAATGTTTTCTGATATATTTTCCAAAATTTAACATCTTCTTTCTAAGTGGTAGTTCGAGATGAAGGACCAGGAATTGAAACAGTCTCTCTTTCAGCACTTCATTCAATAACTTTGTCAGCATCACTTAACCATGGCTTAAGAAAGGAAGTTTTGGCGTTGCATAGTGCAGCATTTTCTTTCTGCTACCTTTGCAAGGATATTTTTTTGCTCATTGCACCTTTATTATCTTTTAAGGCTGAAGACCATACCCATATACATTATGGTGTTGGAAGGCTTACATGACACAGAGGAGTATGCGGGACATTATGGGATATATGAGCTGCTTTTCCCAGTTCATTAAAATAACAAATTGGATGTACTAACAAGAATAATGTGAATAGTAAATGATATACAATTTTCTTTTACTACAAAAGAATAGATGTAATTTAAAATTTTTATTCTCACAAAAAAATGTTTATTTTTGCCCAGCAGTTCTTTATCTTTCAACTTCATCTAGCAAATCATTACAAACTAGGTATGTCACAGAGCCTTTCTTTAATCTTGAAGTTTAATTCTCACTGCTTTAACAATTACCCTTTTCACCACTTTGTAAACACATTTGCAGATTATCTCATCAATGCCTTCCTATTCCAGACTTCAATTTCTCTCAAAGACCTTAAAATTAAGACTTTAAATCTAAAACAGTGAACATTTTCTTTAACAACCCTTGTCTTGCATTAGGCCCATACTACTAAATCAGTATAGTTGAGTTTTTGAGTAGTTATTTTGCTTAAGCCTTTTTGATGTGGAATTTAGAATTCTTACCAAAACATTTACTCTGAACATGAATTATAAAGCTCTTGGAAATTAACATAATAAAACATAATGAAAGATAATGAAAGGGACGTTCATAGGTAAGCTATAACAGGCAACATCATAAACATGGGGGGTAGCAATATATGCCACTAAACAATTCAGTTCCTATTGTAGCGTACTTCAATTCAATTCAATGTGCACTGAGCTAGATTTTGAAGCAACAGGCATTCTGGTACAAGAGTTTAAACTAATCATTTTAACAGTATATAGATCTCCCAAGGGAAACCCTATCATTTTCCTTGAAAAACCTCTTTAATTCTCTTTTAATCCCAAAATGGAAACATTACAATATTGTTCTTGGAGGCGATCTAAATGCAGATTTTGATGTAACGGGGGACAAACAAACTGTAAAAGACTTTAAAAATCTCCTTAGACAAGTGGATTTCAAATACACTAATACCAAACTTACAAGGGTGTCTGCCTGCCTGGATAACATATTTACCAATATACAATTAACACGAGTAAACTGTGACACTGCTACCTTCCCACACTCAGACCATGACTCAGTCTGGCTTTCAATAAAAGAGCTCATGTTAACCAACCAATCGTTATTGGAGACCAAAACCAAAACCATAATTTCAAGGCCAATAACTGGTACCAATCTTTCAAACTTCAGAATATCCTTATGTAACATTGAATGGAGTAACCTACTATATAAATCGCAACTCTCATATTTACTGTCAGCAAATGAAATCTTTGAAAGATTTTTCTTAACTCTAAAGAATACATTCGAACTGTGTATACCAGAGAGAAGGTGCACTGTCAAAATTAACTTAATGCGTAAGAAAGGTAGAAATAAATCATCAAACACCTGGTATACTCCCCAACTAGCCGACCTGAAAAGAAGAACAATGACATATTCAGGCTTATTTAGGAGAGAAAAAACGGACAGGGCCAAGCAACTCTATGTTACAGCAAGAAATGAATATAAAGCTGCTATAGATGAAGCGAAAAGACTTCATAACTTGAAAAGTATAGAATTATCAAATAACAAATGTAGGAAAGCATGGAATCTGATCAATTCTGTTGCTAAATATCCCGAACACGACGAAATAGAAATCACCCCTGATGACTTTAATAACTTCTTCATAAAATCAGTCAAAGAAATTAGAACCAATATTGTGCTTCCTGATAAAACAGCAATTGATTTAATAAAAGAAAATAAGAATAGTCAACACCCTGAATTTACCTTCTTGCAAGTAACTCCAGAAACAGTACTAAGGACAGTGATTAAACTCAAACCATCTGATAGCGCCGACATCTATGGTTTATCTAATAATTTACTAAAAAAAGGTTATAGACTGCATAAATGAACCCCTCACATTCTGTTTAAACAAATGCTTGGCTCAGGGAGTTTTCCCTGAAGTATTGAAACTGTCCAGAGTCATTCCAATTTATAAAAACGGAGATAAACATCTAACAGCTAGCTACCCTCCAATATCTCTCGTTCCCATTTTCTCAAAAGTACTAAATCGATTATGTATACTCAATTATATAATTATTTTGAATTGAACAACATTATTACCAAATCGCAATATGGATTCAGGAAAGGGAAATCTACCTGTGATGCAATAGTTTCATTAACAAGAGAAGTACTCACAGCATTTGAAAACAAAAATTGTGCGCAGGCCTCTTTCTGTGACTTAAGCAAGGCTTTTGATTGCGTGGACCACAATTATCTACTTAACAAATTAATATTCTATGGATTAAAAAACCCAGCAATTGAACTACTTAGATCATACCTAGTAAAGCGAAAACAGAAAGTTTGCATAGGCAGTAAGAAGTCAAAAATAGCAGAAACTAAATATGGTGTCCCACAAGGTTCAATTCTGGGACCTTTATTAGTTTTAGTAATGATTAATGATCTACCATCTTTTGTAGTCTCTCATTCTACTTTGTATGCATATGACACTACATTTTTTAATATGAGTAAAGATTTACAGACACTCAAATCCACAACAGGAATCACACTGACCCAAGCAGACAAATGGTTCAGAGCTAATGGCTTTCTACTTAATAAACAAAAGACACAACACATGATTTTTAACTGTAGAGATACACATAGTACAAATCACACGGATAAAGTAAAATTCTTAGGCGTTATAATAGATAATAAATTAACCTGGGCACCACATATAGAGTTTATAACAACTAAACTCTCTAGAGTAATACATTTGATTAGGAAATTGAAAATGCATGTTCCTGAAGTATACATTAGATCTGCATATTTTGCCTTCTTCCACAGCATTATTTCTTATGGCATTTTACTTTGGGGCAACAGTACTCACATTCATGATATTCTTGTATTACAGAAAAAAGCTATTCGCATAATGTCTTATGAATCAAAATTAGCTCATTGTAAACCATTATTTAAGAAATTAAAAATTTTGACAGTAATTAATTTGTACATCTACACAGTGATATTGTTTATAAAACAACACATATCGTAATTACAAAACAGACAAGACATTCATTCTTATAATACTAGATCATGTCAACTGATTGATATACCATATTGTAGATTGACTACAACACAGAAGAGTTTCGAAATACTTGGCTCTAAATTGTATAATAAGCTACCAGTAAAGTTAAAACAAAGTCCCATACCTAGTTTTAAGAATAAATTGTATGACTGGCTTGTTACTAAACCTTTTTATTCACTACAAGAATTTTTTGATGAGTAGGTACATCTTAGTACCAATAATAATGTAAATATAATTTTGTAAATAGCCTATACTAGCATTATACTATCTGACGTCTATTACTGTAAAAGTTCAATGACAATAAAATTATTCTTATTCTTATCAAATACAAATATACCAGTCTTATAATTGTAATGTACTCCTTATTGTATACTGGGATATGGTGTTGATGTCTCGTAAACAAGGTTCAAACTTAGTTGCAGTGAATGTTCAGCCTCTCAGTAGACTTTGAACAAATAACTAATCCCGGCTGTGGTATTGAATTTTTCAGTTGACTCTATATTAAATAACTTATTACTTGCTTCACCGATGCCCCTTAAATATCCAGTTCTAGACCAAAGCATCAGTAATGTAAAACACTATATACTGTAGACTGTCCTTCAGTATGTTGTTGTCAACTTGGCCTATCAACACATGTGTATACATAGCTTTGTATTTTGAAAGAAAACAACTGACAACTTTGCATCCATCTAATGAAGCCTTAGTTGGAAGCTACCCTTTTTCAGTGTCACAGTGCCTAGGCTAAGGAAGGGAAAAGCTGTTATTACTCAAAAGTAGCTGTTTTAAAACAAGCTCCAGTGAATATGGGCATAATGCTTCAGCTGTTGTATTTATATATGCAGACCAAGTTTAGCAGTAATAGGAGGTTCAAATCTATAAGCTGAAGAAGCATGTTAATTTAGTTCTTTTTATTTGCAGCATGTGCCCAACTCCTGACAATTATGGCGCATAGTGGTATTAGGATTTAAGTCATCCCAAACTTGAAAATATTATTGGTTACTGGGGCTTATGTAATATGAAGCTATAATCTTTCAGAATGTAAATTCTAGTGCGAGTTTCCTTTCATTACCATTCTATTGTGTCTCACCTGAGTGGAATACTATACTACTTTCATTCCAGGTGGCTTCTCTGCAACGTCAGAATGTTCAGCATTTGGAAGAATTGAGGAAGCGTGCAGAGGAAATAAAATCATTGAACCAAACTGTCAACAAGCTTCAGGAAGAACTAAATGAAACAAAAACTAATTTAACAAAGAAGAATGATGAATTGGCAACAATTACAGAGGATCTTGGAGCTAAGGAAGCAATGCTCACAGATGTTAGAAATAAGGAAATGCAGGTTGGTACAGTAGGAACAGTTGGTAACTTTGGTTTTTTGTATAATCTTATTTTCTCTACCACATATATAGCAATACATGTTTCGAGGCTCCCTGAATCCAAAAAAAAAAAAGAAAAAACAGCATTTAGGAAAAGGTCCTTGTGTGTGGTTGGGTGTCATTACTTAAAAATGAAATGTCAGATAAATAACAAATTTGGGATTTAAATTCAATACCTTCCCAAGATGCAACATGAAGATTTTCAAAATTAAATTGTTTTATTAATCCCCACCCCAAACTAAACTTTACATGGAACATTTTTTCAACATATTTTGATTTTTTGAAAAATGTAAAGTGGTTTTATATTATGTGATTCGTTGCATTGTTCTGGCTCCATTTAATATGGGTAATTTTGCACTGAGTGGCTGATTCTGATGCTATCTTTTAAATCTATTGTACTCACCTGAGTCAAATATCTAGACTCGTCGATGTATCTCTGTGATGTTTCTCTAGCTGGGTTCCGATTTTATTTCTCTGTTGCCTCTCGTGCTTGTCATATTTTTGTAGTGCATGAGCAATTAGGATTTTTTTTTACTGATATCTCGGGTCATGGTATGGGGAGGTATTGTAAATTAAATAATGAATTTTCAGCAACTTCCAATTTATTCTGAAAAACTTGTTATTTTACCAAAATAATGCTTGATTCACAATTATTAATGATCTTCTCACTCGATAATCTAATTTCAGATGTGGATTATAACTTTGAATACCCATCCAATATTTGCAATATTTCCTATTTGCAATCCCCTTCTTCTCCAGAAAAACCTTATACAGGGTGGACCATTTAAATTGAGACTGTACAATATCTTCAAAACTAAGTGTTGTAGAAAGAAATGTCCTGAATAAAAGTTGCTTGATATTATGGGGAAAAAGTAAATGCCATTAGTCGTGTTTTATTTGGAGGACTTTATGATAAATTAACCCTAAAATGACCATCATAATGTCCTCCAAACAAAACACGACTAATAGATTTACTTTCTTCCATAATATCAAACAACTTTTATTAAACACATTTCTTTATACAATGCTTAGTTTTGGAGATATTGTAGAGTCTCAACTTAAATGCTCCACCCTGTATAGTACTCATCATTGCTATGGTTACCAAATCAATAAGCATTGTTGTCTTACCCCTCAACATAGCAATTCATGTGATAACAATTTTTTCTCAATGAGTTTATTTAGAATTGACTATGCAGTGTACTAAAATAATTAATGTTTTTCCCTCTTTTCCCAATATTTCATTTGATCTATCCAAAATATACACAAATATTGCCTTGAATGAACAAAGAAAACTTAAAATATTTATAAGTTATTAGCTTAACACAAATTAACAAGTATTTAAAATGTTTGATTATTTTTAGCGAAGTCCCATCTTGAATTCTATTCCATTTTTTATTTTAATTTCTAAACAATCACCCTTCCAAAAATCTGATCCTCTTAATATCTGTCTCAATTGCCTCTATGTCTTAAATTAAAATTTGTCTATACATTTCATTTACAATCCAAAATTTTTGAATTTTAATTTAAGTAATAATTCCTCTTGATCTTAAATAAAATTTACACCAGATCATATTTACTGCTCCTAACTATGTGAGTGTATCTTGTGTAAGTATTTTGTGTCAGCATGGCATCTTGTGCAATTTTGAGGTTACGTAAGCATGCCTTCCTAACATCTTTGATCACTTTCTTCATCTTGCAGGTATTGATAACATGTGACGAATTTTATCTATATTTTGTCTAAAATAATTATTTTTAGGAAATAGGAACATTTTTTCCTTGTCTTTGCTTTGTGTAAATTTCTGTTGTGATTGATTAGTTCTTTTCTAAGCTTCCTCCTATGTTCTTTTCATATACTTTTTACTTTAACTTTCAGTGCTATTCTTGTTTTGCCTTTTCTATACTCTCCACATTAATCATTACTTATTTTAGTACTTCTTGCTTATGATTTCATCATTGCATTAGCCCCCATGAGAGTATCAGACATCTTCTTTTGTATTTTTATTTCATCGTAGTGCATTATTTCTTGTATTCATTGCATCTTTTATTTCTTTAATTTCTAATGAAGAATTCTTATATTTTCTTTTCTTTATTGTTGCAGTTTCTATTCCCTGTTT
This sequence comes from Deroplatys truncata, assembly GCA_030765065.1. Taxonomy (NCBI): domain Eukaryota; kingdom Metazoa; phylum Arthropoda; class Insecta; order Mantodea; family Mantidae; genus Deroplatys; species Deroplatys truncata. Next base: position 95,588,134 of record CM060979.1, read on the forward strand.
AGATTCTTGAATACTGTGTCAAAAAGATTTATTTTTCGTCGCACAAGTTTCTTGCATGGATTACTTTCTTCATTTATTAATTTCTCTTCAATGATGACTGAAATTTTTTTCTCTTCTTTAATTCTTGTTTTAAGCACTTTATTCTGATCACAATTTCCATTTCATTATTGCATTCCTGTAATAGCTTGGATCATAAATCTTTGTTAAGTTTATGGGATTTTAGTTTTTTATTTGCTTTATTTCCTTTTTCAGCATTATGATTTATGCTTTTCTTGATGATACGAAAGTATTACATGTTTTAATTTATTAGTTTCCTTTCAATAAATTTTATTTATACTTTAATTAAAGTTAAATTTCTTTTTTAATGTAATACTTTATAGGAAACATGTGAAGTAGTTAAAATATTATTAAAATGTCTTTTTGTTTATGTTTTTGTTAGATCCCTATCCAAATGTCAGTTAAGTATCTTGTAATTTTCTTTTACATTCATGCTTTATTTGTTTGGTTATTTTAGTGTCATATTTGTAAAATTTTTAAATTTTGCATTTTTAGTTTTATGCTTTTGTGTCTGAAGTGTTTGCTTTAAATGGTTTTAATTTGTGTTTGTGGTGTCTACCCATTAGTTTTCTATTTGTATTGTATAGCTCATAATTATTTTATTACAATTAATGATTCAGTTTATAGTAGTTTCATCTTACTATTTCTTTTTGCTGATGCCTTAGAGATGCTGTGCTTTCTTAACAATGCTTTTATCTCCTATTTGTGGCGTTCTTGTATCTTTTTGTTTTGCTGCTTCTTTTCTCACTCTTTTCTTGAATTCTCCTGAAAGCTATCTGGCATTTTTCCCTTTCTGATATCTCTCTTTGTGCTGACATGGTTGTAGGAATGTCTATGATTAAAGATTTTGGCTTTGTGTTTAACATTAGCTCAATTGGTGAAAATTTTGTTGCAGGATTAATTGTTTTGGGGATTTCCTCTAAATAGCTGCATTTATCAACCCAGGAGGTATGATCATTGTGGCATAAAATTCAGAAATAAATTGAAATATCTCGCATAATCTTTTCTTTTGGATTTTCCTATGGATAATATGCTGAAGAATAGAATAATTTGATGCCTAGTTGTTGTGGTGTGTGTCTGAATAATTTACCTTTGTGCATGGTTGCATTATCAGACCATATAGCTTGCTTTTTACCATATTTTGTTATGTAGTCTTTTATGATCTTGTTCATGCACGTGCTACTTTTGATGTCTTTCACTGAATATATTTTCACTAATTTGGTAAAAGCATCTAACATTACAAAATATGTATTTACCCGTATTTCTTCCCACTGGAATGAATGAATGAAGTAAGTATTATTTATGGACGCTCTTTAACTGCTGTGGTCCTTAACGTCCTATTCTATATTGGGCGTGAAAGACCAGAAATTTTGCTCATAGGCCTCTTTTATTAGGCTTGAGGTTCTTTTACATGCCGTAAATCTACGACACAGGACCAACGAATTACTTCCCTTTTGAAGGATGACATACTAAGGATTTTTATGCCTGGAAAAATCCATTGCTCTCTGCCAGGTTTGAACCCACGACCTCAGGAACTAGAACATGGTAACCACTACACTATGGAGGGCAACCTCCACCAGAATTCTCTATGCTAGTCGATGGTTACCAAAGCATTTTTGCCATCTTGTATGATTGATTGTGGAATTTTGTGTGGTTTAGCTTTTTGACATAACACACGTGTTGAAATAAATTTTCTCACCTTTTTCCCTAAATGTATGTATAAGATGTCACTTAGAGCTAGAGTTGTCTTTTCACTTCCTAAATGAGCTGTGTTGTGAAATGTTGATATGATGTTGTTTTGTATGGAGTTTGTGATAATCATCTTCCATTTCTTTATGTCTTGTCCATGCGGTTTAAATAATATTCCCTTGAACTTTCCTATCATTGCATCTGTTCTAGGTTTTATGTCTGGTACAGTGTTGTATATTAATTTTAATTCTGCGTCGTCTTGTAGCTGGGCAATGTTCTGTACGTCTTTTAGAATAGCATTGTTTTCTTTTAAGTTAAAGTTCATAAGTTTAATTTCATGGTGTGGATTGTTTGTGGTTTCTGGTATGTTCTGATTTTAGTCTATATAACATATTACTGAATATGTTCCCTTTATCAGGAATGGGATGTGATATTTCATGGATGTAATGTGAAATTTTTGAATTGGTTAGCTTGAATTTCCTTATGAAAGTTGGGTTTACAGGATCTGTGTATGCTATTTATTATTTTGTAGTTGTTTACATATTGTCTAAACTTCTGTAAGGCAATTCGGTGATACATGAATTTGCTTGGATTTTTGTGAGAAATCTAGATGCTGTGGCTATCACATGGTTTTTGCCTTTTTCATCCCTTTGAGTAATTACATAACCAAGTGAGCGTATGCTGGCATCACTATATATGTGAAATGGTAATTCTGGATTGGGTCATTCTAAAAGAATTGATTTTTGAGCAGCTCCTTTATGCTCTGGAATGCTGTTCCATGTCCATTTGATATCTTTTCTCAATAAATTCCTGAGTGGTGCTATCTCTTGCGTAGTTGATAAAGAATTTTTACTTGTATTGCAAGATGCCTATGAATCTCCTTAACTGCTTCAGTTTCTTGGGTGGTGGAATGCTCTCTATTGCTTTCACTCGTTTGGGATTTAGTTTTATGCCCTCTGGAGTTATGTGGACCAGAAATTCTGCTTCTTTTACAAAAAATTCTGACTTATCCAAGTTTGTCATGTTATTTTCTCCCAGTTTTGCCAAAACAGAATTTGTGATTTAGGTGTGTTTCTGAGTTTTTGCTGTACAGAAGAAAATCATCTACGTATTGTGTGAAATTCTTTTACACTGTCTCAAAAATCATATAAAGCTCTTAAAAGTGCACTGCTGCTAATAGATAACCCAAATGCACATTTCAAAAACTTAAATACTTTCCCTTCTGAATAAAAGCAGCTACTTTCTAACTTATTTGTGCAGCAGTAGTGCAGTTAGCACTAGACTTGAGAAATGTTTTCCTCCCTTTAATTTTGAGATTAGCTGATCTACTCCTTCCATTCTAAAATGGTCTGGTAGTGTGTATGCATTGATCTTTCTGGTTTCTATTGTCATTCTCAATTTGCCTCCCTTTTTGTGAACCCAACAGATTTGATGTGTAGCTAGACATAGACGGTTCTATGATTTCATATCTCAACATTTTCTGGATAACCTCATTTGCTTCTATACAAATTGAATTTGGTATGGGCCTTGACTTGTGAGTGAATAGTACTAAGTTATTGACGTCAAATGTGAGTGTACTTGTTACAAGTTCCCTGCTTTTTGTGTAGTTCCCAAGGTTGCGGGTTCAAACCCGGCAGAGGGTGATGGATTTTTTGGGCGTAAAAATCCTTAGCATGGCTTCCTTCGGAAGGGAAGTAAAGCCGATGGTCTCATGTCATAGATTCATGGCATGTAAAAGAGCCTCAAGCCTGATAAAGAGGCATCTGAACAAAATTATCGGTCTTTCACGCCCAATATAGAATGGGATGCTAAGGACCATAGTAGTTAAAGAGCGCCCATAAATAAAACTCTATTTATTTATTTATTTATTTATTTATTTATTTATAATGGTTGATGGATCCTCAAATTGATCCGCGGTCCATAGAGTTACTTGCTATTCATCTTCTCAGGATAAGGGAAAAACCCTGGAAAAAAACCTTATCCATGTAACCCACCCTAACCAACTTATGACCTCTTGAATTGTGAGGCAGATATGCTACCCCACACTGTAGAGATGTTTACATTGATGCAGGACACCAATAAGATTCACAAAGTATAAATAACAAACCGATATCATATGAGAGATGGTAATTAATACATACAGAGAACATTAATGTCAATAAGCAATTACTATGACTAAATTAACAATAGTTAAAACGGACTATAGAAAGATGGTCAAAAAGCGTATAGATTCCTACGTAATATACAATATAGGGAAGCCAAAAAAAAAATACAAAAAAAAGCTATCACAGAGGACCATGAAATAGCCAATAAACTTAACAAATACTATGCTAATGCTTATAAATTATCATCTAACACTAAACAAAAACTCCTCAAGAAAAATACTGAAGAGTGCATCAAATCAACAACTCAATTTACAAATAATATTTATACTTTTTCTACCACGTATCTGTAGGTAAAGGAAGTATTTATTGCTCATATGACTGTTTTCTGGCCACTGCCCCATCATTTTTCCTCACTCCAACATTTTGACCACTTGTTGAAATAAGGATGGCATCTCCTAGTGCTGTAGCATGGTGGTACATGGGATGACTGACATAGCAAAATGTGGCTTCTCCATTGGCTGATACTCAGGGCCAATCAGCAGCACAGTGGGCTGTGTCAGGATGCCCACCCAACTGCCTGTCATGGACCTGCAAGAAAACACAAAGAATGCCTCAAGCAGCTGGCTAATCACAGAGCAGGGAAGGTCTTGTGCCTGTGATTGGTGGTAAATGTGAACAAATGGGTAGGTGGGTTTCTCAGGTCCTCTAGAATAAAAAGGGTTACTTGCGGTGCAGTGCAGCCCTCAAGATGACCTCAACAACAGGTTGAAACTTTGGGGAGAGTAACAATGATGTAGCGGCAACCAGAAAGCAGCCATATAAATGAGACTAGCTGCTGAAGCATATGAGAACAGAGGAGGTATTGCATTCCACACAACATTCCACCCAAAGGTTTCATATCAAGATTTCAATTGAAATGCATGCTTTAAAGCCCTTGAATAAACAAAAGAAGCATTTTTAGAAAAAAAGTCTGTGCATCTCTGTGTGTAGGTGCATGTGTGTGAGAAAGCATTAGAACTTGTTTAATTTAAATACCTTCCAAATGTGATGCCAAGATTTTCAAGAAACTCCTCCCATCCCAAACAACCCTTTACTTAAAATTGTTATTTTTTATTTTCTCAAAAAGTTGCTGTAAAGATTTTGATTAAAATACCATATCTTTACGATATTTATATGAAACAAAATGTATATCTTGAATTTTCTGAACATAGCCTGCAAAGGCCTTTTCATTCTGAAAGAATTTATACATTGTAAATCATGAGATGGACAAAAACTTACTATGTAACACCCAATTTGTTCAAAATATCTTTGTTGTGGCATCAGCCAATACTGAGATATTGTTATTGGTTTGAATTTATCAATACTTTTGCCATTATTTATTGCTATTGTTATTTAGTTGTTTCTTGCAATGTCAAGGAAAGATTATAGAATTTGAAGGACAGCTTTTAAACACCTGACTATCAACTTGGTGACTTGATTCCTTTAGTGCCTACAATGAAATGTGAAATGAAACTCTTTCTGCAGAGGTATATCTCAATTAACATAAAATAAATTGAAAAATAAACTTTTGTAAAAATAGTTTGTAGAAGTTATATAAAATAAGCAATTATGGGTAGATAAGTCCTGTGATGTAACACATCAAAATTTTTAAACCAGAAATTTAACATTAAAGAATTAAACATTGCAATTAATAATCTAAAATATCTCCAGGTTGGACACAGCAATACCATTTATCAAGTATCTTGGGGAAAAAAAAACAAAAATCTTCTTCTTTTGCTCCTCCTCCTCCTCCTCCTCCAATGATGTGGGACATTTTAGTTGCTATGCCATTGCACCTCTAGCATCCCAATAAAATGCCATTGGGTGCTTTTGTTTTCTTTTTCCAAAATAGGGCATTGTAATAAATGCTCCTGTCCTTAACTGAATTTGGATTGTTGCACAGTTGTCAGAATTTAAAACTTTTAATGTATGTAAATGTTTTGCCAGGCAGTCATTAAGACTCCTGTATCATTATAACCTATAATGGAATACAAAAGTACCAGTTGAATGGAAAAAAGCACTAGTAATACCTATTCTGAAATCAAATAAACTTCAGATAATTTTTCAAGTTACCTCCCATTAGCACTAACCAGTGCATAGGAAAAAGTTATTTTCAAGTGGTTAAATTGATTTCTGGAAACAAACAACTTCATTTCAACTAGCCAGGCTTTAGAGGATACCGTTGAACAAATCAACAAATTTTAAGTTTTAACCAAGATATTACAGATGTCCTGAACATAAAAGAAGATACTTTAACAATAATTATTGATTTTCTCTATTTTAAGATACAAATTACTTGAAAAATTACAAATTTTACATGTTCAAGATGAATGCTACACTGGATCGGCAACACTTTATTGACACCAAATATAATAATCATTTATTTATACAATGTAATTTTTCATATGAAATCCCAAGAGAAACAATTTTATAGGTACTTTTTTTGGGGTAATTGTTAAATGTCATTCTAAGAAGTTTATTTCTGTTTTAAATAACATTTTGCATTCAGTTGATATTTTAATGTAGCTTGTGAATTTTTGAGGGTGGTGAAGAACAGAGCATTGATTTGTTGTCCATGAAATAATATGAATCCAGAGAAATTATAATTCATAGTTGTGTGTTAATAGCCTGCAGAAGCAAAATGTGGTTGTAATTACAGTGTTTGCATTGTAGAGAGAAACTGTATTTTAAATCACTTAATTCAAACTAAACTTGCTTTTTAAAGAAAATAACCCAATATTTTAAGAAACATAGCATTGCTTTTCCAGGAAAAATAACCTTGCTTTGAACAGGTTTCTTATCATTAATCATTCATTTCATGCCATTGCCTGTGGTGCCATAGTAGTATCATTGGCCTTTAAAAAAAATGACTTAAGTTTAGCTAAACAGACATATTTAAAGTGACAAAATTGGACAAAACATGTAGGATGCCTATATTTTTCTAAATTATACTGTCCAAAATAATGGAAATTTTCCTTGTAAGCACTTATTGTGATTTATTTTTTTCCTGTTAGGTTGTTTTGTTTAATCAGGAAATATAATGTGCATTTCCACCCTAAAATCAGGGCAGAGAAATATAAGTGCAATGTTTTAAGACAGTTTTTTGATTAAGCATATAGTGTCTGTAATATGGTTCTTACCTTCTCCTAGTTATTTTAGCTGTGTCCATACTATAGGTTTTAGCTTGTCAATTTGCTCTTTGAAGGATTTTTATTGGCATTATTCAGTTCCACTAATAAGTATATTTGTTTCTTTATTATCTTTCCAGATTCGTAAAATTGCCAAAAAATATAAAACACAGTTTGAAGAGTTGAACAAAACTATTGAGGAGGAGCGCAAGATAGCAAAAGAAAAAGAAGAAGCTTCTGCTGCTGCAGCAGTGCCAGCTGTACCCGTAGTCAACATAGCAGACATTGCTTCAGAGGCACAGGAATCGTTACGAGAAGAGGGCAGGCGAGAAGTGGAGCAGAGAATTAAAGAAGCTGAAACTAGACACTCAGATGTGGTTAAGGAGCTCACAGAGCAGGTTTGTACTTAGAGAACTATGTATATATTAGCTGAAATACCTGGCGTTGCCCATGGTTTGACAGTTTATTCCTACAACATTTAGCCTTAGGTTGCACTTACTCAATAGCCCTGCATTTCTTTGAAGGCATTTAAAAAGTGTTACACAAGATACTAATTAATTAAAGCTGTCATGACCCTCTAAAGAAAAGAAAGAAAAAAGAATAATATTAAAAGTGCTGAGAAAAACCTATGCTAAAGCACTGCTGAATAGCTACAAATACCACAGTTTGTAATGAAATTTCTCGTGAATGCAGTTGAGCGACGGTTCCACACTGTCTCATTCAGAACGTCTCATTATTTGTAGAGAAGATCTCGGTTGGCAAGAAATAATAGCAGTTTAAGTAACACCTATTAACCTTGTTCATTCTCAGTAACCAACATACACTAAACTACTAAGAAAATACACGAAAGACAAAATAAAATAAAGGCCCAAACGAATATACAAAGAAAAGAATAACAATAAGAAGAAATACTTCGACTGGTTTGTTGCTGCTGTTCTTATCCATGCCCACTGTCATTTTTTGTCACTCAGTTTTTGTTTTTATGCTTATAAAAGCATCACAAACTTCCCATGTAGAAGGAAACCATAAAGAAAGAAATAATTCCCTACCTAATGCCATTAAAGATATAAATAATTATAATGTGTTTAAAACTAGAACAAAGGCTTTCTTGCAGGAACACTGCTTCTACACCGTAAAGGAATATTTACAGTTTAATAAATCCTTGTTTGCATAAGACATTGTACTAATCCGTTAAGTTATCTAGTAGTATGTCATTTAATTTATAAATATATCTATTGTACATCATAGTTGAACTCAAATTATATATAACTTTATTGTAATGTAAATATATAAATTTAACTATTGACATATCCTGTATCAATGTACTATGTACTGAATTGATGTTAAAGGATTAAATAAATAAATGCCAAAGTAAAAAAAAAAAAAAAAAAGAAAGAATGCTTTTGTGTTATTTTATATCAATACACAATAAATAATCATATGAAGATAAAGAAGAATAAGAAATGGTATTTTGTCTGCTTTGAAGCTGTTGTCACAGTCCAACATAAGTTTCAAATATTTTAACTACTTCACTGTGTTTCCCATTAACTGTTATGATAAGTTTGAAATGTTAATTTTTAACCAAGCGATTATAGACATTTGCATAATCATAGCCACAGGTGACATAGTTATTGTAGTTTATTCGACTGTGTTATTACACCATGATCAATGTCAGAGAGGAGATCAGTGAATAATATGTGAACTTACTGTTCCTTTGTTATTTTTATGAGGCCGTGAAGGTCTAAGTAATTATTCTTGTGTTGGCAATATTCGACCTATTACCAATTATAATTGAGAAGTATATAGATGATATTGCCAGCTTTTGTAGGTGTTACATAAAATTAAAAAACTAATCATGTGAAATGGGACAGAATTTCGGATTCTAAGCTAGACAGTAATTTTCACCTTGTGTCAAAAGGTTATCTGGACCAAATTTGGTCAAAATTGGTGCAGTGGTGTAGAAACCTATAAGGAACATAAACACACATACACTGACTTATATATTGTATAAGTATATATTGTAATGTATTATAATAAAGCCTGTAATTATGGCATAATATAATGTACTTGGAAAGAATGGGAAAAGAGACGAATCTTTCTCTCACTGTAGACCTGGTGTTGACTTCTGGGGCATTTGGCACCAACTCGGAACTGGTGAATCCTGTAAATGCCTATGTCTATGTTTCACTTAGAAATAAAACTGAATCATTTAGCTCAATGCTTACTTTAGTTTGGCAGGAGAGGAAACCGGTACAAATCTAAAGATGCCTATAAAGGAAAGAGTTAAAATAACACTAACATAAATCCAAAACGTAATATTTATTCTTTTACCTTATATGTTTCACATCATGGTCTCCTGGTCATCCCTGCCCCCTCCAATCAGGGTGCGTTGCCTTCGGTGCCTAACCTTACATCTTGTGCACTGTTTGGTGGCTTGATCACAACTGACTGTTACCCATTCTTAGCCAGACATGTCACTATAACTGCGCATATGTGCAATGCTAATTAGCCCACAAGTGTTCCCCTCTTACATGTTCCCCGACAGTCTGGCCTCACAACAATGTATATGCATTGACAATGTTTGTAACAATAACAACACATCTCTCCCCGGCCCAAAAGGCAATGACCTCAGTGCCTAAAAAAAATACGTAGTAGAGAAAGTAATAAAAAGCAATTAACAGAGTCATTAAACAGGACCAAGTTTAGTGTAAAAAAAACTTAAAAAAAAATACATGCTAGAAAGCCAATGAATCCTGTTCTGTTCTTGCTGTACAAAATGGCAATTTCTTTGTATTCCTGTTGTTACTGAGACAAAATAAAGTGGATAAGTGTTCCGGTGCACCCCCCCCCCCCTCCCCCCACTGACTGGTAACCATAAAATGGGAACTGAATGTTTTAATCTCACCTGCAGTTGTCACTCCACTAATCACTTGACGCGGGTATAGCACCAGCATTGATGAAGTGTCCTTGGAGCGGACACAGAACAGCATTAGTTTGCTGGTAACCTGGAGCTGTGTCGTGGGGAGGTCTCTTCCCCACAGCCAACGACTACTGTAGAAGCACTAATAATGGGAGGTAGATGCTGGCTTGGGATTAGTGAAAATAAAGCAAAGCAAGCCATCACCGCACAACTCCACCGTATGTAAGAGATGCCAACACAACACATTTTTATTTTAACAGGAGAAATACCGAATTAGTGGATACAAAGCAGAGATAAGGCAATATGACGCCTCCAACCATATGTGGCGTGGCTACTGTAATAAAGCCTGTAATTATGCCGTAATGTAATGTTACTTGGAAAGAATGGGGAAAAGGGGCAAAGCTTTCTCTAAGTGTTAACTTCTCTGGTGTTAACTTCTAGGGCATCTGGACACCAACTCAGGAACTGGTGAATCCTGTAAATGCTTATGTCTATGTTTCACTTAGAAATAAAGCTGCATCATTTAGCTTAATGCTTACTTTAGGTTGGCAGGAGAGGAAACTGGTATGGACCTAAAGTTGCCTTTAAAGGAAAGAGTGAAAATATACTAACATAAATCCAAAACACAAAACACACAATATTTATTCTTTTACCTTACATGTTTTACATCCCCTGGTCATCCCCCTCCCCTCCCTGACCAGGTTGTGTCGTCTCTGGCGCCTAACCCTACATCGTGTGTACTGTTCGGTGGCTTGATCACAACTGACACTCAACCAATGTGTCACTACCACTGCATATGTACAACGCTAATTAACCCACAAGTGTTTCCTTTTGTGTTACCATAAGTGTTCTTATATGTTCCCCGACAGCCTGGCCTAAACAATGCATATGCATTGACAATGTTTGTAACAATATATACATGTTGCAATGATCTAGCATCCTTTATGTCTGTATCTGTGTGTGTCTAAATGTCTTAAATTGCAAACAATGTATATAATGTCTTGGATTCAGCAAGCTAGATCATTGTAAGGTATTACTAGGGACCCTGACTTTTCGCGAGTAGTTAATTCGCGAAATTGGCCGAAAATTAACAATAAGGAAAACCTTTAATCAATTATTTTTAAATTCCACATATATATCCATTCTGAGTCGCGAAATAACGCGACATTAGTTCTATATCGCGAAAACGCAAAATAACACCGTTATGAAAAAAAATGTGCAAAATAACCCGAAATTTTTCTCTCTCTCTTCTTTTTTTTTTAGCGTTTGTCTCTCCTTTTCACATAAACAACCAGATATTTGGCTTATCAATCATTTACGGATACGTGTATTGTCATTTGCTACGGCCATGCTGCATGGTGTTGTGTGCTGCACGGCACAGAACACCAAAGTATCTCCAATACAAGTTTCACCTGTGTGCACCAAACTGCACTGTGATTTAACCAGAGCTTTGGCAAACATCGGTACTGCTTCGACTACCCCGTCCCCTTCACACCTATCGCATGCACAACAAAAGGAATGCCATGTTTATCGGAACTCGCAACACCGCATCAGTGACGGATTTCTCATTTCACTCAAATTATTCTTTGGATTTAAATGACAATACTACCTGCAATTCTTCTCTAATGCCGTATTTTAACGATTCGTGCTTGCATCGCCCCATTTTATGCCGGCTGGAAAAGACTGTCGCAAAAGTATCGTTAAATAATGCATGAATTTCTAAGTCTGGTTCAAGTCAATTCTGACAGTAGACAGCCTCTTCTACCAATCACTGTCTCCGTTTTCCTGTACCCCTCGCACGAAAATTGTTGCTGTCTCGCGACATTGCCATAATGTGAACGCATGTCTAGGTATATTTTGTGTCCGCTATACTGAAAGATTCGTTTGGAGTCAAGTTATATTCTTTAAATTACGTTACAATTTAGCGCAAGGAGTCTGTTTACCTTCTGCTCTGAAAAAGAAAAGAAATTATGCAGATGGAGCCACGTTTCAAATTAAGCTAGCGCATACACAATTCAGCTGACGGTGGAGTTGGCAACGCCATACAGACAGCATGTGCAAGACGTTGCCAGGTCAGTTTAGTTTTGCGGCACGCGGGAATTCAAACCGATTCCACAGTAGTATTTCAATGCGGTCTCAAAATATAATAAACTGCCAGGCATCTTTCCTTCTTGAACACTGCAAAGACACCATTTGCCTTATTGAAGTGCTTGAAGGATCTAAATATCCATTTGTTCATAAACTATATAGCAAACTTAGAGATATATCAAATGACTTCACAATAGTAGCTGAGGGCTTGTTTGGAGAGAAAACTTCAAGTCTTCTTCAGAGACTGCCAACCCTCAAGAAGTCTTATGTTATCAGTCAGTTCAAGCAATTGGGCATAAAGTCAGTTACCAAGCTGAATTCCTTAATGTCAGCTGATCCAGCTGATGATGATATTGATTCTGCAGGTAAATTGTTTGATGTATGAAAAATAGTATCAAATGAGGCATCTACGATATAACTATAGAAAAAGCTAGGAGAATGTTACCTTTTCTGCGAGACTTGCCAGAGAAGACATTCGAGGAGGGATATGCTGCTCTGAAGAACATAGTGTGTGAGAAATTAGTGATGCTGCTGAAGTAAACATATGGATTTACTTTCTGGACTTCAATGTGATCACTTGTGTTTCAGTGAGAAGTGTATGAAACTATTGTGGGTACCCATGTCCAATGTGGACAGTGAAAGACTTTTCTCTGCATATGGGAACATCATGACAAACTTAAGAACAAATCTTAAGCCAGAGAACACTGAACTTATGGTGGCTTTGTCTCTAACAAAGTAAATCAGTCGAAATGTATACTATATAAATATTTTCATGCTCCTCTTTTTTAAGTTACATGTAAGGTGCCCTTTGTTCCACAGTAAAATAGTTTAAACTGTGTTTTTGTTTTTTCCCTATTTTTTTTCCCCAAGATAACATTGTTAATCAGTTTTATTTACCGCCCAAAACACCGCTCACTATAATATTTTTACACCGATATTACATTATTTTATTTACCGACAATCTGGGCTCCCTAGGTATTACAATGGTATACTTGCCAACTTTTACAGTTTTTATTAAAATGTACGGGAGTTGAGGCCTTTTTATAACTTTACAGTAAAGGAGGCATTTTTGCAGTTTTGTGACCAAATACAAAGTGTTACAGAATTTCACTGTGGCCTGACAAAGAATTAAATTCTATTGCATTATGTTTTAGTGTAAGATTACAGACTGACTACCACAACATTGGTGTACAATGCTATGATAGAGCTTATCACTGTGTCTATACATTATGATCATGGTCCTCCTTCACTGGGCTGCAACAGAATGCATTGAATGCAGATTTAAATTTTGATTGCACCATTAGTGATCTCTAGTAACCAGTGAGCATTAAATGAATACAAACATTCAGAAGTGAACAATGTGAATTATTAAGTCTACTCCCTCATATAAATTGTTTATCTTATGTTATTCTGACTCATCTTTATATTTAATACCCCCCCCCCCCCCAAAAAAAGTATAAACTGCTGGTTAAAAATGTGGGTGAAAATAACCGAGATGATCTGAGGTAGCCCAGACAATGCTGTTTTTAATTCTATTACATATTTTACAGGTGTCTAGTTCTCATGAAGAAGCAGAATCTCTTCGCAAAGAAAATGACAGTTTGAAGACTTCTGTAGCAGATAAGGAAGAGCGAGCTAAGCAAGTGCTAAAAACAGCACGACAGAAGATAATGCAGTTGACTGAGGCCAAAAAGTCATTGTCCAAGCTTCTGGAACAAAACAGAGGTAACTGATATCTCAGTATCAATTTAGCACAGTCTATTTGTGCAGTTATGTTTATTCACACATCTTAACCAACCACACGACAAAACTTAACTATAATAAACAAAACAATGATCATTTGTAATAGTAGATGTATATGCATGTGGAATAGCAGTATTATGGAAATTATTCAAAGAAAACATTTAGTTGCTCTTAATTAGTTCTGCAGTGATGCTGATTGGGATAAGCTCTTAAACTAGTCTTAGACCAATACAGCAAAGTACATTTATCAGAAACATTTCTGCTGAACTATTCTTAGCATGTTTTTGTAAAAGGCAAACTACATGCTGTTCCACCCGCCTTTAATAAATTTGTCAGTAAATCCAAGTAAACATCAGTGATAACTAGGGAATGGACTTTTTTGGCGCTAAAAGAGTTAAGCTTATTTAGTTTTCATGCATTAAAAATTGAGAATGTGTTTATCGAAAAGTTAAAATTATTTTCTTTCATTTTCCATAATATAACAAGTTGTAATAAACAGTGTTTTAAGTTTCAGACATGTCAAGGAATCTACGTTTATAATTTTCACTTACTGTATAGTACTATAGTATTTACATTTTCAATTTCTTTTCAATAGACTTCTATTTACTCTAATAAGCTAAAGTTTGTCTAACCTATATAAACATTTGTGTGTTAGGTATGTTTTAAGTTTGCTTTTAAATCTCTTTCCTTTGTGTAGTTTAACAGTCATTGGTACACTAACATCACTTAAGTTTACTCACTTAAGTGAGTTAGTGAGTTAGTGTAACAATTCCGACTCACCTTTAAATAAATTCAATACACATCACTGTTTCTAGCTTCTTTTCATTACAATATCAACGTAGTCATTGGTAGTTTATTGTATAAAATCAGTCCTTTGGTTAACGGATCCTTACATGTAGATTTGAGTTAACTTGCTCTCTGTGGTAATTTTCCTTACCTCTAGTATCATGGCTATAAAGCATATGTTACATAACCCACTATTTTCTTTCTCTATTGCAATAACTATTACCTTATACAGATATAATCCTACCACAGTAAGAAGTTTATTTTCTCTGAAAACATTTCTACACGAGTCTGTGTTAGTTAGACCATATATACATCGTAAACATTTTTTCTGTAATACTAAAACCCTTGTTGTTTGAACAACTCACCAGTAATGAATTAATGATATGACATGTCAATTGGTTAAAAATTCTGTGGAGTTGAAATGCACAACACATGCCTTGTTTAAATTGTCCATTAGAAATCTCTGCTGATTGTCATGGGACATTGCCCAGTATTGGGAGAATGATGTTCTATAGGTAGTTTGGGCTTACTTGTCTCGGGGACCATAAAATGGAAGGTTGCTTCCACCGAGCAAGTTAGGGATGGGGAGTAGAAAACATGTTTTGCAGGCCGAAATGCCGAAGTCCAGTCATAATTGCCTCTTCAGTTTGCTTTTGTTGCTGCAGTGTCGGACTACTCCAGTGCATGCGTGGGTGAGTGTGTGCGCACGTGTGTTTTTTACATTACTTTTGAATTGGAAGGCAGTATGGAGACTTACTTTCAAGGGCTTCTCCACTCTTCAGCAGTTGCCCTGTATT
This sequence comes from Deroplatys truncata, assembly GCA_030765065.1. Classification (NCBI taxonomy): domain Eukaryota; kingdom Metazoa; phylum Arthropoda; class Insecta; order Mantodea; family Mantidae; genus Deroplatys; species Deroplatys truncata. The sequence goes on from CM060979.1 coordinate 95,603,486, forward strand.
CCCATTTGCTATTCTTCCCAATTAAGCAAGTCATCCTCCTCCAGGCACTGATCATTCATAATTTTATGAATCTGTCCTCTCCTGGTTGCTCTTGGTCTACCTCACTTTCTCAGTATGGAGACCTGGTACATATTTTTAAATGTATTTCTCTTATTTATAATTGTGATTCTTGTACTACAAGCTGGTGTTGGTAAACAAGGAAAACCTCTGCAGTCTGATGCTAGAGAAATGGTTTGTAATGTGTACAAGTTCTTTGAAGAAGAGTTCAGTGCCTTGAAGAATGGAAGGGATACAGTGTCAGTGCTAAATTTTTTACAAAGAATAGCTCTTGCAACTGAAATATCTAAAAGAACAGTTTCTCATATTTAAAATGAGGAAAAACTGGTGCAAGAGAATTGAACTACTTTGACAACTCCTGGGAAAAAGAGACCTAATAGAACACCAGAGAAAACAGCTGTAGATTCATTCACCAAATCTGCTATATGCCTAACAATTTACGGTTTGTATAAGATACAATTCTTGCCAAGTTTGGATAACATCAGGGAAGCTATAAGGAAAGAGAGATTGTTTGACGGCAGCAAATGGGCTCTTTGTGAAATATTAAAAGGTATGAAATTTCATTATGTGAAAAACAATGAAGGGTGAAGTTTCTAATGGAAAGGAGCAATATTGTAGTCAAAAGAATTAATTTCTTCAGAAATATTAAACATTTACGAAATTCAAATCGGCCAATTATTTATCTAGACGAGACGTGGATCAATGTGAATTATACCAAAGGAAAAATATGGATGTATGAAAATTCTGATGAGAAATTTGAGCCACACTTAGATGTTCCCTTAGGTAAAGGGCAGTGATTTATTATTCTTCACACTTGATCCGAGACTGGATTTGTTCCAAATGGCTTGCTGATCTCAAATCCAAGTTGACAAAAGACTACTATGAAGAAATTGATGGAAATGTTTTTAAGAACTGGTTCATCAATACATCGCTTCAAAGTATCCCTTTGAACTCCGTTATTGTATTGGATAATGCTTTGTATCATTCAGTTAACTAAATAAAGCTCCAATTTCCCCCACAAGAAAAACAGTGATGTAGGACTGGTTACATCAATATAATTATAATTATGATCTGATGTTATACCAAACCTGTGCTGTCTGACATTATTAAAACTATTAAACATAAATTCAGAACATATGAAATTGACCAAATTGCTGCACAACGTGGACTCTCTATTTTGCTTCTGCCTCCATACCACTGTGACTTAAATCTGATTGAGCTGATTTGGGGCATATAAAAAGGATGTTGCTAAACACAATATAAGCTTTAAAATTAGCAATATGGAGGGATTGTTTAGAGAGCTGTGGTGGAGAAAATTACTTCTAAAAAGTGCTTGTGATCACGTTTACAAAGTAGAAGAGCTCTACTGGAAGAAAGATGCTCTCATGGATGAAGTGTTGGACAATTTCATTATTCATTTAAAAGAAACAGACTAAGATGAAGATGAAGATTCTACTTCCTTCACTGCAGAAAATGGAATGACTGCTAGTTGTTCACAGTCCAGCACTAATTGGATGGGAGGAGTCGAACCTCTCCCACCTTCGCCAAAACGACAGAGGCAGAGGATTGAGACCTGCTCTTTTCGACATATCTTTCTCTTTCTTTAGGCATGAGAGAAGTTAAACCAAATGTGGTATACATCACTCTATACGTCACTCTCAAATATTTCTTGAAAGGCACACAACACTAGCACTTACACACTCAATAATCTACTTGTTGCCCTTCCTGGATTGTTCATAAAAGATCTGCATAAATCAGAATAAAATTCATGACACTTGTAAGATTCTGAATGTGAACTGGAGGGTCCTGTTTCACTTAAAAGAACCTAATTCATGGTAGAACGAGAAGCTGCAATGACATGTTTGTGCTATGTTACTTGGGAGCGTTGATTGGCTTTTATAGACTTTCCACAAGGCTGAGAGTATAGAACTTCTCCACCTGTGCTGAATGTAACTGAGAATTCTTTAATATACTGTGCAACTGAAATTTCACTACATTTGACTTTCAGCATTTTGGTGAGAGCAGTAATGATACGCAAGTCGCATATCAGTAATTTATGTATGCTCTAATTAGTTTTTGTATGTAATTACGGCATACAGAAACTACTTTGCACAGAAAAGAAAAACCCACTAAATATCAGCATGACATCAGGCATTTATAGAACAAACTGCTCCAGTTGCAACCACATATACATTGGACAAACAAAGAGAGACCTAAACATCAGATTTAAAGAGCACAGAACCATAGGAAACAAATAGATTGAAAAATCTGCAGTAGCCTACCATTTCTTGTGTACCAATCATGAGTTTGCACCTAACATCTTTTTACTAAAAGCCACCAGTTTCCCAGCTGAACCAAACACGTGGGAAAATGTACATATATTAAAGCTCAAAGACCAGCTCATGAATTTTTATTTGATGCCTCCGAACAACATTTGGAAGTTCGTGGTTCAATCAAGAGATGCCACCAATACAGATATTCCTACAGTTAAGATCGCCAATAGCACCAGGAACCAGTTGGATGCCTGCTGATGATGGGGACAAGTTGCCCTTGAAACATGTTCATGTACTTTTTTGCTTAGTGATGTTAAGTGTTTTAAAATACCAACTTATCCTTATAAGTTATGTATTTATTGTTCTTTGTTAATGTTTTATTAAAAACTGGTATGAATAAGCTGGAGTTTCATATAAATTTCTTTGTCATACTAAATATGTATTACAAATAACAGTTGAATTTAGCTAGTAAAACAAAAGAAGGAACACTTGACTACCGACGTATGAAAAATCAATAAGCATTATTAGTATGACAGAATCTGAGCCAATTTGTTTTTTTTTATGTAGATCATTCGAAAGGAATAATGAATGAGGAATTCATTGTAATGTAAAATACCGTGAACATTGCATGTAATAAATTTATATAATGTTTTGAGTGGTATAAAAGTACAAGCATTGTTTAAAGAGAAAATAAAATTATCATTTTGGTATTATAAAGAATGTATCCTATTTCATACCCGACTGATAACCCTATAAAAGTCATCGCTCAATTACATAATAAGAATAATAAAATCATCTCACTTTAATCACTTGTGATAGCAGCACTCATTTACGTCGCAACTGCTTCACAACCTCACTTGTAGAACCAGCACTTTATGTTCCATCAGGAACAATTTATCTACTTGCTCATAAGCACGCTCACATATATACAATTGCGAGAAATTCTGGAAGCTTCCAGAAGAATCCTGTTGTCTCCTGATAGCCCTTCTGGAATTTACATCGGGGTGAGAGTGCTCCTCTTCTAATCTCTTCAATTGGCCACTTGGCCGGTGCCTTCTATGTGATAATTGAGACCCATAGCTGCATCACAATGTTTATATCTCAAAATTACGTACTTCTTTATTTTTTCATGAAGTGAATTTATGTATCTTTGTTTCGTGGATGCTATTTTTACTTTCTCTACTACATGCATACAGTAAGTAGAGGAACTATTGTATTCCAACCAAAAATTTGATGTTATGATTTCACTGGAAATACTTATTTTGAGGCCCTCTGAACCCCCCCCAAAAGTCATTTTTACAAAAAAGGTCCATGTGTGTGTATTTCTGTATATTTGTGTGTATGTGTGTGTGTGTACATCTATAAATAGCATAACTCAAAAACAAAATGATGGTTAAATACCAATCTTTGTATTTGAGTTCAGCATCTTCCAAGGATGCCAGACAGAGATTTTCAAGAAAATCTCCCAATCCAAACTACTCTTTACATTTTAACATTTTTCGAAAAGTTTGATTTTCTCAAAAATGGCTGCAATGATTTTGCTTAAAATAAGATATGTTTAAGATATTTTGATGACAAATGAAATTTATATCTTGAATTTTCTGGGAATAGCCTCTGAATTTTGAATGATTTTTACACAACTGGAAGCCGTAAGAGATGGAGAAAACCTTACTGCACAAAAAAAAAATATGTAGATTTTGTTAAAGCACACAGTTAATGTAAAATAAAATTTTTTGAGGCATTAACCATTTCCGAGATATTGTTTGTTATTGGTTTAAATTTTCAAATACCTACATATACTTTTCTCAAAAGGAAAATCGCTATTTGTGTTTTTTAATCTAGGCTCCAAAGAGAACAGAATTTCAAAGCCATCATATAGCGACCCACTTTTAAAAGATTTGACTATGCTTAAGGCCTATTATATTCCCCCAGTCCCCTTGAAACTACAAGGAAACGTGCAAGAAGAGAATTTCTACAAATGCTTATCTGAATTAACCTGAAGTAGATAGATACTTTATTTTTCCTTTTTTTTTTTATACACAATTCTTTATACAATATTCCACTTATAAACTAACTTAACCTATGTACAAATTTCCTGGCCAGCTATGCTGCTCTTTTTGCCTGGCACCCTGGCCTTCTGGCTCCTCCGAGCATCCCTTGCTACCCTTAATCCCTATTGCCCATCCTCTCCTTCCTCCATTTGCCTTTCTACCTTTCTTATCTCTCTTACTTTTCTAATTCATTTCTCTTTTACTTTATTTAAGAACTCCCCCATTTTCTTATTTTGCTTTTCTTCTTTTCTTGTTAACATTTTAATTGCTACTATTTTTCTATCCATTTTTTCCCATTTTTCTTCCCATATTTCTTGTCTCCATTCTGCTAATTCTTTGCGTTCTGTCATATAATGTTCTGTGCTTTCACTGCCTCTGCATAATTCACAAATTCCGTACCTCTTTTTTACCTCTTAGCCCTCTCAGATACATTGATCCTGTTCTCATCCATGCAAACACTTCTTTTTCTGCTCTATTACAATAATCCACATGCCCTTATCTTCCCCATTTCCTTTTTACTAATCTATAGAACCCTAGTGACTTTTTATTCTCTAAGCTTGCCCAAATCTCTTGTCTTTCTATGTCCTCCACTCTGTTTCTTACTGTTATCCAGAAGCCATTGCTATTTCTTTCTCCTGTTCTCCAAATATCTCCCATTCCTATCTTCCCCATAATTTTTTCTACCCCTGTCCACCAGCTATTTTTATTTTTCATACTCTTTTGTTGTTCCATGCATATCTTTAAAATTTCCTTTTCATCTTTTCTCAGGCATCTAAACCAAAATTTTAATATCCTTTCCAGTATCACTCCCTTTCTTCTTCATCTTCTTCTTCATCATCTTCTTCTTCTTCTTCTTCTTCTTCTTCTTCTTCTTCTTCTTCTTCTTCCTCCTCCTAATTCCACTAATGCTACTTCCCCTGGTGCTGATCTTGTTAACCCCAATAGCTCTTTACAGAACGTTCTGTAGCTCTGGTCTATTTTTCTGCTTAATTCAGATCCCCCCCAAATTTCTACTGCATATAGCATTCTTGCTTCTACCAATGCCTCATACATTCTTTCTATCTATTTAGTTGGCATTTCTAATTTATATTTGCGCATCCTTACTCCTGTCATTGCTGCCTTTCCTTTAGCCATAACCTTCCTGCTATGCGCCCCCCATTCACCATTACTGCTCATCCTCACCCCCAAATAATCCATCTCCTTGACAACTTCTAACTTTAAACTCCCCATCTGCCATTTCTCTTCTCTTTTTAGTTTATTTCCTCTTTTAAATACCATAACTTTTGATTTATTTATATTTACTTTGATTCCCCATTCTTTGCAGAATTCATGTATTCCGTTGATTGCTTTCTGTAGCCAAATTACTGTTATAGCTCTGACCATAAGATCATCCACATATAGTAAACCTGGTATCTCTGTATTTGCTATTATGGGACAGTGCAGATTTTTTTCTTTCAGTCTTTCTAATATGTCATCTATGAATATATTAAATAATATAGGACTCAATTTGCACCCTTGTCTTAATCCTGTTTTTTGCTCCATCATTTCTGTAACTCCATTATTTTTACATCTTATACAAAATCTTATATCTTTATAAATCTTTTTGATTTCTTTTGTAAAATTTTTGCTTACCCCTTTCTTGCTTAATTTATAAGCTAATGCTTCTCTATTTATTGTATCAAATGCTTTTTCAAAATCTGCAAAAAACATGTATATCCTTCCTCTTTTCCTGCTCAAATACTTATCTATTATAGTCTTTATTATAAATATATTGTCTATTGTTTGTTTATCTTTCCTAAACCCTGCTTGATATTTTGACAGTTTTCCTTCCTCTTCCACCCAGCTTCTTAATCTGTCGGCCAATATACCTGTGTATATTTTCCCTAATATTGATAATCAACTTATTTCCCTATAGTTTTCTGGTCTATTTGCTCCAACCTTTCCTTTGTAGATTGGTACCACCATACTTATTTTCCAACATTCTGGTACATCATTCTTTTCTTTAATTTTATTTAATAATTTTGTCATCACTTTTAAACCACTTTGCATTTCCTCATATATTTTCCAGAATTCCCCTGGTATTCCATCTATTCCTACTGCCTTGCATTTTTTTATATTCCTTATTTGCTGGTAAACTTCCAGCTCCCGTGATTTTACCATCTAATTTTTCATTGAATATTCTTCCTTGTCCTACCTCTTTTATGTCTAACTTTACCCTCTTCCCTTCTCCAATTAGCCTTCTAAAGTACCCTATCCATTCGCTCGGTGTAATTTCGTATTTATCCTCTCTCTTCTTGTTCATCATTCTCACTATTTCCCATATTTTTTTGCTATCCTTACTCTCTATTGCTGCCTTTAGTTTCTTTTCTGTATTTCCCTGCCATTCTTTCCTCTTAGCCTCAAGCAAAACTTTATATTCTCCCTTAAGTTTCATCAGATTTTGTCTATCCCTTTCCTTCTCTGACCTCCATTTAATAAGCTCTTTAAATACCTGCTTTTTTTTTACTCTGCACTCTTCATCAAACCAACCCTTAATTTCTTGGCCTTTTCCGTGCTTTCCTTCCATCCCTGCTCTTGCTCTTGTTAGTAATAATTTTAGTAACTGTAATACTTTTTCTGAATTTCCCTCATCCATAGCCATTTTTATACCACACTCCACAATCTGACTTGCCTTTGACTTTAATTCTTTCACAAAGTCCTCTTTTAGTACTTCCCTCCATTTATACACTTTTATTGTTTTTATTTTAGCTATTTCCTTATTTTTTACCTTCTGTTCCAAAACATTTATTTCCATCTTTAGTGGGAAATGGCTACTACCTACTACTTCGTTTATTATTTTAAATGTGATTCTATCCTCCTGTTCCTCACTACATATCATGTAATCTACTACACTTTGTCCGTTTGTGTTTACGAATGTAAACTCCCCTCCTTCCATTGATCCATTACATATTAACATGTTGTTTACCTCACAAAATTCTAGTAATTTTTTTCCCTCCCTATTAATCGCTACGTCCCTGCTTTTCCTTGGCCTTATCACATCCCTATCTTCTTCTATCTGCTCTTTACCTAATAACCTTCCATTCTCCTCTCCTATTCTCGCATTCAAATCTCCCATCACAATAAATTCTGTCTCTGGCATCTTTTCTCGTATTTCTTCCATGTCTTCTTCTAATTTACTGCTAAAGTTACTATCGTAAAAATATGATGCTTCTGGTGGGTTATATGCCACCCCTATTCCTAATCTTACTCCGCTATTCTGTTTAATTATTGACCATAGCACATTGGGGCCTCTATTCTCCATTTTTTCTATATCAATAATTGTTTCCGTATCATTCTTTATAAACAAACCTACTCTTCTTGATGCTCTTCCCCTGCCGCATCTTTACCTTGCCTTTTTCTCTAGAAACTTAAAACCTGCTATCTCTGCTACCTCTTCCTTTCCCAACCATGTCTCTGCTACTCCCTCAAAATCCATAGAACACATAATGTTTTTAATTTCCCCACTGTCTATCTTATTTCTTAGCCCTTCCACATTCCAAAACATTAATTTTAGCCCCTTTCCCTATTTATTCTTTGGTTGTTCTTGAAATTTAAAACTCTCCACCAATTTCCTGTATCTTGTAGTTCGAGGCTCCATTTCCCTTTCTTCTCTTACATCCCTAAGTTGAATGTAATCCTTGGATAAAATTTGTAAACCTTTCTTTTTTATTATTTCTTCTGCTTCACTCATGGACCCTACCAATTACACTTCCCCACTTTGCATTTTATCCCTCTTTGCACTTTCACTTTTCCCTGCCTTCCTTCCCTCACTCATCACAACTCCTGCTGCCGCCCTTCTTTCTTCTGGCTCCTCCCTCTCGGACATTTCACTCACCAATGTTGCTTCTTCGCTTTCTCCTTACACTACCAACTCTTCATCCTGCCTTCCCCTTGCTGTCTCTTGTTGATGTATCTCCCTTGTCTCCTCCTCTTGCCTCTCTTCAAAGCTGCTTCTCCCACTTCTTCTGCTCTCTTGATCAGCTGTCGCTCTCTCGTGTTGCTGACCTCTTCTTACCCATGTTTGACTTTGCTGAAATCCTGCTGATGGTTCCATTCTCTGTTCAGGTCTTTGTCCTGTGTTTTCCGACCGATCTATGTTTTGCTGTAGTGCACATGTTCCTCTAGTTTTGTTTCTTTTAATGCTCATATTCCAATTTTCACCTTCCACTATTAATTGTAGACCTCTTAGATATGCTTTTTTTCCTACCGCCCTTGCTTCATTCATTCTTTTAATTAGTTCCTTCCTTTGGTCTTGTTCCTCTTTTGCATAGTCCTAAATATTTTTGTCCCCCTTAGTGTTCTTGTTTGTCTTAAAATCTCCCACTTTTTTCTCATTGTTGTCAATTTCAAAATAATAGGTCTTGTCTTTCTTCCTTTCTTGCCTATCCTAAACGTATCTTCAATTTCCCAGCCGTACATCCATATTCCCAGCACATCTTCTACAATTTCATATACCGTGTCTTCCAGATTTCTTCTGTCCTCTGCCACTCCAAATATTACACAGTATTTTCTTCTCTTATCCATTTTATATCTTTTTTCCATCCCAACTATTCTTTCTTCACATTCTGATATCTGTTTCTCCATTTTTTCTCTTTGTATTTTCATTGCTTCTTTCAACTCTCATGTATTGTTATCCATCCTTTTTCCTAGTTGCATTCCCATCTCCCTTATTTCTTCCATTATTTTGTTCGTTTCCGTTGGTCCTGGGTTCTGGGTTCTGTTCCACTCCTCCTATTATCATCAAAATCGCAATTATCATCATGATGACTCTCCATATCTGAATTTCCATTTTTATTTTTCTGTCTTTTCTTATTTTTTTCCTGCCGTAACTTCCTATTCTGCATCGGTACATTTGAACGTCCACTCCCATTCTTTTCGTGATCTTTGAAGTAGTGGGTAGGTTCCGGAGTTGGCTCACATATTATTTTTAGGTGCTTTTTGAGTTAGCACCATGTATGTGCGCTAACTTGAAGATGATTAGCTGCTGTTACGTAATGTTGCATAATAAATGTTTATGCAAACTTGAAGAGTTGTTATGTATTAATAGTTGCTTTGAGCATGGGTTTTGAATTTAATGCTTACATAATATTACTGTTTGAATTTGCCTCGGCTGTGTCAGTCTTAATTTAGAGTTAGGATTCTTATGCAGGGTATGGTAATGACAATTATTGTAGAGTCACAAAATTAAACTTTTAAATTTTCACTTTTATTTTTAACTTCTTGTACATATTTCGAAACCACTACTCTTTTAAAAGAACTGTGAGAAACTTATACATATTCACTTAGTGTGTATATCTGTTTTTACTAGACACCCGTAGAGAACACATTTTTCCATCTACACACTACCACGTCTTGCCAGGAACTGAATAACCTCAACGGTCAAAACCTTAAGCTTCGGTAATGCAAGTCTCTGATTAGCTAATTCTACTCCAATAGAATTTCTGTATTTAACTTAAAACTTTTCTTTGCTGTTGATTGGCTAATTTTAAAACTGTCACTGAAACTACGTCATCGTCGCTTTAATCATGACCAGTATATTTTCAAATTCCAAACACATTATTGCCACAATTACCTCATTATTTCCATTGTTAGCAACCTAAAAATTTACTATTCTCACAGTTCTTGCATTATTAGAATATATAAAGTATCCACATAACATTAATAAAACATATTTACAATAAAAATAAACATTTGAAATGACTGTTACATACAATTTAAATAATTATTACATACATATTGTTTCAAGACGGGCTGATATTGAATTTACCTGTAATAAATAACAATTGAAATTATTCAGGTATTAAAATACTGCCTCATCTTTCGTGCTTGCTCTGTTACACAACCTTCCCCTCTCGCTGCTGGCTTACGACTCCCCTGAAGTAGATAGAAAAACAAGCTTTCATAAGAATAGTTTGTAGAAGCTATATAGAAATAAACAGTATAGAAAGTCATGTGAATGCAACATGCCAGATTATTTTGCAAAGATTTCGCTGCTTTAGCGACTGGAGTTTGAATTTAAACTCTCAACATACTAGCATGTTTTAATAAATACTCTTTGCCTGCTTCCCTGGGAGTTCTGAATTTAAACTCTTGTACACTACATGACTATCTTCAACTCTCTCTCTTTTAAATTATGACACTAGCTTCTCAATCTTCAAAATTCATTAATACTAACATTTTTAATAAATACTCTTTGCCCTCTTCCCTCGAAATAATCATTAAAATCATGTAATGCTTCAGCCCTTAGTAAACTATTCATAAAAGTGCTGGTAAAACATTTAAAATAAAATGGAAGGAAACAAATGAGTGCACCTGCATTACAAATGTAAAATGACTGTATTTGGTGTGAATATTTACCAGTGTAACAAAAATATTACACTTGCAGATACTGAGGCATGTTAAAATCGCTTAATAGTTTAGAAGAAAACATTTATCTTGCAATTAGGTAAACTGCAGTATGTAATAGATTCTATAGTAATGTAGTACACTGAGAGACTCACTTTATCAATAACATAACTGCAACTAATTTTTTTTCTCTAAAAGCTCTACAGAATTGTTGTTCATCTGATTTAATACTTAAACCACACAGCCACTTTTAAAACCTATTGTGACTGAATATGTAGGGATTTTTCTTTTTACATGCTCAGTTTTCTTTGTTTTCTTTTCCTTTTATGCTTATTCCTTTCTATAGGCTGTGCATTGGCCAATATAACATAATATTTATGACGGGAACGGAACACAGAAACTGGTTTTACGAAGGTAATTTTGGATAATGGCGGTGCCATGGCCGAGTGGTTAGACCGCTCGCCTCTCACCGAGGTGGCCCGGGTTCAATCCCAGGGACCCGCATGTGGGATTTGTGGTGGACAAAGTGGCGTCTGGGTGGGTTTTCTCCAGGTTATCCGGTTTCCCCCGCCATTCATTCCACCAACTGCTCCATCATCGCCTTTCCTTTCATCCATTTCACCAACATTTCGTTTCATCTACTTCCTTCCTCCATACCAGGCATTGGGCTGATCACCCATCCTGGATATTCTGTCTGATCTATGATTGTCTGCTCCTCTACGGGCCTCTGACACCAGGCATCCACCTGTAAGTCCTGGGGTTGTAAATCCTACATACGAGGAGGTTAAACAGAGAAAGAAGAATAATAATTTTGGATAATGCTATTGTTGGCTTTACTGCTAGTAATCGGTGGTATGGAAATGAATCCAGGACCAGCAGCAGAGGACATAAAGGAAATGAAATGCAGAGAGGAGAAAAGGGAGAAAACAATGGACAAAAAACTGGAAAGTATTGCAATATCAATTGATAGGGTCGAGAAAAAAAAAATTGAGTTTGTATTTATGGACGCTCTTTAACTGCTATGATTCTTAGCGTTCCATTCTATATTGGGTGTGAAAGACCTGAAAATTTCCTCAGAGGCCTCTTTATCAGGCTTGAGGTTCTTTTGTGCCGTAAATCTATGACACAGGACCAACTGCTTTACTTGTCTCCTGAAGGAAACCATGCTAAGGGTTTTTATGCCCAAAAAAATCCAACATCCTCCGCCAGGTTTGAAACTATGACCTCGGGAAATAAGGGCTGGCATGGTATCCCTAGACCACGGAGGACGACAACCCGGTCGAGGGAGAATTAACAAAGAATTAACAGAATGTGGAAAAAGAATAGTAAGACTGGAAAGGTTACAAGAAGCAAGCAGAAAACAAAATATAATAATTTTCGGTATAGAAGAACAAAGAGAAAAAAGAACCTGGAAAGAGGTAGAGGATATTTTAGAGATGAAATTGAGATTAAAATTGGCTGGTTGGTAAGTAATTGTCTCCTTCAGAATCAGGAGAAAAGGTGTGAAGCCAAGACCAATTTTAGTAAAACTAGCTACAGTGAAATTTAAATGGCAAATGCTCAGTAATACCAGTAAACTAAAAGGAACAAACATTTTTATTAAGCATGAGTACAGTAAACAAGAGCAAGAGATAAGGTTTGAGTTATCAATAGAAATGAATAAGGCTAGAAATCAAGGAAGAAGAGCATTGTCAGCAGAACACAGCTGTGAATTGATGGTAAATTGCACATGCAGACACACAAGGAAGTCGCGTCAAGACAATGCCAAAGAACTCTGGAAAGCCTTGAAGGGTAAAGAAGCGGGGAAGCGGCAGCAGCAGATGGGGGTGATGATAAAATGCCAGCGCACAGGCCAGTACAGGAGTGACATCACTGAGGAGAGTCAATCCACCAAAACTGCTGATGAAGGAATCCAGAGGCATCCTAGTGGCAGCAGCTGGAATCGATGTACGGAAAGATGGGGAGGGGATGAGTTTAGTGTTGTCACAGGAGGGAATATAATAAAAATAGAAGACCGAGAAAGACTAGTGACAAGTCAGAGAGGAGGCTAATGATAACCAAAGCAAAACTACAACAATATAGACAAGATAAGATACATTACAGGGAGGGAAACCCTTGGCTGGGATGTGGAAGGTATACTAGATAAGATAAATGAAGGTGAAATAATGCAGTTGTTGAAATTAGGGGATGTGGTGGCAGTGATTGAAACATGGTTAACTAAAAAAGCAAGGATTAACTTAGAGGGGTTTGAGTTCTTAGGAAGAAATGGGGTTAAAAAGAAAGAAAAGAAGAGTATCAGGAGGAATAGCAGTGTTATTAGAAGTGAAAAGAAGTGTGGAGTGAAGGAATTTAAAGTATATAGGATCAGATAAAGTGTTGTGGGTTGTGCTTCAAAATGTGCCAAGAAATCCTCAAAATCTAGGCATTGGTGTGATATACAATCTGCCAGGGCCATCAGATTTCTATGAACCAAATTTTTATTAGAAATTACAAAATGATATTAAAGTGCTAAACCAGAAATATGACAACTTAAGCCTGTCAATAACAGGTGACTTCAATGCAAGTGTAGGGGAAGAACAATATATGTAAGTGAATTTGATAACCAGCTAAGGGACAAAAGTTATATGCACAGAGATGTAGTAGAGACAAAATAAGTAATACAGAAGGCATAAAGTTAATTGAATTTTGTGAGGTCAACAACCTAGTAATGGTAATGGAACAAGGGGGTCTGAAAGAGTGGAGAATTTACATTTCTTAACCAAAGGGGTTAAGGTGTAATTGATTATATGTTGTGTTCAAGAAATTTGGACAATGATCTTTTAGAATTTAAGGTTATGAGGTTAGTAGTGAATAGTTCCATTTTCCATTGTTAGCTGAATTCCATGGAATGGCTAGAGTTGAAGCAATAATGATGCATGGGATAGAAATTTGGGTACAGAAAAAGGGTGGGAATGCATTCATAGAGATTCATAGAGTATTTTGCGAAATGATACTGGGTCTACTGAGAGCAGCCCTAGTGGAATTGGGAAGGATTAGAAGGAAAAGCTTGGTGGTAAAATAGATGATGAAATATTGGTGTAGGATCCAATCACTGGAGAAAGAGAAATATTTCCAAAGACTGTCTAAGCGTGCAAAAAAAAATGCAAAAAGGGAAAGAACCTGGTTATTAGGATTGAAGGAAATTGTACGAGAAATTGGAATGGGAGGGTTAGATAACTTGCAGTTAACAGATAGATATATAACATATGAAATAAAGTTAAATTAAGAGTGGACGACATGAGAAACATGCAATGTGCGGTACTTTAAGGGATAAGAGGTCTTTGAGATATTACAGGAGTTTTAAGAATAACAGGCGCAGGGAAAAATATATAGATATTTGTGATAAATTGGAGAGAGAAGGTTTGGCATGGGCAAGGACAGGAACAATGTTGCTAAGTGGTTTAAAGTTGCTAAAAATTGCCCACTATGTGGGAAAGCAGATATGAATTTGTGCTGTATAATAGAATGTCCAGAAACCAAACCATGTAGAGAGGAAATGTGGAACAAAAATTGGGTAAGTTGCAGATAGAGATAGTGGTCTTAAAACTTTTTAAAAACAATAGGAAAAAATTTCTGAAACAATTTGACATTATGTAGGGAAGGTAAGAGATAGATGGTGGAGGAAAATTATTAAAGAAAGAGAGGAACATTGCAATAGAAATGACAATGATTTAAGTAATTCATAAAAGTAGCTAATTAACTTAAGTTGAAGGTGTTGAGATATTACAGAGTAGGAAATGAGGGTTCCACAGACACAAATAACTAGATTGTTACGTGTAAGGGATCTTAACCTTAAGTAACTCCTAGGAATTTAGTACAATAAATTCATGTGAATTGTAATCTAAGATGTGAGAAATAGATACTACCGCCGCCACCACCACAGCGGGGGTCCTACAGTCTTTGCTGCATCGGGCATTTTGATCACCATGTCTCTCTCACTCCATCTCCTCCAATAGCCCTATCGAGCATAGCCATTCTAACTTCTCTCCATTGCATTGCAGATCTTCCTCTTCTCCTCCTGTTGCCAGGATTATAATTCAAAGCTCTTTTTGGCCATATTTCCTCTTCCATTTTTTTGCATGATTGTACCACAAAACTGCCTAGTTTGTATCCTCTCCTCCTGCCGGTTTGCCTTCAACTTTTTGCATTTGACACATGTAGTAATTTAGAAATCTACATGTTCTCCTTAGGAAGTTCATTTCCACTGTCTCAGTTACCCTTTTATTTTTCCCTGACAATTGCCAACATTCAGGCCCATAAGATAATATCGGTCCTAGCACAGCTCTGTATATCTTCATCTTTGTATTAATTTTTGTTCTGTTTGACCATAACAGCCTATTCAAGACAAATAGCTTTTGTTTGCAGATGATAAAGTAGTTATAGCTATGGGGGACAGAATTGGACAAAAGATTTGGATATAGCTGTTCAAGAAAATGATGTTGACTACATGCTGAAGAAACTGGAGGAAAAGTATAAGAAATGGAGCCTCAACATGAATATGGTGAAAACAGAATACTTGAGAGTAGAGAGACAAGAAGACTTAGAATAGTATATTCGGAACATCAGGGAATGTAATGAGTTTAAATAACTGGGAAGATTATATCAGCAGAGGGAACAACCCCAAAAGACATTCACAATCGAGCACAGCAAGCCTATAATTATTTTACAATTAAAATATCCAATGGTTCTTAGCAGTAAAAGTCTCTCTCTCCCCAACTTTGTAAATTTAGTTTTCTTTACTAGGTAGTCATTTCAAATTACGAATGAATCGTTATTTCAAACTGAAGCTGTTTGTTAGCTGTCGTTGATTTACTTTGTAGCTTCGGACCTCCCTATGCATGAAAGAGAGTCAAATGAGCACCCTAAGGGTGGCGTGCACCAACCTGGAGTAAGCTCTACTTTTGTAGTAAACTACTATTCAAGTCAACACTCGGCGACTTCCATGCGAGAGTAAACAACTTCCGAAGAATTTTATTCCTTTCAGATACTCCCAGATTAAATTACCGTAGAAGTAAATGTCAGAGAGCACTATTGTGTAGTGTGTTACTACGGAATTAAATAGAGCACAAATATAGGTCAGAATTTGCTCTTACAACCTGGATGGAGTAACTAACCTGTCAATTGAACTAGAATACCATATCGTATTTGGAGGAAGATATTTTTGATGCGTTCATGGATTACTTAGATAACATTGATGATCTCAAAGTAAACAGCGATTACTTAGGTTACATTGATGATCTCGACGGCAAAAAAATAAAACAACGGAAATGCGATAGTGCTATGCGAGAACCATATGATACTTACACAGAGAGAGAGAGAGAAAGTTCAATGAACATTTCGGTATTAGGAAAGAATCTTATACACGCCTTTTGAACCTGCTTGGAGAACATTTCAACAAAACTTGGACACAAATTCAGCTCTATAATCTAAATTGTAATTATTGTTATGTGTCCTATAATTGTTTCGTACCGGAATATTTCAGAAGCTTGAGCCGGCATTACAATGAATTTAACGTAATGTGACAGTCTTACACTGTATTAAATGGAGATATTTAGAATTGACTTAATGCGATGTAACTTAAAAGTTTGGCATCAAAATTTTCCCTCCCGTTACGTCAAGTTTGATTTCACATGGTAATTAGAAACCAGTCGGTACCAGCTTGAAGTAATAAAAGAACTATGAATTAAGAGTCATTCCCATTACGTTAAGTGCATGCCAATTATACCTTAAGTTTACCAGCATTTTCATGTCACGTTAGTAAAGTTCATGGTAATCCCGATATTACAGGCGATCTTATATATAAACATTCACCACGCGTCTGCTGGTGGTGTATTTCATTGCGTTGTTAGAGCGCTTTTGAGGTTAAGAGCAAGGTACCTACACATATAAATATACACAACTGTTAAGAAAATAAAAGGCAATTCTTCTTCACTTTCACAGATTTCCCACACATTTGGGAAATGTGCATGCATGTTACTATTTTGTACCCATCCGTGAATATGGTGAACTTTTCCGAAATCAGAACGGGTATTTCTCTATCAACATGCAAGTGATCTGCGATGCAAAATGAAGATTAGAAACATTGTTTCCTGAATTTTAAGCTGCTCTTCAGTATGTTTCCCGTCGTTAGAATTATTAAACTCGTCCATCACGACTTTTCAGCATCTTTATAACACGTTACTTGGGTCTTCATTGAAAACGTTAATAAAAGTAACCTCCCGTAAATCAGGAACCTAAGCTTATATTAAAAAAAATAAACCTAACCCTATCCTAACCTCCCGTAAATCACAAACATAAAAAAACTAATAAACCTAAAATAAAAAGTAATTAGGAACGCACGTTGTGAATGTTGGCAGTATCTCACTGGCTTTGAAGATCATTGTAATGCAGGTTATCGCACGTTTTTTACACTCGTATTGTTTAAATGGATTTTCTTTATTTATACCAACAAACATTTCTCTCTCTTGCTGACGTTTCTCCCCTTTTCCTATCGCACATAACTTATTCATGATTGCATCAAACAAATCACGCAAACAAAACAATACCTTCGAGAGTAATGAGCTCTTACTTCTGCAGTCGTAACTAAAAGAGTAAATTGTAATTAAGCTCTCCAACGTTACTTTCGGGGTAAATTGCTCCTGTAGTAACCTACTTCCGTAGTGGGAACTTATTTAGTAAACGTTACTTCCGAAGCAATTTACTCCTACATGGTGCATGCCACCCATAGAGTTTAAAGTTACCGGACATTTATCTTAGCAGGATAAGGGAAAACCCTGGGAAAACTCTTGCCTATGTAATTAACTTCAACTGAGATTCAATCTTGGGCGTTCTGAATTATGAGGCAGGTATGCTTCCACTGCAACATTGGAGTTGAAGTAGTGAAAGTTGTGATTTAGATTGAGTCACACTTTTTTACACTCACCTTCACTAATTAAAGTTACATAGTTAGTGAAGGTGAGTGTAAAAAAGTGAGACTCAATTTAAATCATGATGAATACTTCACTGTTAATAACGCTTCTGTTTTTAATCTTTAGTGAAAGTTGTGTTGCAATGTTCATGAGTAAACATAAACATAATTGAAAACTTGAATTTTTTCTGTCAGACTTCACAATTTATGAGTAAGGCACAAGACTATCATTTTTCCAGTATATCACAGTGGAGGTTAGTAAAAAAGAAAAACTCATTTTGATTGAATTATGTGCTGTTTAAAGCAATATATATTTCAAAAGTAAAGTCTTACACAAGCTGCTATAAGATGGGTACTGGCTTGGTGTAGTGCAAACCTGCATTTGTGTAGAAGTTCATACTTGAAATAAGGATTTACTGCATATATGGAGGGGTAAGAAAATCATAGCTCCCTATAGTTAATACTAGGTTACAAAGTTAACAAGAATTGGCACCTATTGGTGATGTATAATTGAACCCATTTCTATTATAGTAATACTTTGGAACAAATTTGTAGATGAAGGCGTTGTGCAAATGAGTGCTCTGAAGACCCAGTATGATGGACGCATTTCACAGCTGGAGAAGGAGAATGCAGAATTAAGGTCAGAGAGACAGCAAGAGAAGGAGCGTATGACAAGGGAAATTGAATCATTGAATCAACGACTTACACAACTTCAACGTCAATTGGATAAGCAACAAGTAAGTCACTTTGTGTAAATAGGAAAGGCTGGTATGAGTATTTCAGGCCTGCAAAATAATCGCTTTTACTCACATTTTACTTTATTATGTACCTAGAAGGCAGTACAGTAAGTAGACATTCAATATTGAGATTTCATGAAAATACATGTTTTGAGGCCCGTGAATAAAAAAATAAAACAGATCTGTGTGCGCATGTGCGTGCAAAAACAGACTCGGAAACGAAAGTCAGATAATAAACTTGGTATGTAAGTTTATGTTCCAAGGATGTGACGCAAAGATTTTCAAGAAAATTCCCACCCCAAACTACACTTTAAATGAAAAGTTTTTCAACATTCTTTAGTTTCTCAAAAATGGCTGTAATTATTTTGATTAAAATGCAATATATTTAAGAAATTTAATGTATATCTTGAATTTTCTGGAAATAGTCTTTGAAGTCCTCTTCATTCTGCTGGAATTTTGTATAGTATTGTATAAGTGATGCATGTTAAGGGATAGACAAAAACATAATACAAACAAATCTGATGTGTTGCACTCACATGACTTTCTCTGCTCTTTTGCACACTATTTTTACGAACACTTATTCTACATATATTTCATGTTAATCGAGATAAACATAAGCAGAAATTATTCTTTTTGCATGTCCATGATTTAAAAAAAAAGAAAATCCCATTTGAGAAAAAAGTATAAGGATTGGAAAATTCAAACAAATAACAAGGAATATCTCAGGAATAGTTCACTCGACAAACAAATTTATGACATAAATTGTGTGTTTTAACAAGATCTACATTTTTTTGTGTAGTAAAATTTTGTCTATCTCTTATGGTTTAACAATTATGCAAAAGTCATTCAGAATGAAGAGGACTTTTGGCAACTTTGCCAGAAAATTTAAGACATACATTTCATTTGTCATGAAAATATCTTAAACATGTGATATTATAATCAAAATAGTTAGCCATTTTTGAGAAAATCAAAATTTTTGAAAAATGTGCCATGTAAAAGGTGGTCTGGGGTGGCGGGATTTTCTTGAAAATCCTCATGTCACATCTTTGAAAGATACTGAACCTTATCCGAAGTTTCGTTTTTGAGTTATGCTGTTTACAGACAGACACACACTTGCACCCATGCTGCGCGCACACACACACACACACGCACACGCACCCGCCCGCGCCCCCACCCCCACATACAGACCTTTTTTCTAAAAATGTCTTTTTTTTTTGGATTTGGGAGGTCTTAAAACATGTGTTTTTTGTGAAATCTCGATATCGAATTTTGAGGGATTATAAACACTTGCATTAGCACAAAAGTTTTCTTTACAGAGTCAAAATCAAAATTACACAATTTCCTTTTGTAATAAGTGGTTTGGTAGCCAATGGCTATGCAGAAAGCAATACCTTATCCTTCCCACTTCTCACAGTTCCATGACAATTATACCTGGCGCCAGTCAAGAAGGTGATTGACATTTCGCGGAGCGAGAGAGGCGACGTTGCTGCTCATCGCGACCACGTGGAGAGCATGTCGAAGGAGACTGGGTTGCTCCTACATTGTAGAGCGGATACTATTTATATTTGTATACGAAGACAATTGTAAAATAATGAATCTATGTGCAGAGGATAGATCATGCAAGAATATATCAGTGTAAAGATCTGCGTTAACAGAAGAAACATACCTGTGAAATATTGATGCTTATTCTAATGGAAAAATGCCACTGATTTTTGAATCGCTTGCATCGCTGTTGCTGCTGCTGCTCGCTTGATAGACTTATTTGGTTCCCAAGTGCGCCCAGTTTTTCGTTTGGCTACGCTATCTTTGTCACTATTTTTGGACATTGTTAAATATCCATTAAACACAATTATAAATGCTCATACAACACACACACACACATGCACAAATACATGAACTCAAATACACGTAACTCAAGGCAAATACCATACAAAAAGGACGGCACAAAAGAACTTTTCAGTACGCAGGCAATCTGTAAACTGATACAAACACACAAGCAAGCTGGGGCTAAAAGGAGGAATTGTTTATAACTGCAGCGACAGCAGAAGATAAGACTTCAATTCAAGTTACTGCAACGGTTGCTCACCCTGCACGTGTTATGATATCGCAACAACGCATTTGCGTCTATCGTTGCTATAGAAACGTCTTAGTTCTAATTGGTCGTTCTAATGGTTGCTGTGACGACCGTCGTGATGTATTCATCCCCTCCCATTCATTTAAAGCTTTCCGCCATGTGGTTAGTAACTGTCAATCACCTTCTTGATTGACACCGAGTATAGTAACCTCAATGCATGTTATACTTATTGGCTAAAGAAACTTGTATCTTTTATCACTGTCTTTTTCTGATTTCGATAACTTAAAAATGATTTAGTATTATGCTAAGTTCCTAAAACAGGTTCAGGAAAAAGGAGAGTTGTCTTGCATTTGGAATTATGTATTTAGAGAAATGGTCGAATCAGGTTTGCACATTGGACCTGCTGTTTAACTGTGGACCCTTGTCCTGGGCTCCTTTGTATGATTGCATTCCAAACACAGCATACGCAGTTCTGATGAATATGTACCCAGTTAACAGCAAGCACATACAAAAACAAGTTTTTTATCATTAATTTGTAGAACAGCTATTCTACAATAAATCATAGAGAAAATTTTCGATTGTTGCATGTTAGATTTTTCTTTTGCAGTTCAAAGGAAAAACGGTTATTCACTATTAGTAAGAGAGGACTAAAAAGGGGTGGATGATAAGTTACCAGAGATAGGCAATTAAAACATGTTCTATGTACCCAACAACCAATTTTGAAAAAATGGAACAAGTCTAAACAGGAAGCAGAAAGATAAAAAACACAGGGTGTGTTTCTTTCAGCAAGAGTTAATTATGGGAAGGGGAAAATTGGAATTCTTCAGCATTTATATTAATGCTTCCTTTCTGTACTCACTGTGGTCAATATGTGTTTTGAGTACTACTAAGCTCCATCATTTGCATCCTGAAATGTTTAGATTTAAGTGTTATGCCATTTAGAACGATGAAACATTAAAATTTTATATTAATAGGCTTCGAAACCATCAACAAGTTCTGGTCCAGTAGAGAAGAGCAGCGTGGACCCTCCCACTGCAAATATTAAGCCCATGGCTGGACCATCCTCCACTCAGACAAAACAACAACCAGTAAGTATATTAATAGATGTCACCAGGGAGTGTAAAATTCAGTGTTTCAGTAATTGTGAATTTTGTTAATTTTAGTTGAGAAAAAACACACTTTTATAGATAAAAATCTGATGTGTTACATTCACATGACTTTCTCTACTCTTGTACAAACTATTTTTACAAACGCTTATTCTCCATATGGTTCATGTTAATCTAGATATCGAGATGTTAATCTTATTGCTAATTTTCTTGTAGATGCTGGGCTTTAAGCGATAGTCAAATATTTTAAGAGCTGGTTGCTGCGTGGAGTATTCCATTCTCTTTGCATTACCAGGACAAAAAAAACAAGCGCAATATAGAAATACAGTAGCCTTTAAGCATAGACATTACTCTTAATAGCTGGTTGCTATGCGCAGCACCATTCTCTTTGCCACAGATTAATACTCTTTGCATATCCAAGACAAAAAATGAATAACGAATTCCCATTTGAGAAAAGTATTGAAAAATTTAAGGGAATAACAAGCAATATCTCGAAAATGGTTCACGAAACAAAAAAATCTGATGTGTTACACTCACATGACTTTCTCTACTCTTGTACAAACTATTTTTACAAACGCTTATTCTCCATCTACTTCATGTTAATCGAGATAAACATTTGCAGACTCTATCTTATTGCAAAGTTTCTTGTAAATGTAAGGGGAATATATATTTACAAGGGCAATATAAAAATACAGTAGCCTTTAAGCACATGCATATCTCTTAATAGCTGTTTGCTAGGTGCAGCACCATTCCCTTTGCCACAGATTAATACTCTTTGCATATCAAAGACAAAAAAATGAATAACGAATTCCCATTTGAGAAAATAAGTATTGAAAAATATAAGGGAATAACAAGCAATATCTCAAAAATGCTTCACTCAACAAAAAACATGTATATGACATAAATTGTGTATTTTAACGCGATCTACATTTTTTGTGTCGTAAAATTTTGTCTATCTCGTATTGTTTACCAGTTATGCAAAAGTTGTTCACAATGAAGAATACTTTTGGAGACATTCCCAGAAAATTCAAGATATACATTTTATTTGTCATGAAAATATCTTAAACATATGATATTTTAATCAAAATCATTAGTGTCATTTTTGAGAAAATTAAAATTTTCGAAAAATGTTCCATGTAAAGGGTAATCTGGGGTGGGGGTATTTTCTTGAAAACCTTCGTGTCGCATCTCTGGAAGATACTGAACCTAAATACCAAGTTTGGTGTTTATCCGACTGTTCTTTTCTGAGTTATGCTGTTCACAGACACACACACACACGGACATGTTTCCAAAAATGCTTTTTTGGATTCAGGGGTTCTCAAAACATATATTTCCGGTGAAATCTCGGTATCAAATTTTTGGGTGGAATGCAATACTTCCCCTACTTACTATACGTAGTAGAGAAAGTAAAAATGTTGGTTACGAAACGTAACTTAACCCTCAAATGACCATCCATGGATGGTCTAACCATTCATTGTGAACTTCTTACACAGCCATTCAGAATTTTCGTTGTTATTTACTTTGCTGTAAGAACAATTGCAAAGTGTTTTATACAAATGTTTAGTTTTTTATAAGGAGTGAGAAAACAAGATAAAAAGATAGGTTCCTATTTAAAAAATCTGATGTGTTACACTCACATGACTTTCTCTACTCATGTACAAACTATTTTTACAAACGCTTATTCTCCATCTACTTCATTAATCGAGATAAACATTTGCAGACCTTATCTTATTGCTAATTTTCTTGTAGATGTAAGGGGAATATATATTTACAAGGGCAATAAAGAAATACAGTAGCCTTTAAGCACATACATATCTCTAATACCTGGTTGCTAGGTGCAGTACCATTCCCTTTGCCACAGATTAATACTCTTTGCATATCAAAGACAAAAAAATGAATAACGAATTCCCATTTGAGAAAATAAGTATTGAAAAATTTAAGGGAATAACAAGCAATATCTCAAAAATGGTTCATCCAACAAAAAAAATGTATATTACATAAATTGTGTATTTTAATGCGATCTACATTTTTTGTGTAGTAAAATTTTGTCTATCTCTTATGGTTTACCAGTTATGCAAAAGTCATTCACAATGAAGAATACTTTTGTAGACATTCCCAGAAAATTCAAGATATAAATTTTATTTGTCATGAAAATATCTTAAACATATGGTATTTTAATCAAAATCGTTGAGCCATTTTTGAGAAAATTATAATTTTCGAAAAATGTTCCATGTAAAGGGTAATCTGGGGTAGAGGTATTTTCTTGAAAACCTTGTGTCGCATCTCTGGAAGATATGGAACCTAAATACCAAGTTTTGTGTTGATCTGACTGTTCGTTTCTGAGTTATGCTGTTCACAGACAGACATGCACACGGACATGTTTCCAAAAATGCTTTTTTTGGATTCAGGGGTTCTCAAAACATATATTTCCGGTGAAATCTCGGTATCGAATTTTTGGGTGGAATACAATACTTCCCCTAGTTACTATATGTAGTAGATAAAGTAAAAAGTGAAATGGGAGAAAATATTGCTTTTGACTAAAGTGCAACAAACCATTGTTTTTTGGTCAAGTCAAAATGTGAAATAAATAAATAAATGGTTTCGTTAGTGAATTCTAATTAATGTGCTATTTTATGTAAGTTGGCTAACAGATATTTGAAATATATTCTATAATAAAATTTGACACCCCTGTAATCAACCTATTTGGTGATGTATTTGCTGCACCATTTTGAGTATGAGATGTATGCTAGCCAAGCATCACTTAAACAAAAGGAGCATGAACGGTGTGACCATTTGTAGGTGGTAATTCGGTTGTAGACCTTCCATAACTCCTCTTCTTTGAAATATAACAGGTCTCAAACCTCAATGTATGGATTACTTTCAAAGCACTCTACTTATTGCCAAGCTGCCTTAGTACTCATCCTTCTTCCTTCTGTGATTAATGAAGAGTCCAATCTGCAGGTTCTTTTCTGAGGGCATTATCCAAATGAATTGGTGTATATCCAGCTTTATGTACATTAATTTAGTGTGTGCCTCCACAAATGTCAATAATTCACTTTAGAATAAGATACACAGGTTTCATTTCAGATGCAGCAGTCTGTTGCTGTGACACCATGGCCAGGAAGGGGTGAAACTCCATTTGCTAGTATTAGACCGATGTCACTAGTGTCACGGACTGTAGCTGTGTTACCTACCAGTCAGACAAGCAGCAGCTCAAACAGTAGTCAGGCTCCTCCAAGTCAGAGCACACAGGCACTGGTTCCTCCTCAGCAACAGTTGGTTCATACAACAGGGTCATCGACAGGGACAAGTACAGAGGGCTTATCATCTTCTCCCACCTCATCTCACACAGACTACATGCCTGCAACCAGTTCTGCAGGACCTTCTTTGTTGGTATCAATTCGTCACGTGGCAGTGCAGCCAACACAACAGTCTATGGTGACAACTGTTACTGTCGGACCATCGCCCAGCTCACGTGAGGAGCCTCCGCAATCAGCCGCAGAATCAACGCAGGTATTCTTTATATCTTACATGAGTATTTTTTAACATTGTTCAGGAAAAGTATAAGAAAACTGAGCACCTGAAAGGTTTTGCTTAGGGAAGTGTACAGCTCACCTAAGAGAAAGTGTATTACAATACAAGAATGGGAAGTGAATTCTGTAGAATTAAGGAAAAGTTATTGAAGTAGCATAAGCAAACTTTGTCTTTCTGAAGTTGTGTTAAGAAGTCAAGAGACCTGTATTTTGCAATCTTTTTAAGGATCATATATATTGAAAATATAAATATAAAATGATTGAATATTATACCCACTTGAAATAATAGGGAGAGCTGAGGAATAGATAATATCTGCTGTGAGTATGGCCACTCTTAAGGCTCTGACAATTAACAAAGTCCATATGTACACTGTAAGTTCGTGTAAATGTATAATTGTGCAAAAGAATTTCCAGTACATGTTTTAAGCTTAACAGCTTGAAAATGCAGAGTTAGTGGTGTATACTTCTGCATGGAAGGTTTTATTTCTAATTGCCTGGACATCAGAGGTGACTGTAGAATGCCCTCATTCATGATGTTGGAGTCCTCGGCATTGAAATTTATTGGACATTTGACTTTTAAGGCAAAGAAAAATATCTGGAAGAAACCCCACCAAGTAACCTGTTCCAACCAGGAGTCGAACATGGAGATCGCTGTTTGGAAGTCAAGTGTTTTCTGCAGTCATACTGTTTACTGTTACAATTTTTCTGGTATAAAGTGCTAGTTTGAAAATGACCATGTTATTCAGAATGTAGTAGGTTAGCCATATTAAGGGATTTGGCCATTAAAGATACATTCTTTTTCTGGATAAAAGAGGATAATTTTCTATTAATTGCTTGAATTTATATTTTGCGTATGTATATAGTTTATTGAAGTTTGGTGTAATATTTTGGGGAAATTCTGACGGGAGACATAATTTTTAAGCTATAAAAGCGAGTAATTAGACTAATGATGGGATTAAACAGGACACATTCATGTAAAAATATATTTCAATTACTATCAATATTGCCTTTTCCTTGTGTATATGTATATGATATACGTTAGAAAGCACTTAAAACAATTTGAAGTTAATTCTAAAAAACATAATTATGACACCAGGAGTAAACAACAACTGAGCATCATCAGTCATAATACAACTATTTAGTAAAAGCACCAAGTATGCAGGTATTAAATTGTATAATAAGCTGCCAGGAAAACTCAAACTCGCCACCTCAGAGGCTATATTTAAAAGGAAGGTTAAAATGTTTTATTGCAGCTTTTATTCCATTGAAGAATTCTTATCATCCTAAAACATTGTATTGTCTTCTTATGTTGTAATAGTTATTATTTTGTATGTACATATTATCATTTGTTTTATTTGTATATTGACGATTCCATGAATTAATGTAATTCCTATGGCTGAAATAAAATGAAATGAAGAAATGGATACAGTAATTTAAAAGAATCATATTTAATAAAAGTATGACCACATTAAAGATTGAAAGGGGCAGTGATCAGTATTTAAGTGAAAGAGAAGTATTATATACTGTGGTTTAGATCCGTGTTCAGGTTAACTATTCACTGACTGGTTCATTATTTTAAATAATTTGGATTTATAATGACATTAGGATATGGAGGCAGAATCACGTGAAATGGAAGTCCAGCCAATTGCAGGAGCTTCTTCTCAACAACAGCAGCAGCAACAGCAACAGCAGCAGCAACAGCAGCAGCAACAACAGCAGATGTCTCAAAGTCAACCAGGGCAGCAAGCAGTGGCTCTGGTTCTTCCACGTGTCGAACAGCAGAGCACCAGTTCCCAAGCTGCTCAAGAACAACAGTCGGTAGCAGTAGCAAGTAGCCAAGCAAACAGCAGCAACACAGTGACTACTACACAAGCTGGCCTTAAGCGTCCAAGGGATGTCAAGAGTGATAGCACTTCAATGAGTAGAACTGAGGATAAGAGTGGTGGTCCAACACAGGTAAGCAACATGAGAAAGTCATTTTTTAAAATAGAGAGTTGAGGGTTGTTACAGTACATCACTATGATATTCTTACAAAGAATATCATAGTGATGTAGTGTATTAACCCTCAACTCTCTATTTTAAATTATGACACATCACTGTTACTAGCTTCTAAATCTTCAAAATTAGTCAATGAGAAAGTCATTCTGTTTTCATTACGTATTTCAACTGAATGAATATGTAACAGATACTTTGGAAGTATCTTATGCAAACTACAAAATGAATGTTTTATAAATCCATTTTGGGAAAAATTTTATATAACATTTGTGTGCACAAATTGAAATTTTTACTACTCTAGCTTCACTTCCTACACCAGAGCTTACTGGGACATGTTTTGGAGACGACAGTCTGGTATAGAAAGTGAAGCTAGAGTAATAAAACTCAATTTGTGCATGTAAATACAAAATTAATGCTGCAGTGAAATTTAAATTTACAAAAATTTTGATTGTTTGTTGATTTTTAATGTTTGTAGAACCTAGAAGTGGAATTTACTTTTAAAAATTCTGCTAATGTAGTAGGGAACAAGATTGCTAAATGTGTACTTAAACTGTCCAAGTTAGCACTATTTTCTCGCATATAAACGTAACTGAAATGGGAGAAAGACTGTTTTCAAAATGGAGTGCACAAAACCTCATTTATCCATATTAGATGGGACCAGAACTAATCCAGATAAACACAAATGCACATAATCTGGAAACAAGCCATTAAATGAGTATAAACTACTAATCTGTACATTTACTTATTTATTAATGCCTTCAACTTTTTGTGCATTGAAACAACCAATATGATGCCATTTTACTCATTCACGTTCAAAACACAGGAAAAAACAATAACAATTTGTACTTCTCCTTAACTATACAAGGATAGTTCCATTCTGACATTAAAAAATGTGAGATGTGTATAATCTGGCATAAGTACCTGGGCTGCACTTGTGTTGGGAGGGATGAGTTTTCTTAATGACTAGCTGCTTCCTTTGGTTAGCAATAAATCATTTGCATACACAAGGTAATAGTGACGGTCTGTCATTTCTACAGCTGAAACGTATTCTTGGTGTGAAAATGTTAGTGTTGTGTTAAGTAATTATAAGCTAACTGCTAAGAGCAATACCATTGTGCCATTGATTCTGTGGGTATCAAAGAAGGCATTGATTTTAGAAAACTTTGAAGCCAGAAATTGTCTCAGGAACAGTTCATGTAGAGTATAAAGGAAACAGCAATAGTCACATGTTTAAGAACTGGACACTATATGCTGGCCTTAAAATTCCATACTCTTTCCATGCAATCGCAAGAAACAACTGAAACTCAATGGGACTTGAAGACAATGACAAGGTATTGAACAAATCGAACCATTAATAACGGATATCTCGGAAATGGCTAATACAGCAAAAAGTTATTTGAAATAAATTGTGTTTTTAAAGAGATCTAGACTTTCTGTGTAGTACATTTTCGTCTATCGGTTATACAAGATTACACAAAATTCCCTCTGAATGAAGAGAACTTCACAGGCTATTCCCAGAAAATCAAGATACACTTTATTTGTCATGTAAATATCTTTAATACATGGTATTTTAATCAAGATAAAAAATTATGAAAAATGTTCCATGTAAAGGGTAGTTTCGGGTAGGAGAATTTTCCTGAAAATCTTCATATTGCATCTTTGGAATGTGCTGAATCTAAATATCGTGTTTGTTTTCATTTTTGACTTATGCAATGCACACACACCTTTTTTAATTTTTTTATTTATTTTTTGTTTGTTTATTTATTCATTCAGGTGGCCTCAAAACACATATTGATATCAAATTTTTGGGTGAAATGCAGTACCTTTTCTACCTACTATCCACATGGTAGAGAAAATAATAACTGCACTCATTCTTGCTAAAGAAAGCAAAAATAACATTAACTACTCTTTCATAAATCAATTTTAAGAAAATGCAGAAAGCAAAACTAGAATATTTTATGCCATAATTGTGATGTTTTTATTAAGAGCTGCAACAATTCCCAATATTAATTGACCTCTTCATCAGACAACAGTTGCAGTTGTTGATTCTCAACAGTTTTGGTGCATTTGCATAGTCATCCTTGTATCATAGAGTTCATTATACCGAAACCAGCTTTTTGGTTGTTGCCGGAAAAAGCCTATTCCTGGTTTTTGTATGGATTTGCCCATGGGTAGACCAATTGCTTTACTTGCAGCTGATGATTGTGGTATATTCAGAAGTTTAGATACCAGCAAATTTATCAGCTGTTTCCCATACAAGTTAATTTCCACCAGTTAGAAGGTGAGATGTGCTGAGCAGCAGCCCACAAAGTGTCTTGAGAAAAATTGTCATCACTTTGGCTAAGTTAACCATGATTATTCCATAGTCATACCCTAGCACATTGCTTAAGGGGGAAATGGGTGAAAATGTAAGCAAAAATGACAA
Organism: Deroplatys truncata; assembly: GCA_030765065.1. NCBI lineage: Eukaryota > Metazoa > Arthropoda > Insecta > Mantodea > Mantidae > Deroplatys > Deroplatys truncata. The sequence goes on from CM060979.1 coordinate 95,633,067, forward strand.
AATTTCACATTTTGTGTTTTTTGTTACAAAAAATACTAGATGGTTTGAAGTGCATATATGTAAAGTTTTAAAGCACTACAGTGGTTGGAAGTTGTTCTAATTATGTCATATTTAAAGGTCTGTGCTCCTAAATGTCCCTGAGAAGGCATGGCAGTTATGAAATCCCTGCATGAACCAAAAAATCAGATTTTTTTTACCGGTTTTTGTGGGATTTTTCTGTGAAGCTAGTTTCTGGTTTGTCACTGAGCCACCATGACCAGTATAATATAGTAACAGCAGCTTTGCTGTCAGATGTTGTGTAACATAAAATTATATGTTGTTGCATATACATGAACCTGAAACAAGTGTAAGTAACACCAGTGATGAAAGGTTAGATGAGCAAGAATGTGGTGTACAATGGAAAACTTTAAGGCAGAAACAGCTGAAGGATAATTGTGAACATGTACTTCACAATTATGTTGTTTATGGCTTAAATTAAAACTGATTTGCAGTGCTTATAATGAAAAAAGAGTACAACTTAAACATCTAGAAAGGTCTGCAAGTCATTATTTCTGCTTAACTGCACACAAACATTTAAACTCAGTTTTCCTCACTTTAATTTTTGCTACACTTTTATTCATTCAAAACAAAATTACATCCACAAATTAAGTGTTAGTGGGCTGAAATGTTTACTGTACAATCTATAAAGCATAACAAAAAGACTGACGCATGCAATTTAGGATTAACTTAGTACTTTTTGAGATAAAAAATAAAATATGCGTAGTGATTGCAAAAATTTTTAAAGTTTTGCTATGCAGGTCTTTTTTTTTGGGAGGGATGTGTAATTTCCCTTAAAGTTGAGATATTACAAAATCCATGTGTCATATGTTTCTAAATGAGTTTCTGGTTTTGTAAACTTTTTTTCAAAGAAGTGTGGAGTGAATTTCATTTTGAAATTTGCAAATTTTTTGAAAGAAAACTTTCAATAATTTAAAAATTAATTGACATACAAAAATGAAACTCTGCCAAATAGTTCCACGTAACACCCCAAATATGTGTATAAAAAATTAAGTATGTAGCTTTAAAATTGTGCAAAATAGAAATTTCACCCATCACCCCTCTTAAAGATAAAAGACAAGTCACCTGGTGGTTATGCATAAGAGCGATTATTACAGTATTGAAGGCTGTGTGTATTATGCAGTATTATACAAGCATTTTGGTATTTTAAATTATGACATATCACTGTTACTAGCTTTTAAATCTTCAAAATTAATTAATTATAAGGTATTTTTACAACCCAATCTTTGTATAAATTAGGGTAGTTTGAAGGTGGCATAGCTTTTTATAAAATTGGGTTAACTGCAAAACGTGGTAGTTCTTTTTTTTTTTTCTTTCTTTCTTTTCTTTTTCTCAGTGCAGAGTGTATGCAAATACTAGTGTAATATTTGATATCATTACAAGTAAATCTCAAAAGCCAACTAAAAGTGTTGTTTACAATACTTCAAATGTAAATTACATTTTACTTAAAGGAACTACTTTTTACAAACTAATAAAATCACAGATAAAGCATAATCGCACCCAATGATTAAATAGATTTGTTCCAATTACATTCCAGATGTTTGAGCATGTGCTTTAAAGACATCTGACTAGAGTGCATCAGTAAACTCTGATTGTGTATGCATACTGCATTCAAGCATTGCAACAAATTTGTGTGATTCTGAGTATGGAAATTTAAGGCCAGCATATACCCACCTGCCTTTAAACTTCTGACTATCAATTCAGCTTACCCTATTCACCTTGTACCAGTGAAATTATAAGAAACTATTTCTGCAAAGTTTATTTCTGTTAACTTGAAGTGGATAGAAAAATAAGCTTTTATAGGTATAGTTTGTAGAAGCTATATAAGGATAAACAATAGTGAGTAGAGAAAGTCGTTGGAATGTAACTCATAAATTTTTTTTTTAAGCAAACTTACAGTGATACAGTAGATTGTTTTTTGTGTTAACAGCCTAAAAGAGCAAGAGGAACGCAAGAGATGTTCCAAACCGTTACTTCAGATTCTGGTGTTGATGTAGAGTATCAGGTACCTACATCATCACAACGAGATCATGAAGATGATGGCATTGTTGTTGATTCTGATGATGAAGACGAAGAAGGAATGGCAGATGAAGGGGTAAGATGGGTTTTAAAATTTTCTTTGTTTTCCCTTTGAACATTTAAAAAGATTGAAAAACTTAATCTTCTCTTATGTAGTTTTAAATATATGAAACGAACTTCCCCTTTGTAGAAGAAGTTGCATTGAGAGCATTGCAACCATACAGAGTACCTTCCAGTACTTATGTGGTATATACAAAGGTGATGATGCATTGAAGCTCATTAATTAATATAATTTCAATAAGTATCTGGTTTATAGTAACTATTATGATATCTAATAATAAGCTTTTGCATTATATGTTTCCAGCCATAATTTATGTCCCTCAGAGAAACAATAACTGAGGAATATATTGATGGTCCTATGTAGTGATGATAGGGTGGGAAAGAAGATAGAAGTATTTAAATGGAGAAGAGAGGAGGAAGAATTATATTTGGATAGACTGAATTTAATTATGGGGGAAGACACAAAGAGTAATATAAATGTATTATTACAAAGGAAAAAGTCAGAGAAAGTTACTGGGAGATTGGAGTGGATAGTTAAAAGAGCAGGATGTAAAATGAAACAAAGGAAGGAGGGGCAAATGGAAAGAAGGGGATGGTTTGATGAGGAATGTATTAAAGCTAAGAGGAGAGTGGAACAGGAATTAAAGAGATGGAAGCTACAGGAGGATGAGGATTCAAGGAAAACTTACTTAACAATGAAATGGAGTTATAGATGTTTAATTGAAGTAAAAAAGAAAGAATGGGGTGGGAGATTAAGTAAGAATTTGCTTGAAGCAGTAAATAAAAATGATAACTGTAGAGTATGGCAAATAATCCGAGGAATGTATAATGGGAATAAAAGGGGGAATGTTACTGTGCCAGAAATATGGTGTAATGACTTCAAAAACCTATTAGGTATGCAAACCAAATTAACAAACTTAATCCCATTATCTTACAATATAGAATACATAGATAGCCTAGATAAGAAAATATCGGTAATGGAAGTTTGGGAGGAAACTAAAAGATTTAAAAACAATAAGGCATCAGGGATTGATGGTCTACCGGGGGAATTTTGGAAAAAATGGATAGAGAATAGAGATAGGACTGAGATACTGGTTAAACTGATGAATATTCTATTTGGAGGAGGAAAGGTACTACATAACTGGAGGGCAAGTATAATTATACCCATTTATAAAGAGAAAGGAAGTGTCAAAGATCCAATTAATTATAGGGGTATTAGTTTGCTGTCAGTCTTAGGAAAGATCTATTCACGAATTTTAGCAACTAGATTGCAGAAATGGGCAGAGAAAGAAAATAAATTATCAATATTTCAGAGAGTATTCAGAAAAGGTAGGAGAACAGTGGACAATATTTTCATTATAAAATCTATTATAGATAAGTACTTAAGTATTAAAAGAGGTTGGGTATATATGACATTTATTGACTTAGAGAAGGCATTTGATACTATAGATAGAGAGGCACTATTGATTAAACTGAGAAGTAAGGGACTAAGCTCAAAATTCATTAGAGCAATACAGAATATATATATGAATAATAAGTTTTATATTAGGCTGTGGTAATGAAATGATGGGAAAAATTGATAGTAATATGGGGTTAAGGCAAGGTTGCAAACTTAGCCCTATACTGTATAACTTATTTATTGACCATATATTAGAAGAGTTGAATAAAGATAACTTATATTTACCCACAGTAAATAATAGAGAAATTCCAGGATTACTTTTTGCAGATGATTCAGTGGTAGGTTCTATTTCAGTAGGAGGCCTAACAAAAGTGTTGCATATCATATATTCATTTTGTAAGAAATGGGGTTTAAGAATAAATTTTAAAAAATCAAAAATAATGGTATTTAAAAAAAGCTATAAATTGAAGGAGTAAAAGTGGTATGAGGAAGGGGAAAAGTTGCAAATAGTAAACAAGTTTGATTATTTGGGAGTGAGAATCAGTAGTAATGGGAGATGGAATGATCACAAAATAAGTACCTTAGCTAAGGGAAGATTAGCAATGACTGCTATAAGAATATGCTTAAAGAAAATACCAGATATGCAAATTAAATGGTTGGAAAAGGTTTACAAAGCTAGTTGAAGCAAAAAGCAAGGATCAGAGATTTGGGGAAGTGACAAAGGATGGGAGATGATTGATAAAGTACATAGATCGTTCTGTAAATGTATGTTAGGTTTATCTATTTCATCACCTAATGGAGCAGCAATGTTGGAGTTGGGAAGAGTAGGTAGCAAGGGCATGATAGTAGAAAGATACTTAAATATTGGCATAGATTGAAATCATTGGTTGAGCGTAATATCGTAAGGCAATGTTTAATAATACAAGAAAAATACAGTGATGGGATGAACTGGGCTCAAGGAATAAGGAGAATTTTACAGGAAATAGGAATTGGTAACTTATGGGAGGAGAGAGAGGGGTTAGTTAAAGGTTTCTGGAAAGAAGTTAGGACCAGAGTAGAAGATATAGAGAAACAAGAATTATTTCAAAGTCTGGAAGGAAAGAAAAGTTTGGAACTATATAGACAATTAAAGGTGGACTGGGGAAGGGAGAAGTATGTGATTGTAGGTAATAGGTTAGTGAGAGAAGGGTGGACCTGGTCCAGATTAAGGGCATGTAGGCTAAGGGGAGATAGGAAGGGAGCGAATTTGAATAGATGTCCTCTTTGTGGAGAGGCAGCTAATGATTGAATGTGAAGAAACTAAGTTGTAGAGAGATCAATTTTTACCTAAAGAATGGGAGAATGTTAACAAAGAAGTATTAAAAGTTAGGATAATGAAAATACAAAAGGAGAGGGATATAAAAAAGAATGTGAGAATATATGGGGAGAGTTAAGAGAAAAATGGTTTAGAAAAATAAAGCAATATGACTAATTTTGAAGATTTAGAAGCTAGTAACAGTGATGTGTCATAATTTAAAATAGAGAGTTGAGGGTTGTTACACTACATCACTATGATATTCTTATTTGAACGCGTTTCGGGAGACGGCTTGTTCCCATCTTCAGCATTTTCTCTCAACTCTCAGTTGAGAGAAAATGCTGACGATGGGAACAAGCCGTCTCCCGAAACGCTTTCAAGTAAGAATATCATAGTGATGTAGTGTAACAACCCTCAACTGTCTATTTTAAAAGCAATATGAATTTGTTATGACCCACCATGCATAAATAACCACGGTGTTAAAAATGCATGATGGACCAAAGAAAGAAAAAATAGCAACTCAAAGTAATGTATTAAAAATTGAAAGAATTTTGTATAGCATTATGGAAATAAATATACATACATACTTTCCAACATTCTATCTCAATCAGTATTTTGATTTCTAATGTTTGAACTGTTTTTACAGTTCATTTGAAATCATATAGCAAGATCAACGAATGTTAAAACATTTTCAGTTACTAAACATACATTTTCTGTTGAAAAGTTGTAAAGCATTATATTGTTTTACAGCTTTTAAAAAGCAAAGGTGAGTGTAAAAAATTTAAGTGACTCAACAAAACTTTCACTATTAATAGTGTTTCTATTTTTAATCTTTAATACATTTTCTAATTTGTAGATGAGAGATGGACACCTGTCAGATATTATACATATAACTTCATATTCCAAAAACCCCAGTTACAGTGTTACTATTGATATGTCATAACAGATGCATGATCTATGCATCGCTCAGAATACCATCTTTCGCATGGTTACACCTTTTCATATGGTCTTATCACTTGTCAGTGTCTCCAGTGGAACTGAAGGTGCAACATTCACTGAGGGCTGATTTCACCAACCAATGTTTAAAATACTCTAACTTTATGTTTGCTAACATGTTAAAACTCTTGCATTTCATCAAGCTTTTACAGAAAATTAGCAAACATCTTGTTAATATCAAAGAGAACTCCGAACGGCAGCTTTCGAGAAGATGTTGATTGAACTAGATGGCTTCCAAATGTGCTCCAATACGCTTTTGTCTATTCATTGTAGCACTCTCTGTTTCAGTAGCAGACAACTAGTTATATTCATAGACAATTGCCATGTGCTTTTCCTGATTGTATGAGGCTAGAAACGTGATATAAACTGAAAAGTGTAGGTGCAGAGGAACTAATAATGTTTCTCCATTCAAAAAGGCATTAATAATTATAGAACTGGTTGAGGAAAATGCTGACATAAGATGCAGCCTAGGGGAAAACCTGTGAGGAATTTAATTGCTGTGCATGCATTTCTCCCAGCCTGTTCAGTTGCATCAGATTACCATAATGCAGAACCATATGCCCTTTCAAAATAACTTTTAAAATCTTACAGAGAGTTATCGACAAAATTTTTAAAATGCTGATAATTATGCGACATAAGTACATTGGTCACTGTTGTTTGTTTCATTTTAAGCTATTATTTCTCTCTTCAGCCCTCATTGTATATGAAATTGATGTTGCAATATGCTAGATATCAACATGTTATCACCATGTTTTCCCATAAATATATACAGGTAGTAAAATAATGGAACTAAGCGCTATAAGTGTATTTATACCCAATGCCATCGTAACTTTTTCATAACCTACAAAATTCCAAAGCCTTTAGCAGCTACCCTTTCTTATTTAGGTTGGTACTGGAATGACATTTCCATAATTACCATTGCATAGTGCTTCATAAGGTTAAGACTTTTTGTGTTTAATGGCAAAATTTTCCTACTATGCTGATGTGCTATAAATGCATAGGATAGAAACGATAATGTGTTATAAGCTTAAGTCACTGTCTAGCCAAATAATGTTCCAGTTAGTTACAGATTTCTGCTACAGTGTTTGTTAAAATCAAGACATCAATTAAAAAAAACAAATTTTGGAGAATTTTTATTAGGTACTCTGTTAGTTTCCACCACTCAGAATTTTAGATTAATGCGAACAGCTCCAAACATTGTCAAACATTGATTGTTTATAACTTACCCTTCTGTGGAAGTCATGGCTAAATGCATAACAAACATTTCAATCAAAAGAAACTGTTATTTGACTTTGTCAATAATTATGATGTTGTAGACAGTACAAACACTGAATAGTAGTTGTTACAGAAGTAGGCATCATGGCAAAGAACAACAGAAACTTTCAACAACAATTTTCTACAAAACCTGCCACGTTAGAGCAAAACTTTTGTGAGTTAAAAATAGTTTTGCATCCATTTTTATATAACAATCCATTCATACAGGTTACACAAAACCCAAATGGAGTAATTTTTGTGGTAAGTTTAGTATTGTGTATGACACATATCTTCTTGCAGCCTGCAGTTTTTCATGCATATAAAGCACTTCATTTGTTTTATTTCACGCAGACTGCATTGTTGTTCTCTGTTGCACTCCTGTCACCTTCTGCATTTGTGAAATTATGTCATCAATTTTCCAAATGTGCTGTTCAGAAAGGGAAGTAGCTCAGATTTGAGTTTAAGCAGTGTTCAGACATTGACTTTAGACACTTTATTGCTAAATATTGTCTTCTCAACATAACTGTCTTATTTAGATATTATTTACCTTCAACGACTTAATAATATTGTTTCTGCAAGCAGCCTATACTACTTGAAGTTAACTTTTGCAAATGTGAAATAGTTAAATGTAATTGTAAACTTTTAAAAATGTGTAGATATATACTAGGCAGATACTTTGCTGCCTTGTTTCCTTTCAAGGCTTTTAGTCACTGCTGGACACTGGAAATGACATTGATGATATTGTCCAATGATGACCCAAAATTTTGCTTTGATGTTTATACATATGTTGATTTTAATTATATTTTGCAAGGATCTTGCTTTGGATCAATTCATGAGTGGGAAGTAAATAATCATCAGTGCCTCAACTTTGATTAACTAGAAGTAAGCCTCTTCAGTTAGTTAAAATTTCAGTGACAAAAAGCTCGCTCTTCTGTTGACCTCTTCCTGATCAATATGCAACAGTACAAAATAAAATAGTAGAAATAGAAACTACAAACACTGAGGTTTGAGATTTATGGTGGCAGCTATTTAAGTCAAGAGACTGGTCCAGAGATTTCAAGATAAACAGCTGAAATACATGGTGCTTCAACTTCAAGTCAAGTATCAATTCCATGAATATCAGTAGAAAAAAGAAAGCAATTGATTAATGCCTGGTTCATTTACAAAAGATGTTAGATACATTTGATTTTGAATTGTTACTGAATGCTCAGATTGCTTAGACACCTATAAAAAGTGGAAAGAAGTGTCATTGATTCTTTTGGAAATTTTGAAGAAAGCTTCCTTTTTTTAAGGGTATTGAAGAACCAGATGATGGACAAGAGTTTGAGGAAGAAACAGATAACGGAGAGAGCTATGAAGTGGAAGGTTATGACAGAGATGAGCAGGTATTATTTCCTCTAATTTTTTTTCTGGTTCGTTGTTGTTGATCTTGTTAACTTGAATGCAGCTGTGTACTAACCTGCTAACCTCCTCCATTACAACTCTGGTTCACATCTGTTTCTTTCCTCCCTTTTCTCTCCATTGTTGATAAAGGAATTGTGGTTATGATTTGCTTAAGGAAGTGTGCTCTAACAGTTGTACTAAAATACTGCTTTGTGCATTTGAATTACTGTTATCTTTTGCATTAGTGCTATGTAGAGCACATGTTGAATGGCATGTTCCATATGCTGGTGAGTTATTCTGAAGATAAATAGCCCACATCTTTGAAAATCTTTCCTTTGGGAATGCAATTGTACTTTTCCATTAAATTGAGAAGATACAAAAGTTGTGTTGTTTACATTAAAATTGTTTACAGTAAATCACTATTTCCATTAATTATGGATTAAATCATTGTATATTGCTCTTAGTAAAATACACCTTTGCTTTATATTTACAATCAAAGTGTGTTAACACAGTTTTGATATTTAAAAAAAACAAATTAATTATTCTTTATAAAATTACATTAACAATAAAAACTAAAGTTCTCCAGGCAATTTTTTCTTGTGAGTAAATAAATGATTTTGATATATATATAATGAATTGCACTAGATTGGAATGAGCATTTTAAAATGTGTGTGTGCATGCATGTACAGCTTTTACCTTGTAGCTCAAAAATGATGTTATTGAATGTTATGGCTAGTTCACAACAGCCTGAGAACGGTAACCAAAATGGAAACGAGAACAGAAAGCAATGCAACATACAAGATTTTGTTTCACAACAACCGGGTAGTGAGAACAGGATTGCATCGATCATATCAATCACAAAGTGGAAAGTCGATTTTGTGCATTGGGATTTCATTTGTTTTTAACTGACCAATGATATTTTTTCATCTGCTTCCAATTCAGCCAACATAATGCAAGTTAGCCAGCATCAAAATTTGATAGAATAAGCATTATCTAAATGCATATCCATTACATTTACAATTCCTCTAGTCATACCAAGCTTTCATTCCTTTATTTAATGATGTACATTAAAGTTATTTGTTGTTCGTTCTTAATTTCTACTGGGTTTTACTGTTCTTTGTAGCTTTTGCCATTGTTTTTGAGGCAGTAGCCACTTTTGAGTTGCATATAAACAAACTTTGGTAATGTTGCTCTGGAGGTCGACGTGTCATGGCAGACATGTAAATGCGCAATGTCAGGTACCAACTGTTAAATGGATAATAAAGGATCAACATTCATTTTCATCTCGACATTTTCAATTATTTTGTTTAACAATTTTATAGGATTATTTCCATATATTTTTACCAGAGTAAAACGCCATCACGTTAGTAAAGCTGGAAATAGTTTGGTATTGTTGTGAACGGTTATACACTGCCGTAATAGAAAAGCGTGAAATAGTGAATAAATGCAATAAAACTGAATATTATCTGCGAAACAGTAAATAGATGCAATAAAATTTAATAATAACCGCAAAGCAGTAAAAAATATTGTTGTTATTGTCTAATACGTGGCATTTAGTCATGACCATTAGCGTTCATGCACTACTAAATAAATGTAAAGAACCTCAAGCCTGATAAACAAACCTCTGAGCAAAATTACCAGTCTTTCACGCCCAATAATGAATGGGATGCTAAGGACCACAGCAGTTAAAGAGCATTCATAAATAAAATTCAATTTAATGTTTCAACTGAATGATTACCGTGCAACAGTAAGCAACTGTAATATAACTGAATAATTACCGCGTAGCAGTAACAAATGTAACAGAACTAGATAATTACCGCAATGCAGTAAACAAGTGTAATAGAACTAAATAATTATTATGTAGCTGTAAATAAAAGTAACAGAACTAAATAATTACCGTGACACAGTAAACAAATGTAACAAAACTAAATTATCACGACACAGTAAACAAATGTAATAGAACTAAATAATTATCACGTAGCAGTAAACAAATGTAACAGAACTAAATAATAACCGCAACGCAATAAGCAAATGTAATACAACTAAATAATAATAAGTGCTACTATAATTATGTTCAAGGACATATCTGCTCTTTCATGGTGCAATTGTTAGTCTTAATAAAGGCTGTTTTGCATCGATGCATATAAGACAATGAAGAAATATAAAATTTTGGAAGAAAAGAAAGATGAAAAGGAAGTTCTGAGGGAGAAGGCGAACCAAAAGAGAGCTGCAAAGATGTTATGTTGCAGGATAATTCTTGGAGAGTTAAAATTCTGAAACACACTCTGAATGGGACAGCTGTTCCTGTACATGAATTCATGCAAGTATGAGTTGAAGAGCTCCTGAGAAGTGCCGAACTGCTTCCCAAGTTTGCTAGCTCTTCTGCAAGTTGTTCTATGTCCCAATTTTCCATTAGGACAGCGTCGTTATTTAAGATCTCATTCTCCTCAATGATGCATAAGTTGTCCATGTTGACTGCTGACAAAATCATGCCAGAATACGTAGCCAATTCAATAAATTGCGACAGAATACATAACCGGAAGTGTTTAAACGACTTGGGGCATTTAAAAAGCCAAATGCCACACATTCACGGAATTTTAGCAATTTTTTTTTCTACAGGGTAGCCTACCTGACATTGCGAGGAACCCGTCATGAGACGTCGACCTCTGGAGCAACATTACCCAAACTTTAGCCCTTTCACTAGAAGAACCAATGCTCAATGGATCTGCAGGTTTTAGTATCTGAGTTAGGAAGCACATATGCTGCTAATTTCTTCCAGCTTGTGACTGTTTCATCTCAGTAGCTGCCTAGAATAACGTTTACTGTAAAGACTGTAATATGCACAATATGGATTTAATATGTCGTGCCCAGGAATGAAAATGAGAAAGTTAACGCTTGGTCAAGTCTTCTTTCCCGTTCCTGGGGCCTGGAAAATCTTTCATTAATTGTTCCATGAGAATACATGCATTTCAACTTTGTTGTTCTCATTCTGTTACCGTTCTCGGTTGTTGCAAACCAACCTGTATGGAATTGGATACAACGTAGGCTAAATTGCACTTCAATAATGGACCATATGATGTTTAAACTAGTTTATAATGAGGAATGTGTGTATAGTGCAAATGAAACATTTGTTTTTTTTTATTGATTGTTGAGAAAACAGCATTTATCCTGTGACTGAAGTATACAAGCATAATGTGTTTTACGAATCACGTTATTTACAGCATCTATTTGAGATCAGCATTTAAGAAGTTACATTAATTTTTCAGTATAATTTACCAATATAAAAAGTTGGTGCACTGTAATTCTTGATCATTATGGTCATTCCTGATTGTAAGAAGCAGTATAGGATGAATGGATGATAGATTTTGTTCTGTACTAAAAATCTTACAAGTAATATGAAAGATTTAAGACGCATTATTTTCTGAATTAAAATTTTTCATGTTACTTAAGTAAAACTCTTAAGTGAATCAGAGTAATACCAAACAAGTTTCAGACATGACTCTGAGGATACAATTTAATGTTTTGCATAAGGAGTGTACCTATATTACCTAAAACTGCTTAAGTGTCCTGATGCAGGATGCAGAAATTATGTAGTCATGTTAAGTTAGATAAAATTCCCTGGAATAGTTTGCTATCCTGTTGGTGTAAATTCATATTGTGCAACATTAACAACATTGTATGATATTGCTGAATGACAGATCATAAAGTAAATACAGTATACACCAATACAACACTGCTACAAAACTTATTTAATTTTCTTTGTATTTGGTAAAATTTTAAGAAAAAAATTACAACTTGTTTGTCTACTAAAATTTGAACCTAGCCAATCATTCATTAGACAACTGCTACAATTCATGCAAATTTAATAACTAAATATTTTTACCCATAATTAAATTGTCTTTCTCTTTCTTCACAGTCCATTTCCACTTATTTTTTACATTATATAAATATTGACCCACACTCTTGCTCCTCTAAGTATTCTTAAAACTGGTTTGTCTTATTTCAAACAATTTGTGATTAAAAGTTCTTCCACTGGGTTTTTAATTCCTTTACAATCAACATTATGTACACTTATCCTGTATAGAACCATTTCTCTGAGCTTCTGCACTCCAGTTTTTCCCTATTTTCCTCCTTGTTTACTCTATCATTATATTTTTTTCTATCAAGAACATTTCAACATAAGATACCAACAATATATTTTCTGTTAAGCCACCAAACAAGTTTTGCTTCTCTATATCTTCAAATCTTAATATTCTCTCTCTTCAAAATCCTTTAGTATTTGTTTCTCTGCTCCTCCTCCTCCTCCTCCTCCTCCTCCTCCTCCTCCTCCTCCTATTACCTAAGCCATTGCATTCCAAGATATTGTTTATGCTATTCAGACAATTCTTGATAAATTAAGCACTACTTTAGTAAGTTATCGTATCTAAATTTAGAATCCTATACCAATATTTCAGAATGCTTTATAATTAATCTTTTCTTGCTACGTGTCCAATTTCTATTTGAGCAACCTCTTTCAATGTTGAAATTAGTAAGCCAAGGGTTTCTCTGCAGATCTATGCATTGCATCTACAGTTTCCCATCTATTATCCAGTCCTCACATTTTAGTACCATATAACATTTGTGCTTCTACCATTGTATTATATACTCTTTCTACCATTTTACCTCTGTGATGTTTTGCACAGGTATTTTTTAACAATTGGCCTACATAGCTGCTTTTGTTCTTTCAAATGCGATTTTTTTTTTAATTTTTTTTTTGTCCTATCTATCTCCTCCATCCATTTCAATCCTTAAACAAATGCAGTCATGTAATGCCTTATAGTCATAGTTATTTTTGTTCCATTCCTTATAGTTATGTGGTATTCCAGCATTATTACATATTAAAATTTGAGGTGGTTCTTGGTTCGCCTTTAGATCCCATTCTGAGCAATAGTTTTATATTTCTTGCAAACTAGTTTCAAACCAATTACTATAATAGAACCAAATATTAAGCCATCTGCAAATAATTAGCCTAGGTATCTGTATATTATTTTAACTGGCATAAAATTATTCTTCAAAATACACAAAGTGGTGGGTTATTGCCATGTTGCCCTTTGTGCTTCAGTTGGTAAACCATAAGAGATATTCTGTATTATTTGTTTGAATTGTTTAGTGCTTTTTGAAGTGGTTATCTTTCAGTTGTTTCTTGCAATATCATGGTAAAGTATGGAATTCCAAGACCAGCATATAGCAATCCACTTAAACATTTTTTTTTATTTACATCAAGACCAATCTACAAAGATCGACTAATGTTTTTCATCTCATACATTACATCATGTGACAAGAATGTTACTAACAGGGACTGAATTTTGGGAAAATGTCTTTAAATATATTAAATCTATCTTCAATTTGAAAGTGAATCTACACGATTTACATCTTTGTAATTGAAATGCCACAATTTTACTGCCTTTTACCACTTCTTTTTGAATATAAATGCCTAATTAATTTTGAAGATTTAGAAGCTAGTAACAGTGATTTGTCATAATTTAAAATAAAGACAGTTGAAGGTTGTTACACTACATCACTAAAATATTCTTACTTGAATGCGTTTCGGGAGACGGTTTGCTCCCATCGTCAGCATGTTTTCAACTCGTGCTGACGATGGGAGCAAACCGTCTCCCGAAATGCGTTCAAGTAAGAACATTTTAGTGATGTAGTGTAACAACCTTCAACTCTCTTTATTTAAAAAAAAAAAAAAATAAATAAATAAATGCCTAATTACTGAAATAAATGTCTCTTGTTTTTTTTATTATTATTCATTCGTTTATTATTAAAAATTGCCTACATGTGTATTTAATTTATTTCTGCAACTGCTACAATAAATGTGACTGCACCAAAACTATATTATTTATTGCCTTCCAGTCAGTTCATATTCTATATTCTTTTTACAAGCAACCGTGAGTGTCGCCGTAAAAAGAGGTAACTGTGGTAAGGGTTTTAATTATTGGCTGTGTTTATTTGGCCTCCTACTGGATCATACCTCCTTCAAAAGCAACAATGAGTGCCTAAGCTAAAATGTGGTTTCATTATTGTTCTAAATTTCTCTTTCTTTAGTTTTCATTGTGATGTTGTTGTGTAAGGTAGCTAGTAACATGCCGAAATTCAGTGCTCCTTTATACAGTAAATTGCAAATATACATTAATACTTTCGGATCCGGCGTATTTTCTACTGATGGTAAAATACTTCGGTGCAAAATATATGAGCAGCCAGTGAACTACAAAAAGAAACATTTCATTTCTCAACATATCGGTACAGCAAGATACAAAAATGCACTATCCAAGGCTACAGAGAATAAGATTTCTTTGCTTCCAATGGTAGTTGCAATATCGAGTCGAAAATTGCAACTTGCATTCGACTTATATAAAGCCTTGACTTGATGCCGGAATCCCTTTGTGGGAACTTCAGAATCCTACATTAAGACAGTTTTTGGAGAAGTATACGGATGAATCTGTGTCCAGCGAGTCAAGTTTATGAAAATGTTACTTAAGTGAATGTAATGAAAATCATTAAAGATTAAGTAAAAAATAAAAAGATCTGGATTTCAATTGACAAGTCAAGTGATCCTATGGGTTGTTTTATTGCCAATGTCATTGTTGGACCATTAGATCCTTCAAAAGGTGAATCAATAAAAGCATTCCTGCTTATAACAGAGTGTCTGGAAAAAATTAACCATTCATTACAATTACTGTGGCCTGAACAAATTCAAAGCCAGAATGTATTAGTTTTCATCTCAGTCGCTGCACCATACATAAAAAAGGCTGGGACAACTTTAAAAGTGCTATTTCCAAACATGCTTCATGTGACCTGCGTAGCACATGGTTTTCACAGTGTGTCAGAAGAGATGCAAAGCTTGTTTCCGGATGTCAACAAATTAATTTCCAGTATTAAGATCTTTGTGAAAGTTCCCTCAAAGATTCAGACTTTTATGTCTGTCCCTGAACAAGATGGGGGACATGGATTTCAGCAGCAGTTTACTCCACTTCAAATTTCCGAGTATAACTAAGGTGGTCGCTGCTCTGGAGGCTGAAGCATCTTCAATTACAGCAGCAAAGAAACTTCTCAAATCTCCGGAAGTGAGAAATGACTTAACTTTCATTGCAGCTGAGTTCACTTTCCTGCCACAAGTGATCTGCCAGCTTCAAGAAAGAGGGCAGACTTTGAAGTCAGTGAAAATTGTGGATGATGCAGTGCAAAGATTGGAGGGTGTGCCAGAAATGGGGTTCATAAGAGAAAAGTGTAAAATGGTGTTTTCAAAAAATATTGATCTTGACAAACGTAGGTTTCAAAAATTCTACAAGGTGACAAATCTATTGCAGTAGAAATGGATCCTACAATAGTTCAATGTTTTAGATTTTTTTTTCAATTACCTCTGTGGATTTGAGAAGTCATTTTCTCAGATGAAACATGTGTTATCTGACAAGAGATTCAAAATGACCCTGGTTGTCATGTGCAACCAATAAGCCAATAAGGCATTGTAATGCATAGGTCTTCAAGAAACCTTTTAATTTTTCTGTCAAGTACAATTAACATTTTATTTAAAAACTTTAAAGTTACTTTAAAAATACAATACAACACAATGTTAACATAAATATGCTGATTGTATGATTGTCTGAACAGTGCAATCTAGTAAATCAATGGGCATAATGTAAGGTTTTTACTATATTGCCTATTTTAGCTATTTATAATGCCTGTTTTGCCTGTCTATTTTAATGATTTATAATGCCCAAACTTCTGGTCGCTGGTTATTAATAATGAAATTTTTAGTGCATTGCTACCAACAGTTTTGTCAAGTTCTATTAAGTCAGCTCATATGGCTTAATTCTTTTTAGTTGCTGCAATCATCATCCACAAAGTCCACAGCTTCCATTTCAGAATTCACATGGACTTGAAGACGCTGATATTGTTTTATTACACATCTTGAGATTTCTTCATAAACTGTAGCTATTCTTAAACTACAATGGAGGTCACTGTTGTGGATGTGCCAGGGAGCCTTTACAATACCACAAGGTACTTTATTTTCAAATGTCTTGAGTCATCCTGACATTGGATTTATTGGTGCAGCCCCGTAACTAGATACCATATGTCTAAATGGGCTTCAGCACTTGACAACTCAGAATTTCGTCCAAGAAGCCAGTAGAATTTTTGAGTTGTTCCTTTTTCTTCTTGATGTGCTCTCTCCATTATAGTTTGGCACCAAGTGTCATACCCAAGTATTTGGCTGTGTTAGTACATGGAACTCTTAATATATTAATGAAGATAGAAAGTGAAATTACTTTCTTATAAGTGAACTTTATATGAGTGGATTTCATTTGTTCAGTTTAATACACCACTTACTGGTCCTGTTATTTTTTTAGGAATATTCTCTTAAGTTATTTGTAGCTCACTCAATATTCTCTTCAACAGCAAGCATTACTGTATCATTGGCAAATGTACCCATGTAAGCATTCTCCACTCTGGGAATTTCTTGGGTGTGTAGCAAGTAAAGCATGGGCTCCAGTACACTCTTTTGTGGCACACCAGCTGTTATTCGTTTGAATTCTGAGTGTTCTTTTCCATGATGACTCTAAAATACGTATCTCTAATATATGATTTTAGTATCTGGAAGTATGCTTAGGAATATCCCCTTTTAATTTGATCTCAAGAAATCTTGGTATAGAATTTTTGTGTGGAATGCAATACCTCCTCTACCCATTAGGTACATGGTAGAATAAGTAAATGTTCTTTTTCTTTTCATTCAAGGGGCCTCAAAACATGTATTTTGGTGAAATCCCAGTATGGAATTTTTGTATCGTAAAAAATAAGACAATTATAAATTTCATATATTGCAGGCTTTCCCAAAATTTCATGCATATTTGTTGTGTAGTTTACATACGCTTTGCTTTAAACATTATTTATGTTTGGCTTCATCTACGTGTTTTGTTTTATGGCATTATTGCTTTTCAATTTTGTGTTTTCGCACACAATCCACGCATATTTATGTGCGTTATACCCTGTTTATGCACATTTCACTTTTTATTTCCCCTTACAGAAAAACGAATTAGTTATTTTACACGTGTCTTCATTGCATATGACATCCATTGTTTATCCAGGTTCTTCTCTTTTTTCAAAAGCTGCATTTCAAAATATCATGGGCATTTCAACATAATTTGTGTGTTGCACATTTGCTTAACATCTAGCGATGTTCAACATTATGTTGATAGCAGCTGGCAAGCCCCGCGAATACACAGTTCTATGTTGGCAGTTCAATAAGGCTCTGCATGCAGTTGCCATAGTAAGTAGAGTCATCGCACAGAATTACCAAAATTTAATACCAAGATTTCACTAGAAATACATGTTTTGAGGCACCGTGAATAAAAAAAAATGTTTTTAGAAAAAGGTGTGTGCGTGCTTACACACCTTAAATCCATTTGTTATGTGTTTAAAGGATAGCCATTTTAATATTTTATATTTCGTGTTTTTTATTTTAAATTATGACACATCACTGTTACTAGCTTCTAAATCTTCAAAATTAGTCTGTATTTCGTGTGTTCTTTCTTATTACAGCTTGCAAGCATGGACATTTTTGGTCTAGAGATAAAAGATTTTCATTAACTTTCACATTTTTGCTACATTTGTTTTGATTTTTGCATTTGGTACTTTTGTGTTTCTGTTCTGATGCTTTACAATCTGTTAATTTATTATCTCTCGCACAAAGAGGACACATTTCTTCTTCTTGGCAATCTGCTGCTCACTAACTGAATTTGCTGCACTTGAAGCATCAGTTTATCTTTACATAATCCTCTACATTACATATATTCCAAACTAACCTAAGCTTTTATCCACTAACACTCTCTGTGCTTCAGCATTGGCTTCTGCCACGAGATTTCTGGTGTTTCTTCTGCTCCTAGTGATGAATTTTGCTTTCATTGAATCTTCACTTATGTTTAGCTCTTTGTTTTGTAACATTATTGTTTGGCCACATTTTGCAGTGTTATTTCATCCAACACATGTAAATTATTACATATGGGTTGAGAAGTTTGGGGATATTTACTTCTAGCTGTTGACTGCACTGTTGAATCTTTCTGCCTATGAGTTTTATTTCTCTTTGAGTATCAATCCTCCATCCCTCAAAGTTTTCAGTGAGCATATTCCTTCCTACCTTCAGCTGTGTTGGATTAATATTATTTTTCAAAATTACTTTCATAGCTTCTGCTGATGCAGTCATTTTGGATTTGCTAAATATGCTTGTTTCTCTTGATGTTTTCTGTCAGCTGCCTTGAGTAGCATCAGTGTTGGTTTGCTTACAGCTAAAAGATGGTATATTATCCTTTCTCTCTACAGCTCTGTTTGATGAGGCCATCCCTTTATCTTGTGTTTGTTAATCCGAGCTTCAGGTTTACTAATCACTTTCTCCTTTTCTCTTATCTCTTTTTAATTATGAATGACTTCTTTAAGTCACTAACTGATGTTATATCTTTCTTTAACTTACTTCTCAGATTACAACTCTCTTCTGTGACTTCAAATAATTTAGCCAGAGCATTTTCCATACATTCATCAATGTCTCTTGCCATTTCATTGGCCATCTTAATAGATGTTAATTATTTCTTGTATCCATGCTTATATGAAATTGTAATTAAGCACACTACACAATACAACATTCTCATATAACTTTACAAACATGGCATTCTAAGAGCCTTAAAATAATAGTCCTTCAAAACAACATTTACAAAATCCAATATTGTACAAATAACACTAATCAGTCCATCAATCGATTCCTGGTAATACCAATAGTATCACAACACATCAGCACAATAAAGAAAAACTAAAGCATCCATTTTATATGAAATATGCACTAAAGCAGTTCAAAACAGTAATAATTTGAGGTAGACAAGCTCTTCACCTGTCTTCACCATTGCCATCCTTGAGTTCCATACTTGTGTCTGAATGAGAGTGAGGGGCATGGTCATTGCGAGAGATTTCTATAAATGTTTCCTGGAGATCATTGTTGCTATGCTGAGGACAATGGTGCTACCACCAAAAAAAAAAAAAAATATTTAAATGGTCCTTCTTTCATTATGGAAAAAATTAAATTGAGTTTTATTTATGGACGCTCTTTAACTGCTGTGGTCCTTAGTGCCCCATTCTATATTGAGCATGAAAGACTGGTAATTTTGCTCAGATGCCTCTTTATAAGGCTTGAGGTTCTTTTGCATGCTGAAAATCTATGACACGGGACCACAGGCTTTACTTCCCTTCTGAAGGAAGCCATGCTAAGGATTTTTACACCTGAAAAAATCCATCGCCTTCTGCCGGGTTTGAACCTGCGACCTTGGAAACTAGAGATTAACATGATAAGCACTACACCACTACACCATGGAGGACGATTTCATGATGGAGAAGCAGGAGGCCATGCCCGAGATGACATCATTAGTAAAATGGATGTTGCTATCGCTATCTAATAACAGCTTATCTGCATTTATCTCATATTAATCAAAATATTCTGATTTTTTTATCATCCTGCTGCAAAAACTTTGCAAGAACTACTTACCATTTTTCACTAAACTCTGTGAGGTTTAAGTTGGCAGGTTTTCTACTGTCCTTGTCTCACATAGAGTACTGTCCTTGTCTAGCAGAGGGGATGGGACAGCAACCACTTCTTTCTTGCGATTTGTGGAAATTCCAGACCCATAGAAGCTCGCAACCCTCCCACTTCTATTGTATGCTGACTGAAGGTTGCAGTGGCGTATAAGCTGTGGGACTATGCGTTTGTTATTTTGCGGTTTTACACGATACGCAAGATATTTCCTTTGTTACAACATATGGATATAATGTTGAATTATTTTCTAGTAGTTTTGGTTGTATTTGTATTGTTTCAAATTGGCTCTCGAGGGAAAATTCTAAAATCAGATGGTAGGGAAATGTAGTTAAAGTTCACAGTTTCTTCAGTGATGAATGTGATGCATTGAAATGTGGAAAGCCGACAACTTCAGTGACAAATGTAGTTGAGAGAACTGGTGCTGCTACAGGTATTTCTGCTCCTTCCGTCCGGCGAATTTTAAAAGAACACACAAATGCTGAAGCTAATGGCGGTAGATTGCAAACTCCAGGCAAGAAGCGCCCAAATAGGAGATTGCAACAAACAAAAAAAAAGCAGAAATAAACTCATTCACTGCAGCTGCTATTAAGCAAACAATTTATAGCGTATGAACTTTCTGCCTAGTTTGCAGGACATATATGAGGCTTTGAAAGTTCAAGGCTTACTGAAAGGAAGCGTGTAGTCGTTAAGAAAAATTCTTAAAAAGCTTAATTTCAGTTATAGTAAAAATTTGCAAGGAAGATGTTTTTTAATGGAACGAATGAATATTGTTTCTAAACGATTTCGGTTTTTAAGACGAATGAAGAACTGAGGGCTACTAGTAGGCCTATAATGTACCTTGACGAAATGGGTAAATATAAACCATAGGAGAAATAAGGTGTGTAAGTGTGACGGTGATGAAAATGATTTCCCTCTTAAAACACTAATAGGCAACGGAGCGATGTTCAACAGGGTTCATTCCTAATGCTTTACTAACTTTAAAGCCAAATCCAGTAAAGACTACCATGAAGAAATGGATAACAACATTTTCAAGGATTGGTTTGTCAATAAGTTGCTACTTAACAATCCTTCTAATAGTGTCATCGTTATGGGCAATGCCCCTTATCATTCCATAGAAATTAATAAAACACCCACTTCATCTCCATTCAAATCC
Organism: Deroplatys truncata; assembly: GCA_030765065.1. NCBI lineage: Eukaryota > Metazoa > Arthropoda > Insecta > Mantodea > Mantidae > Deroplatys > Deroplatys truncata. Next base: position 95,654,293 of record CM060979.1, read on the forward strand.
CATACGCAGGAATGGCTTCGTAATAGAAATATTGACAAAACAGTACTGCACGAGTTAATTAAATTGAAAAAAGACAATCTCAAAGTTTATGAAATTGATACACTCGCAAAATGCATGGACATACTATAGTACGGTTGCCACCTTGTCACTGTGATTTCAATGCTATAGAACTTATATGGGCGCAAGTCAAGAATGATGTTGCCAAACATAATTTTCATTTAAAAGTGGTGATGTAAAACTCTTCTTTGATAATGCGATTACAAAAGTGACTCCAGACAAATGGAAAAGGGCGTGTGAGCATGTGCAAAACACTAATCAGTTTTACTGGGAGAAAGACGGTCTGGTAGATGAAATTACGGACAGATTAGTCATAAATTTAGAGGAATTGGAATCGGAAGAAGAGTACGAAGATTTGTTTGAAGTTTCTGATGGTGAATCCGAGAATGAACAACAACCGGTCGGAGAGGAGGACGGGCACCCCGCCACTGATGCGTGTTTGGCTGGTATATCTGCTTTGCCTGTGTCACCATAGAGTGAGAGCGAGATGGTGAGTATTCCTTTCTCTGTCTAAAAGGGACACGACTACTTAAACCTCACGGACTGTAGGACTGCACCATTTACAACCACTGACTGAAGAATTGTTGTGAAAGTCAGAAATGCTGTTATAAACCTGCTTGTGAAAGGACAAAAGATGGAGCCTTCCAAGAGTTTGTATTCTGTCACTATGTGTAGATTGTATGGCACAATGGATGAAGATAGCATGTAACAAAATACATAAACTGGGAGGAGTTTAAATGGATTTCTTTGATTTATCATTAATGAAAACTGACTTTTCACTGTGCTAGATCTTCATGAAAGCTAAACTGACGTGGAATTATTAATGTTTTTTTATTTATTTAGCCCCACGTTTGGGAGCCAATTTGAGAGTGTTTTAATGTTATTTGTGTATGTGTTTACTCAACGTGGTGAAGCCATTTTGTGACGTGATTCATTTGTTAGGCTTGTTAGCTCCATCTGGTGTTAGCAATTTGCGGCAGTATTAGTGTTCGTTTGAAAGAATGCTACTGTTATTTTATTTAATTTTGGTTCTCTGTCCTCCGGCTAGCTATGATCTTTTTGGTCAAGCACTTCTCTTTATACAGGTTGTGTAAACGGAAAGGAATCTTTTATCCAAAGATAACACTGATGAAGGAATTTCTTTTATACTTTTATTGTCGAACACTTTCACTATCACATTTACACATTGATCTAGACACTCGCCAAACTGAAACTGTTATAATAACTTCATTACTGATAATTCTTAATTCGCGTACTTCAACTTTTTGTATAATTAACTTTATAACACTTGAGATTTTTCATAACTCTGTTACGCGTAACCTGCAAATTGATATCCGACGTGTGCCGTACAAATACTTTCGACGAACTGACAGACTGAAGGACTTTACCTCTAACCTACTCTTTTTATACTCATACACCCCGATATGCCTAAAGATTATAACTGAGCTGCTATTGGCTAATAAAACGCGCCAACATTAGCGTCTATTTTTATATCCAATGAAAATTATGAATACATATGCTCTAGGGAAATGTTCCAGCAATTTCTACAGAAAAACGCGCCAACACTACATAACTTCCTTGTTCCAATAATGATAAACAGCTCACCCCCTCGCTGCATTATTGCACGCTATTATTGTCAGTTTCAGTAAGGCAGTATAAACTTACTTCCCAACAATAATTACAATCAACAAACATCTCAAATCAATGTCACATAATAATGCATATTCATACTATAATCACTCTTTACATTTAAATAATTTGTGATACAAATTACTGCATTAAAACATAAATGGCAACAAGTATCTTTGACAATTGTTAATTGATTTTGAAAATTGAGAAGCTAGTAACAGTGATGTGTCATAATTTAAAATAGAGAGAGTTGAAGGTTGTTACACTACATCACTAAAATGTTCTTACTCGAACGCGTTTCGGGAGAATGGTTTGCTCCCATCATCAGCATTTTTTCAACTGATTTTGTCTGCTATTGTCTGGGGAATATGTGTGGCTACTGGTGTTCTCTGGTGCTGGGCTGAAGAACCTCCAAAGGCTGCTGGGTGACCACTCTCTCTATTTTGGACATGTATGTTTGTGTAGGCATTAAAGTGACCACCCAGCAGCCTTTGGAGGTTCTTCAGCCCAGCACCAGAGAACACCACTAGCCACACACATTCCCCAGACAATAACCAGCAAAATCAGTTGAAAAAATGCTGATGAGGGGCACAAACCGTTCTCCCGAAACATGCTCAAGTAAGAACATTTTACTGATGTAGTGTAACAACCTTCAACTCTCTCTATTTTAAATTCGACAATTGTGTTTGGACATGTATGTTTGTGTGGGCATTAAAGTATTGACTGCGGTGTTAACCTGAAGAAGATGTTTCAGAAATCTTCAGTTACCTCTTACCTTTAAAATTATTTATGTCAAACCTCATATATTTACTCCTCCCTCAGTTGTTGATAACTTTTAACATTATAAATTCTTTTTATCTATTTGTCATTTAGAATATGAGAGGTAATCGTAGTAGATTTTGTTTGAATGTGATTGTAGTTAACTTCTTTTAGTTGGTGCCTGTAATGCAATGTCTACACTGTAATTTACTTCACACTATTTACCAAGCTGAAACACAGAGAAATGTGCACTTAGAAGAATTTGTGCGTTGGGGAAGAGGGATTGTAGCCCCGCTAACCAATAATGATTCAAAGAGCAACATTTGTATGTAAAATTTATATTAATGATTTAAGACTTTTCAGGAAAATATCTGAGAGAAAGTCTAACTACAATTTTTTTGTTGTTTTAAACATGAAGTTGCTTCAGAGGGATGTGGTTTCTTAGTCTGTTTTCTTTAACAGCCAAGTGATCTGAAGATTGATATTTTGTTTTGTATACAACACATTTAAATTCTGCTGTTTATTGCAGTATGCAGAACAACTGGGAGATGTTGGGCAACTGGAGAGAATTTGAGTTTTAAATCTGAGAAGTAATTTAAGTAGTTGATTGATTTTTACAGGAATCTGAAAAATACTTTGTAGTATTTACAAGTAGATTTGATATTGAAAAGTGCATCTAATCAGAAATGTTGTTAGAGCTATCTTGCAAATTTACCCAATACATATTTGTATTCTTATAGTTACTGTGATTGAATAATGTGATTTTAAAATGAAAAACTTCAATAAAGAGTATATTAAATAATTTTAATTGTTTTTCTTAATTCTTACAGGTTTTGACACCTTATGACGAAGTTGAAGGACCTGATATAGATGAAGAAAATACACCAGATCAAATCAACAATGAAGTGGAAATAATGGGTTAGTGAAGTGAAATCAGATATGCTCTTCCACATCACTCTAAACCTTTATCTGCATAAATTGTCATATGAGAGTTAGTGTTGCGCAAAAATCTGCAATTTGCATGCATCATTCAGCCATGTCATTTTGAATAATACTCATATTAAAACATCTGTTGGCTAGGTAATTAAAAGGATGATGTCACTATTCAGAAACTTAAACTCTATTTGAAAATACAGCATTTTTAGCTGTTATTGTATTTTGAGAAATAAAAACCCTCCATGAAACATTTATTGCTTTAATTCGTTGGTACTTTTGTACTAGAGATGCACCTAGTGGCTCTTAAAAGTGAATTGCAAAGTGATATTATTCCTTTTTACCTTTTCGTAACCTTCATCTTTTATAGGTATACAACTTCTTTGATTGGTGCCACACCACTAGTAGGAGTTTAAATAATAATGATGTGGCACTACCAAAAAATGTTCATAGATCTCTGGACTTCTTTTATAATGTGCCAGGTTCAGTGCCTTTTACAATACAACACTTCAGTTACTGGTTCATACTGCCAACTTTTACAGTTTGTCCATACATGACAAAGCATTCAATTTTGTTACATTATATTGTAATTTGTTGATGCTAATGTAAGACTTCTTGCTAACTTAAGATTACAGCCTGAATGTACCGCACTAACTGATATCCTTAATTATAATGCTTGTCATATTGTACATTGTGATTATGTGCAATGTAACAACCTAAATTCAGAAGCATTCATTTATCAGGCTATGCATGTAATGGATAACTATTAATTTTATGGGTTATGGTGAAGTGAGAGTTTTGAGCTGCTGTATATTGTTGCAATGCATAACATATACCCACAGCTAAAACATTTGAATTCCTCTTCATTTGGGTCTGAGGTCTGATGTTGATATCATCTTGAGATATGATAGCTTGTGAAGAATATCAGTTTTGTTTTGAATGTGATGAGAGAATGTACATATTTTATGATCAAGTGGTGCCTTGACAATTACCACAGCAAAAAAATGTCTGACTGAGAAATATATAAGCTTAATTTTTTGTAGACAAAATAATAGCTAATGATAACATGTTGAGGAAAGTTCTGTTATTATAATCAGCATTATTTAGTATATGCTGGAAATGAACTCATTACAGCTTCAGAGAAAATGCAGCAAAACTTTCTTATGTAAAGTTATTAAAAGATTTTCTCATAAGCATCACATGCACATTCTACTGTTATAACCAGATACTAATTGTTTTTTGTTTGCTGTGTATTTCTTTGGACTTTGTTGTAACTTTTCTCTGATGTCATTTAGTTTTTCCTCTTTAAGAATATGGTGATTTACTTTCAGTTTCTTCCAAAACCAGATCTTGTGTTCCTAAATCTATTCCTGTTTCTCTGTGAGGCACACTAACAGCAGGGGATCTGTCTATAAATTTCCATCTCACCTCTCTACAAGAGTTTGTCACATAGGAATCATATGTGAAGATTCTGTGTGCTAAAGTGTACAGACCTTTTATGTATCATAACAGCATTAACACAGTATAAAACTGAAATATGTTATCTCACCATGTATCAACCTGTATACGAAGACTTTGCATCAACTGATTAGCCTGCACATGGCGAGGAGGGAAAATGGAGGGGCCAAAATCAGATAGAAATAGTGCAGTACAGGGCAAGCAATTTTTTTAATACACCCAGTGTTCAAATGAAAGCTCTGTAGTTAATATCTTAATGATCAATAAAAAAATAAACATGAAATAACTATTTATGTTGTCTTTGCTTATCCTGCAGCATATTATGATGAAGATCCCCTGACGTAAGAATAAAACACAATGTGTCGACACATCTGCCTTTGATGGAAGACTTGAGCAAAGTGCATTCACATGTCTGCCTTTGACAGAAGACTTGGTTGAACTGTGTAAAATTTTCTACTTTTGTAATTTTCTGTTTGTTACTACAGCACAAAGTAATCGAATCAGTAGCTTGTTTATTTTCCTTGGATGTGAAACAAGTCAAATGTGTGTTTCGTAGTAGGTTATTCTTAAGTATATGAAGGCTGTGATAATGTGTTTTTTAACTTCAAATAAAGCATGATTTAAATCAAATGTAATTCCTTAAATATGATTCCTACACAACAGAAATTTAAGTACACTCAGTCAATAGCAATAATAAGAATCAATAAAAATTTTGAGGAATAATAAAACATAATAATTACTATTAGTTAAATGCAACCCATATATAGACATTGAAGCTCTAACATTCACATAACCTGTGAAGTGTACAATGACTGAAAACTTGAATTTTATTTCATTGATATGGTTGATAACCTGTGAAGTTTTAATAACTTTTTTTTCTACTCCAAGTCATTCTCAACATTAAGAACAACTATTTTCTACTCTATGGCATTCTCAACCAAAAGTCATAAAGCCTCTTCACAAGCATGTTAGTTTATGACTCCTACATGTTTCTATTCTAGTATACAGGCTTTGTAAATTATTTTTAGTATTTTAATCATTTAGGGATTGAAATTAGGTGTCTTATATTCTATATCTCTCGGGAAGAACAGTGCTTTTCAGTGGTGAATTATAGGAATAAGTTAAGTGGTTTCAAAGATTACCTTATGCGCACACACACGCACGCATGCACACTTTCTCTCTCTCTCTCTTTATAATATAAGCATAGATAATCGTGTGCATTCAGAAATTCAGAAAGATGACACAATAAATGACTAGGGCCTGGTTGCATAAAGCTCTAGATATCTATTCGATTGCTATTTGTTCGATAAACTTTATCAGAGAGATAATTTGTATCTGTTTCTCAAAGAGTTTTCAGTTGCTTGGATAACAATCTATTCCACAATTTAGTTCGGAATACGACAACAGATGGCGACCTGTATTTTTCCTTCATTTAATTGCAACAGCGATCGCAATGGCGCTTTTATCCACACAGTTTTGATTAACAAAAGCACTAATTTCTCTACTTGTTTATCATGATTGCCAACTTAACTGAATAACAGTATATCGATATATTGTAAAACAGAGATCAGCACGTGTGAAACGTAACCTCAACATCTAGTAAAATGAGTACTAAATGCAGTAGGAACTTCGACGACTTTGAAAAAAACATGCTGATAGAGTTAGTGACCGAAAAGAAGGATGTCATAGAAAATTAAAGAACTGATGGCACACTATTAAAGTGAAGAATGAAGCATGGGAAGAAATTGCCAAAATTTACAACGCATTGTGTCATACTGGAGTACATACACCAAAGCAATTGCATGCGTTGTATGACTGCATGAAAAAGCAAGCTAAGAAAGAAATGAGTAATGATAAGGTAATTACGTAAACTTTTATAACATAGGTGTCATAAAACGAATGCGTTATGTTGTATTATGTTAGCTGAAACTATACTTTTTCCTCTTATATATACTTCATTATTTATTTCAGATAGAAGCATTAAAAACTGGAGGAGGAAAGTTCACTCCCAAGTTAACAGAGACCAGCTCCTAAAATAATTATGTTGAAGCCACAGTTTGAGCCACAGAGCAACCCATATGACTCAAGTGCAGCATACTTTGGAGATGGTAAGAACTGGACATTGGTTAGAATATGTAATTACAAATTATTTACTTCCTAGTTGTTTTGGCTTCCGAGAACTGGATAATGTGCGGAATAGTAACCAAATTTAAAATTTACACAGATAGGTATTATAAAATTTATTGATAACAGAAAAAATAAATAAATACAGTATTTATACCAAATTCTGGTACATTTATTTGCAGATGCTGTAATATTTGAGTTACACGAGGAGCTTGCTGCCCCTTCCACAGCCACCACTGCAAGTTGACTGTGCAATGAGATAAGTGCTGATGAAGCTGTGGTGCATAGTGATACTGCCGTGCAAGAGGACTGTGAAGGTCAAACAGCTGAAACAGAGAGAAATGCAATTGTTTCAAAAGCTATTGGAACATCTTCAACCACACTTATAATAAGGAGGATGTCACGCAAAAGATCCACAGACACAGATGACATTAACAAAAATATAAAACTTAAAAGAGAAGAGATTAAAATAAAACTAATGCAAAGGGAACATAACCTAAAAATCGAGCAAATGCAAGAGGACCACAATTTGAGGCAGAAGCTAATGCAAGAAGAGCATGACATAGAGATGGCGCTATTGAAATGTGAATTGGAACTGAAACAAACCCAACTGCAAAAAGAAAAAGAGTTGTATAAAGTTTAATATTTGAAACCATTTGACTTTTATGTATTAATATTTCTCAAGATGTAATTATTATTGTTCAAAAAAAACTAAAGAAACATATTGGCCAGCAATACATACTATATATGTGTGTAAAAAAATAAATAAAACATTTCCTTGAAATGCAATGTTACCTTTCTCTTGGCTCCAGAGATCCATGCATGCATCAGTTTAAGTGTAACTTAATTATTCTTCTTCGCTTTGCATTGCCCTGGAGATCATCGTTATACATACCATGTTCATTATAGCTTGCTTCAGGTATATTGTATTCATGTACATCATCTGCCAGTGATCTCCCCTGTTTAATGCTATGTTATGAAGAATTGCAGTTGCAACTATAATAGCAGAAATTATATTCAGTTTTGTTCGCAATTCTATTAAAAGACATGGAAATCATCTCTTCCAGATTCCTATTGTCCTTTCGATTGAATTTCGTGTACGAACATGAGCAGAATTGTACCTGATTTCAGCCGATGTGCCTGGGTTAAGTACTGGTGTCATTAGGTATTTTTTGCAGGGATAGGCACTATCACCAATTAGGTGGCCACTCGTAAATACTACTCCACCCTCAAACTGAGCTCACAAATAAGAGTTATTAAACATGGTACTGTTGTGAATGGATCCTGGCAGCGGGCAACAATGTCACATATTTCCAAATTTGCATTGCACACCACTTGCACATTCAGTGAAAAATATCCTTTCCTGTTCCTATAAAGCTCTGAGTTTTTTCTGCCTGGGGACTGTATACGCACATGAGTACCGTCGACACAACCTAGGACACCTGCCATTGTTGAAAAATAAGGCTTTCAAGTTTGTAATTTCTCTTTGGTTTTCTGGCGTTTTTATGTAGTTCTGCCTTAGAAGTGCAATGAAATGAGTAACTTTTCTAATTATTCTGCAGGCAGTAGATTTATGCACACTGAAACTGTCACCCATTACTATCTGGAAGCTGCCACATGCATAAAACCTTAAACAGAGTAGTAGCTGATTTAACCCTGAAATAGCCATATTTCTTTTCGTTGTTGGTTCTAAATTGTGTCCTATTTCATGAATTAAGTCCATCACTAGTTGTTTAGATAACCTAAATCTTCTCTTAAATTCAATTTCGTCGTACATTTCAAATGGGTTATTTCTAGCACGCCGCTGTAAAGGTCTAATTGCATCTTCTTCATCAGAGGATGAAGCTATTGAGGAGGACGATGATGATGATACAATATCCATACTGTGAAGAGAAACATACAAATGAAAAGTATTTGGAATACAAGTCAAGAGCTCTCAATTGTCGTAAAATACTGAAATGTAGGTTCATATATACTAACCTGTAGATTAATTATTGTCAATGCACTGCAATATTTGATTATTGCCTCGCAGATAATAACCAAATCCAGATAAATTACAAAATCAATGGAAATCGAACATGTATGACATCTGCCATTTTAGCTGAAAGCAAATATCTGAGAGATATCCGGCTATTTTTGCGGGGATAAGTTATCCGGGGACTTATCAGATTGATAACCACTATCTTGCCTTTCAGAAACAGATATCTGCTTGATAGCTTATTGAAAAGATATCTGACGTTCCAGAAACCGGATCTATGAGTACTAGGTGTCAGCAACTGAAATCCACATGCCCAGGACAAAAAGGAATGATGAAAACTTGTTGAGAGGGCAAAACATTCCACTGGAAGTTGTAGAGCCTTTCAAAGAAGAAGGAGAAGGAGAAGAACTGCACTGAAGTGTTAAAGCATGGTTTTAAATGTGTGTTAATAAAAGTAATTTGATAAACAAATGTGTATTTATCAAACTTATGAATGTATGCTTGATAGTGATGTTTCTTAAATGAGTTGTTTTTGTTCACAGAAGACAGTAATGAAGTGCCAAATCAATCAGGAAGCAGTGTAGCAGGTGCAGCAGACAACAGCATGACGCAGTCTGCAGCTGCAAGTTCAGTAACAGTGCCTGTGGCATCCTCAGGGGAAGTTATTCATCCACCACAGCAGCAGCATTCAGAAGCTAGCAGCAGTGGTACTGTAGCACAGGCAGAGAGTGGAGCTGCAATTAGCTCTGTTGTTACTAGTCAAGCTTCTCCATCAGGAACTCCAAGTTATGTGCGGAGTAGAATCATTCCACCACTAAGCAGGCAACAACAGCAGCTACTCCTGGTAAGGGGGCTTTCCTTCTCACAACTTATTTCTTTCTTAACACACTTTAAGGCAATTTATGTGTGAAAATAAAATAATCCAGTTTTCTTCTAAATGCTTTGACTTTTTTACCATGTACTTGGAACATAAAGTACTGCATGAAATATTTTAATGAGATATGTCAAACTATTGTTAAAATTTAATTTGTTTATTCATAATTAATCACTTGATGTAATACGAAATGCTCCTTGGCCCCTACATTTTATCATATTGCTTGCAAATGTTTAATTTGAGCTTAATATACAAACTTAAAGAACTTTTTATGCATACATTTTTTTAATTTTAATTTGTTGATGTTGTTCACCAATGGCACTGGGGATTAATTGATCTACATCATTTTCCCTCTGGCTTCCCAATATAAAGTCTGTAAGTTATCACTTTTAAGGCCGTTGCATTTGGCGAGATGTTGTTTGTTCAGGATGACATCATCTTCATGGAGAGTGCACTTGGGTGTAGGTAGGCATCCTATCTTGTAGAGGTGTTCTGCGAGGCAATCGTGGCCAGTTGCCATCCTAAATAAGGCCACTGCAGTCTTCCTTTGCATTTTTTGTATATCAACTCTATCTTTAATATTCTTATAATCTTTGTCCTTTAATCTATCTTCATCAAGCCTCTACTGTCTTTTGAAATGTTGATTTTAATTTTAATTAGTTTAAGAGAAGAATAAGTTGTTATATACATTGGTACAGTATTTAATAATGGATGCAGTGTTGCTTGTCAGTGTTTGTTACGGTACTAATAATAATGACTGTGCCGTTTGGGAACTTCTGAAGGTTCTATACATAGAAATGAAGTTAAATCATTACCATTCCCGAATCTTCCGTTTTTCATTGTTGTGTTGAAACTCTTCTTCTTTTACAACTTTCTGAAAAATGTTTAATATTATGATACTTAATATTGAATTTACTACATAATGATGAAGTTTCCAAAATTTATTTAAATTATTTTCCCTCTTAGGCAACAAAATCTCAAAGAGTGATACTATTGTTACATTCCTTATTTTACTTTCTTTGTAATTCTTTTGCATACTTTGCAATTAATTACTTCATATATTTGTTACAATTGATGGGGAGCTGTAAAGTTCTAACTGTGCCTTGCATACATCTAGTTCAGGCACTCCTCTATGTGGAATTAATTTCTCAATGTGTTTTCGCAGAGCTATATTTATTGCTTACAGAGACTTCCCACTTAAGTATCTTGATCTCACTGTATATACTCACTCAGCCTCACAATATAACTACACTGCTTCTCTCTTCGAAGATTCTTCGGCGATTATGCATCTGATGCTCTCAAAGTCACAATGACTTTTTTTTTTTTTACCTTGTTGATTATCTTTCACAACGAGTATTGCTTTGTTGCAAACTCGCACTGCTAGTGTCCTTTACTTATTTAGTTTATTATTTATAATATATTTATCTATACACTTATCCATTGTCTTTCTATTCTTTTCTTGACATGTTTCCTTTCTATGTATAAATAATTTAAAATGTTACATAATAAATTTTACATGGCTTTTTGACTTCCTTCTTCTCTTGATGTGACTATATAAATTTCAACTTTTCTTTTGGCTTATAATTTTACAATTTTGCTATCATCTTTCTTATAAATAATTTTTTGTCTGTTTAATTTTGTCAGGCTTCTGAATTACGTGTACTTGGAATATTCCTGCTACAAAATGTAATTGAATTTTTCAACGTTTTCAGCGTGAGTTATTGAAAATAATTAATTTCAGCTGAACTATATATTTTTCTTTAATTAGTGCACAAGAATTTTTAAACCCATAATTCGTGAGGCTGTCCTGAAAATTTGAAGCTAATAAGTTAAAAACTATGGTCCAAGGAGTATTTTGAATAATGAAAAATACTGAAAAAAAGTTCTTAATTACATTCACATGACTTTCTATAATCATTCTTTAATAAACTGTTACTAAAGCTTATTGTTCTATCTCTAGATAAACATTTGCAGAAATGGTTTTTACCCCTTGTAGGTACAAGGAGATTAGGGAATACAGTAGGCTTAAGCGATAGTCAAATCATTTAAGAGTGAGTGGTCCCTATGTGATGACTTTAAAATTATATTCTCTTTGCATGATGACCACCAAAAAAAAAAAAAGTGATTTTCTATGTGAGAAAAAAGTAATCACAAATTCAAACCAATAACAAAGAATATCTTGGAAATGCTGAAAGCCACAAAAAATTTTGTTTGGCATAAATTGTATGCTTTTAACAAGATCTACAGTTTTGTGTAGTAAGATTTTGTTCTATCTCTTGTGGTTTACCAATTGTACAAAAGTCATTCAAAATGAAGAGACTTCTTGGCCTATTCCAGAAAATTCAATATTGTGGCTTTGTCCAGTTTTTGATTTGTCACTTTCCTCAGTTCTCAGTTTTTATGTGATTAACATTCACTTCACTAAGGTGAACTAGTTCAATTCTCTGTCACTTCATTTCCTTTATGATGTAGCATCTTCATGCTGGATGATTCACTTCACTCAGGAATCAAACATAAGACCTCCACAGCCTATGCAGCAGCACTCACTGCACAACCACACTGGAGGTTCACTTCATTCGGGAATCGAACACAAGACTTCCACAACCCATTGCTGTGCAGTATCAATCACTGCACATCACAGCAGTTATCACTAACTTGCTTGCACATTGATTCAGCAACTCTCTTGTAAGAACTCTCACTTATATAGCCAGGGAATCTCTCTACGAGGTTCTCAAACATTCTAGAAATACTTTGACACACTTTGAGGAGGGGGAGAACAAGCTTCCAGAAGGTTCTAGTTGTCTACTGCTAGCAAGCCCAGTGTTTACGCTGGTGAGTGGAGTTATTGTTGTTTACTTGGACTGTCCAGTGCCTATCTCCCAATAACCTTGGGTCATAGTCACTGTGTCACAATAAGTAATTTTATGTCATGAAAACATCTTAAGCATATGGTATTTTAAACAAAATCATTCAAGCCATTTTTGAGAAAATAAAAAATAACAAAGTGTTTCATGTAAAGGGTAGTTTGGGTTTTGGAGATTTTCTTAAAAACCTTCATGTCACATCTTTGAAAGATACATAATTTAAATACCAAGTTGGTATTTATCAGATGCTTTGCTTTTGGGTTATGCTGTCCCCCCCCCCCACACGCACGCACGCACGCACGCACGCATGCACGCACGTGTTTTTTTTAATGCTCTTTTTTGGGGTGGGGGATCATGGCACCTCTGGTCAAGTCTCAGTGTTGAATTTTTGGGTGGAACACAATACTTCCTTTACTTACAATTAAGTAATTGTAGAGAAAGTAAAAAAGGAATTGAGAAAAATGGAGCCTAAAGTTCCATGCTATGTTGGAAAGGTAGAATCAGATGGCTGAAAAATTCAATGCCATCGCCAGGATTTGAACCATGGTTGCCCTAACCACTGAGATACCACGGCAATATGCTGGTAGGACATTAGATTCCCCAACTGATTTGAATTTTTACTGGTAAACCACAAGGAGATTTCGATTGTATTGAGATGACATGCAGTGCTATAAGCCCCAGGCTTCGTAGTTTCGACAACTATTAGGTCAGTTAATAAAAATGCAATGCGATGGCATTGAATTTTTCAGTCATCTGATTCTACCTTTCCAACCTTGTCCAACACATGGCTTTTGTGGAAAAACAATTCCTTCAATGCTATGCTTTACCTAAATGGTAAAGGACTGATTAAATAGCCATTTATGCCTTTAAAATTGTTAATATTAAACAGCCAATTATGTAGCATGAAAGGACAAGTTAAAACATGCAAAAAACAACAAAAATTGAAAACTTTTATAATTTTTCCCAAATTTTACAGATATATTGCCTTAAGAAATGAAGATTTCCCTTAGACTGAAGTTACCAGTCTTCATAAACCGAAAGAGAGGAGAGCTTAACATTTTAAAAATCAGTGAAATAAATATAATTAATATATTAGTTTAGAAACATATGGCACCTGTTGTACTATAATAGTTAATAACCAAATTAAATAGGGACTGTTCATAGTGAAACAAATATACTAGAAGATGAAATGAGTCAAAAGAAACACTCTATAGCTTTGCTAATTCAGATTGTTATGTAGAACATGTTTTACAGGGTGTTTCTGCATTCTTAGCAATAGTTGACTGTCAGAACATGGTGAAAAGCTGGAATTAGGTATCTAGTCATCCTCTAGTGGTATCTCACACTGTTAGTTAGGGTGATCCTCTGTATTTATTTCAAAATCATTAAGTAAGCTCGAACCTCTTCATTTAAATTTTTTCCTAAGTATTTAATAGAGTGCGGTGATGAATGCTTTTAATTAAATGTACCTCTTCTTCTGTGTCATGGCTATCATTCCAAAAATGATGTGCCATAGCAGATTTGTCTGTTTACCAAGTTTTTCAGATGTTCTTTCAATCTGGTGCCTATTTTTCTCTTTCTCATCCTTATGTAAATTTTGTTGCATTGTTTCAATCAGTGTGGTAGATGCCAGATTTTTGTCCTTTTTTATTAGGCTTACTAAACTTTTGAGGCTGAATTTATTTTGTGGAACAAATCTAATGTATTAATCCATAAAATTTTTTTTAAAATGGTTGTGGCTATTTGATACGTGAGCCTTTTATAAATTGGCTTTTTTTTCTTTCTTATCTCTCTCCCTCCCTCCCTCCCTCCCCTCCTCCTTCCTTCCAGGTCGTTTTGAGTACACAGTCTTATCACGACCTGTTATAAAAATACATTATTATATACATATATAATACATAATGATATACATTAATTTACAATTGCATAAACATGTAATTAGGTGAACATTTACAGTAAATCAGAGAGTTTTGTATCCATTAGAAACTGTAGTGTTGTCTTGAGCATATTGGGTCTAAGATTGGAGATGCTAGCTACTGTCCATTCCAAACCAGAGTTCCCTCTGATATAAACAGAAGCATGTGCTTCGGCTTGTCACGAACCCAAGAATATACTCTTACACCAATGTAAATAGTTCCTTAATACATGTATTGTATTATGAAATACTAGAGCAGGAAAGGTATAGAACTGCACATTTTATTGCAGTTATCATAAGAACTCATTGTTAAAGGTAATGGATATATAATAGCTGTTAAGAGATTACAAAATATGACTTTCGCCTGCTATTGTGCTAACGCAGAGAGCATCTTGGTTGTTAATACCAACCGTATAAACGACTGCCACTCTCTTACATACACAAGAAATGCAGCAATGAAGTCCTAGATGTGCTATCTGAGTACCGAATAAACACTTTGCGTAACACAGGATATATGATAAGCGAACAGTCATTCATAATACACTAACACACAACTCAGCTCAGGTCAAATCTTGTGATATAGTCAGTTGGTATTTTAGCTCATGTGGCAGAGGAAGGTGTGTGTAGTGCGAATAAACTGTTCAAACACAGAAGCGGGAAACTGTTAAAAAGTGGCTAAAAACAAGCAACACTTCATATATTCAACTCACTATTACAAAAATACCCGACACTTGCATTATTGCATATTACGAAACTAATATCGGACTTTACAGGCGTTTCAGTGAGAAGTGTAACGAAAGCAAGCAGGGAATATAAACAGACATAATACAACATAGAATAGGATAAAATGTGTGAACTTGTTTTAAGTGCGACAGTGCTGTGGAATTGTGGATAAGCTTGTCATTATTTTGGAGAGTAGTTCTGATTCCGATATGTCAGCTGAGAATTCGGATTTGGGTGTTGCACTTTTGCCCGAGGATTGTGATTAACGTAAGTAAAATGTTCATTGCCGCATACTTATAAAATCGATTGTTACCTCAGGTTGCATTTTGAACTATGATTCTCACGCAGGGCGTCTTTTTATAGATTAAATGTGTTCAACAAGCATGGGAGGGGAACAAGCAGCCATTATGGGCAGGGATTGCGAACTACTTTCGCGCGGATAATACAAAGAGTTTGTTTTCAGTGAAAGGCACTCTGGTTTGGAATGGACAATAGTTGTCCATATACTGTACTGTGGGCAGTCTATAAGGATATGCAGGAATGTTACAGCTGGTTTTAGTTTGGTTGTTTATTGAGAAAAGTGTAACGATTTGCTGTTAAATTTTCTGATCTTTAAATTTTTTGTTTCCATCCACCAACTGTTTGCTGAAACCATTATGTTCTGCTGTGTTTAGAATCTGTTGTTATTCCTTTTAGTAATGCAGTTAAAGGGCATGTTAAGTTATTGAGTATTGTCTGCTGGCTCCCCCTATTTGAATTTAATGTCTTTCAATTGGGTAGTAGGTCCTATTTTACAGTGAATGAAGTGGGTGAAATGGTTTTCAAAAGAAACCAAGATTTATATCACTTAAGAGTTAAGATTTATATTTTGAGGTATAGGAAAAATCCTAGAGATGCCTTGTCTAAGTGACTCACCCCGAACTAAGATTCATACTTGGGACCTTTTGAATGTGAGGCAAATATGCTACCCTCACACCATGTAAATGGGAAGTGCTCGCATTATTGCATTACACACAGTGTCTTCTGTCTTACGTTAAATCTCTCTATTTCCCTCTGTCCTTCTCCCTCTCGTTTACTTTTGCTTGGTTCTCGCCCACACTGCTTCTCTTCTTTCTTCTCCTCTCTGTGTAGCTTAGATATAATAGGATGTTTTGGAAACTGATAATAAAGTATCTTCTTCTGGAGTGTTAGTAAATCAAAACATCAGTTAAAGTTTTAGCACTTCCCAAATTTCTGCCTTTTCCTTAGATTTATTATCGAATCAAAAGTATATAATTTATTGCATTAACTGGTTTACATATACAAATAACACTAACGAAAATTTTATTTAACTTCTTCAACATCTATCCTATTGAAATATTGTAAATAGAAAACTTTTCAGAAACATATTCAACATTTTTCAAAAATATAATGCATTATTTTCTACTGAAATTTACGTTGTTTATGTTTAGCAACCTCAAGGTTATGAAGATGCTGGTGATGACAGTATAGTTCCTAGTACACCAACACTTTTTGTTCCAAGACGCACAGACGGCTTTGGAGAAGCCGTGAGTTCACCACAAGTACCACAGGGACGTTTTACCTTCTCTGATACAAATTCATCATCAACACGAGCAGGTATGGAATAATTACAATAGAATAGAAATGAAAAGCTCAAAATATTTTTACACCTTTTAAATTTTCCTTTATACAACAGAATATTTATTCAATTGGACTTAGAGTTGCTGCTAATAAGGACTATGCATGTTAAGCAGCTTATTTGTGCATTATGCTCAATCTTTCTATTAGCAATAAATGGAATAGCTGGAAGATTTAAGGTTTTCATATCTTATTTATTGCCCCGATAGGCTATACATGACGAGTATTAAAGAACTATTAATGGAATTAAATTTGCATTGTGGAATAGAGTAATAGAAACATGTTTTTTTTTTCTTCTGAAAGAAAGCTTTCCACATTACTCATGATTGTACAGAACTTCTGTTGGAAGTCTTTGCACCTTCATATTCCTGCTGAATTCTTTTGACTACCATTGAGAGAGCTTTCAGTGCTTCAGAGGGTTCTTCAATTGTTATTTGTAGAGAACAACATGAGCTATCTTTTTTGTTGGAATATGCAAATTTCAGCCTAGAATATGTATATGTCAAGCTGCACGAATTGTAATTTACAGATAAGTGATTGCATTTTTTGAAGCAGGAAACAAAACTGGATGTGATTATGGGAGTGGAATATGTTTTCCATCATAAGATGGTGATTTACAAAAGTTTAGTCCCAAATGCACAAAACTAGAAAAATGTTGCTTCAGCAAATTTTCGGCTTATTGTGTTCAAATTTTGACAGCATTCTCTTTCAATATTTTTGTCAGTCCTTGGCTATTCATTAGTTAAGTCAACTGGCAGTCATTGACAATGCATGTGTCATGTCATAGTGGCACGAATTCTGTGAGAGAGGAGACCTTAGATTGCTGTTATAATGTGGTCAAGGGAGCTTAGCATGATTGTGGTCTTGGTAGTGCCCCATTCAGCAATGGTAGCTTCTACTGTTGATTACATAGACAGTGTATTTTATACTTGGCATTGTCTATGCGTTTAGTTCCTACAAGAACCATTTAAACTGTTTGCTTTGTACTACTGCAGGCCATGATGTTGGTCATTTAGCGCAATCCAGGGGCCACATGTACTAGTAACTATGGACAAGCAATGTTATCCCCCACTAAGACACTTGACAATGTTCACAAGTAGCAATATACTGAGTACCTTCACATGTGAGATTGTATGGTAACGAGATAGTAGATCTACTAATAAAAAATCTGATGTCTTACACTCTCATGACTTTCTCTACTCTTGTACAAACTATTTTTACAAAGGCTTATTCTCCATATGCTTCATGTTAATCAGATATCGAGATGTTAATCTTATTGCTAATTTTCTTGTAGATGCAAGCGGAATTGGTAGGCTTTAAGCGATAGTCAAATATTTTAAGAGCTGGTTGCTATGTGGAGTATTCCATTCTCTTTGCATTACCAGGACAAAAAAAAACTGAATAACGAATTTGAGAAAAAGTATAAGTATTAGAAAATTTAAGCGAATAACAAGCAATATCTCGAAAATGGTTCACTCAAAAAAAATATATATGACATAAATTGTGTATTTTAATGCGATCTACATTTTTTGTGTAGTGAAATTTTGTCTATCTCTTATGGTTTACCAGTTATGCAAAAGTTGTTCACAATGAAGAATACTTTTGGAGACATTCCCAGAAAATTTGAGATATAAATTTCATTTGTCATGAAAATATCTTTAACATATGATATTTTAATCAAAATCGTTAGAGCCATTTTTGAGAAAATTTAAAATTTTCGAAAAATGTTCCATGTAAAGGGTACTCTGGGGTGGGGGGATTTTCTTGAAAACCTTCGTGTCGCATCTCTGGAAGATACTGAACCTAAATGCCAAGTTTGGTGTTTATCCGACTGTTTGTTTCTGAGCTATGCTGTTCACAGACACACACGCGCACGCGCGCACATACACACAGTTTCCAAAAATGCTTTTTTTTGGATTCAGGGGGTCTCAAAACAAGTATTTCCGGTGAAATCTCGGTATCAAATTTTTGGGTGGAATACGGTACTTCCCCTACTTACTATACATAGTAGAGAAAGTAAAAAAGGGAGCCACTTTATATAAAACAACTTATTGGAAGCAAAAGAATTTAAAACATTATATAAAAGCCACTTCTGATAAACAGTAGTCTACTATCCATCTGGACTGGTCAAGAAGCAGCAAAATGCCATGGAATGAAGCAGTTCCAAGATTGAGATTAAAAACAGGACATGACTGTTTGGCTACCCATTTATGTAGCATTAACATTTATAATTTGGACAAATGCATAGTAAGCAGAATACCAAGCACCCCTATGAATGCTGACCAACTCACATGTAGCAGGCATGATAACATAAACAAAATGTTGATATTGTCAAATTGTACTGGGATACAAAATTCTTCAAGAACTAGATTTACTCAAAAAGGAGGCAATTGAAAAGAGGGTATGGCAAATAAATAAGTTGGAACTTTAATAGTGGGAACTATTTATTTATTTATTACTATTACAAGGATGATACATGTTTCAAACTACTACAATCTTTCAGAGTAATTACCAGCACTATCAATAGCCTGTTGCTAGCGATGCGGAAATCATAGTACCCCTATTGCAGCTCCTGTTCTGTTGATGTTCCTGATAGAGTAATCTAATGCCTGCAGAATTTCGGGAACAGTCATGAATTGAATTCCATGAAGTGGTTACTTCATCTTCAGGATTAGGTCATAATCACAGGAGCTTAGATCCAGTAATATGGTGGTTGGAAAAGCACTTCAAACCCCAGTGATGATACAGATCAGTTACAGGTTGTGTCATGAGTGCCTGAATATTGTCCTGCAAAATAATGAGAGGATTCTGCAAAAAGTGTTGCCACTTTCTTTGCAACTCTGGTCTGAGATGATGCTCCAAAAATGACACATACTGTAAGATTCTGTCCTTGCGTTATGGTATGTGTTAGGATAATGCCATCACAATTGTACACAAGAAGCCTCATAACTTTCACATTTGTAGGGGTTTGATGGACTTTTGTTTTCACAGTGGCCTGTAATGACACCGCCTGTTGCATTGGCACTTAAGTTGAGTTGCGTACAATATGGCCATGTCTCAATTGCAATTATACGGCATAAGATATAATCTCCATCATAACCATAACGCTCCAAATGGGTTTGGGCAGCATTGTATTGTATCCCTCATAGGGAAACCAACACAATGCAGTTTTCCTCATTTGCAGGTGATTCTTTGGAATATGCAACACAGTTGTGACGCAGTTTTGATGTGATGCTATGCTGGCAGTACACTTTAAATTATGGTATTCACCTAACTCAAAGAATTCTAAGCATCGATATATCTCCACAATGTTTCACTCTCGCTGTACATCTATTTCTGCGTTGAATCTTGAACTGCATGGTGGATTCTGAAATGCCTCAGCTATGAATTCTCTACTTTCTAATCTCGGGTCATGGTACAGGAAAATGAATCTTAATAAAAGATTGCATGCTCTGAAATGTTTTGAATTTGTTTTCAAATTATTCGGAAACTCACAAAAAATTACTTATCACCATTTAATGATGCATTTAACACTGTTTCAAAATATTGTATGAACTGTTATACTGTCGATCGTCTGGAATATGAATATTTAAATTATTATCCGCGATCGTGAATGCAGCTAGCATGGAGATACGGTTTGGAGCAAAGTAATGCTCTTTTTAGCATGTCCTTTTATAGTTTTTCTGACATTGCCATCTAAATCAAGTTAAGTATTGTTGACAGATATATCTAGATGTTTTTTACAACCCATACAAAATTTTCCATAATTATGGGTTATGTTAATGTTGTCTATAGAAACTACTAAATGCTTAATATTTTTCTTTGAATTTAATATTCCGGACTTTTTAATTATCATAATTATATAAAAATATTTCTCTTAAGAAACAAATAACTTACAATTTTTTGTGAATTCATGTTTTAACATAAATTATCAAATTATTAAGAATGTTCAACTTCTTCTCAATAATAACTCTTTCCCTTACTTTACAAACAGTTTTTTTTTTATTTAAAATTATTTAACCCAGTACATAGCGAGGGCATGATAGTAGAAAGGATACTTAAATATTGGCATAGATTGAAATCATTGGACGAGCATAATATCTTGAGGCAATGTTTAATAATCCAAGAAAAATCCAGTGCTGGCATGAACTGGGCTCAAGGATTAAGGAGAATTTTACAGGAAATAGGAACGGGTAACTTATGGGAGGAGAGAGGGATTAGTTAAAGGTTTCTGGAAAGAAGTGAGGAACAGAGTGGAAGATATAGAGAAACAAGAATTATTTCAAAGTCTGGAAGGAAAGAAAAGTTTGGAACTATAAAGACAATTAAAGGTGAACTGGGAAAGGGAGAAGTACGATGTAGGTAATAGGTTAGTGAGAGAAGGGTGGGCCTGGTCTAGATTAAGTGCACATAGACTAAGGGGAGATAGGAAGGGAGCGAATTTGGATAGGTGTCCTCTTTGTGGAGAGGCAGATAATGATTTGCATTATATAATTGAATGCAAAGAAACTAAGTTATGGAGAGATCAGTTTTTACCTAATGAATGGGAGAATGTTAACAAAGAAGTAGTAAAATTTAAGATAATGAAAATACAAAGGGAGAGGGATATAAAAATAATAGGAGAATATAGTTTAGAAAAATAAAGCAATATGAATTCATTATGACCTACCATGCATAAATAACCACAGTGTTAAAATGCATGATGGATTAAAGAAAAGAAAAAAAAAATAGCAACTTAAAGTAATGTATTAAAAATTGTAAGATTTTTGTATAGCATTATGGAAATAAATACATACGTACAACTCACGCAGGTCTTCCTCTTGCTACAGTGAATGCACTTTGTGTCAGAAGGAAGGGTCCATTTATTGGGAAGTGTGTAAGATATAGGCAAACGTGAGAATAATTACTTGCTCCTCATTTTGCTTTCACAGCAGTGTTGCCACCATTAAAGCTCCAACCCACACAACCAACAATGAAAAACTGAACATCCTTCAAGAAGTAGTTCACAATGCAAATTTATGTGTGGATATAGCATATTCTTGTTTATCTTAAACTACATTGTTAGTAAAGATAAACTCATTGGAATGGCTTTTGAAGAAGGGAAAATTGTTAAAAGAAAACTTTGACATGGTCAGTTTCTAGAGCGAGAAGTAGTTCTACTAAAGTGGTTCATACAGATGCAGGTTTCCAACATATCAGATGGTATGATCCAAGTTGAATTTGCACATTTAGCAGAGAAGATGGGACTTGAAAATTTTAAAGCATCCAATTGCTGGAAGAAATATTCAAGAAACAACATTACTTAAGGGGTGAAATGGGTGAAAATGTGACCAAAAATGACAACATTTCACATTTTGTGTTTTTTGTACCAAAAAATACTAGGTGGTTTGAAAGGCATATATGCAAGGTTTTAAAGCACTACAGTGCCTGAAATTTGCTGTAATTACATCCTATTTAAAGGTTTGTGCTCTTTAAATATCCCATGGCAGGTGATGAAATCGCTGCATGAAGCAAAAAGTCCACTTTTTTTTTTTTTTACAGACTTTTGTGGGATTTTTTCCGTGAAGTTAGTTTCTGATTTGTCACTGAGCTACCATGATCGGTATAGCATAGTAACAGCAGCTCTGCCAGAGATGTCGTGTAACATCAAATTAAACGTTTCATTTACATGAGCCAGAAACAAGTGTAAATAATGTAAATAATACAGTGATGAAAGGTTAGATGAGCAATAATATGGTGTACAAAAGAAAAATTTAAGGCAGAAACAGCTGGAGGATACTTGTGAACATATTATTACTGTAAATATATATTGGTGGACACCAGTTTTACTGTCATCATTGGTGAAGGACCTGAAGTGTAATGACCACAATCAAAAGCGTTTGTACATAGGACTTGGCAGAAAGGTTGCCTTATGCCATTAATTAGAGCTGATTTGCAGTGCTTGTAATGAAAAAAAGAATACAAATTATACATCCAAGCTGGACACTTCTAGAAAGGTCTACAAGTCATTTCTGGTTAACTGCATGCAAACTTTAAAACTCATTTTTCCTCACTTCAATTTTTGCTACACTCAAAACAAAATTACATCTATAAATTAGGTGTTAGAGGGCTGAAATTTTTACTGTACATTCTATAAAGCATAACAAAAAACTGATGCATGGAATTCAGGATTAACTTGTACTTTTTGAGATAAAAAGTAAAATGTGTGTAGTGATTGCAAAAATATTGAAATTTTTGCTATGCAGGTCATAATTTTTTTTAATTTCCTTTACAGTTAAGATATTACAAAAGCCATGCATCAAGTTTTTCTAAATAAGTTTCTGGTTTTGTAAAAAAAAAAAAAAAAAAAAAAAATCAATTTTTCCCCAAAAGTGTGGAGTGAATTTCAATTTTGAAATTTGCAAATTTTTTTAAAGAAAATTTTCAGTACTTCAAAACTAATTGACATACAAAAATAGCTCCACAACACCCCAAATATGTGTACAAAAAATTAAGTATGTAGCTTTAAAATTGTGCAAAATAGAAATTTCACCCATCCCCCCCCTTAATTTTTAGATATTTGCAAGGTGAAGCTGCTGCCCTGAATAATGAAGCTGCTTTACACAAGAATAACTGGCAAAGTTCATTACTTCCATCAATTTGGAAAACTCCAGTCCTGATGATGATTTAAATGCAGATGAGACAGCAGTATTTTTCAATTTTCTGCCACATTTTAAGTACAAAGTCTCATAATGGTAAACTTAGCAAAGAAAGGCTTAAGCTTGTAGTTGTTATGTTATGCTGCAACAAAAGTATGTATGTATATTTATTTCCATAATGCTATACAAAATTCTTACAATTTTTAATACATTACTTTGAGTTGCTATTTTTTCTTTCTTTCATCCATCATGCATTTTAACACTGTGGTTATTTATGCATGGTGGGTCATAACAAATTCATATTGCTTTATTTTTGTAAACCATTTTTCTCTTACTCTCCCCATATATTCTCCTATTCTTTTTATATCCCTCTCCTTTTGTATTTTTATTATCCTAACTTTTAATACTTCTTTGTTAACATTCTCCCATTCTTTAGGTAAAAACTGATCTCTCCACAACTTAGTTTCTTCACATTCAATTATATAATGCAAATCATTATCTGCCTCTCCACAAAGAGGACACCTATTCAAATTCGCTCCCTTCCTATCTCCCCTTAGTCTATATGCACTTAATCTGGACCAGGCCCACCCTTCTCTCACTAACCTATTACCTACATCCACATACTTCTCCCTTCCCCAGTCCACCTTTAATTGTCTATATATTCCAAACTTTTCTTTCCTTCCAGACTTTGAAATAATTCTTGTTTCTCTATATCTTCTGCTCTGTTCTCTGGTTATTAAAAAATCATGCAGTCCACTGTGCTTAATAATGTGGGATCTTTTCCATACAAGTTTACTTCCACATGAAAGCACGGATATCTGCAGAATTTGAAAATTTCTTATTACCATCCACCAGATGTATCCAGCTTGAGAAGTAATGAGATAATTTTCCTTCCAGCATACTGTGTGAGGAAGCTTCAGCTTTTAGATCAAGGCATATGGTACATGAAGACATTTGTAGTTTAAGAAGCTGGTACAAAGAATGTTGGCTCCACTAGAATCAATGAGAAAAGTCACTGTCTTAGGTGCCACGCATTTCATTATGGCTGCCTGGGATTCTGTGAAGCAAGCTATCATTCAGAGCGTGTCAATGAAGCTGGTTTTCATTGAGTCCTTGTGAGATCATGCTGGAAGATAGTTTTCCAAGAATGAAGAATGACACTAAATAGCAGGAAATGTCTCTTTTGAGGCATACATAGACATACATGAGCATTGAAGATGTTCCAGTGTGCCAAATTAGGAGGAAGATGAAAACTTGAACAGAAGTTCGAAGTGTCATTGCAGAATGATGAGCCAGACCCTAACAAATTCCTGAAGTGTCAAAAGTGATAGATCCAATCATAGTGAAGCAATATTTGTGTAATTTCAAGTTTTATGATGGACATAATAAGTTTACTAAATAAGATAAGCGGTGCAATTTTCCAACTAAACCCAACAAAACAATCACACATGGAATGCATATTTTAAACTAGTGTAAATATTCTGGTTTGTTGTCGGAGAGACATTTGGTAGAATTGAACGCAGTGAAACACTAAGTAATTATTTAATTTTGAGTCAAACTTATACTCCACTAGTGGAAAGGTGGAATCAGATGACTGAAAAATTGAACATCATAGCTTGGATTTGTACCATGGACCTCCCAGTTTCCATCTGGATGCTCTAACCAACTGAGCTACCATGGCAACATGTCGGTAGGACATTAAATTTCCCAACTGACTTGCACACACTGACCTAATGGTGGTTCAACTATGAAGCCTGGGACTTTAAGTACTTATGACATTGTAAGTCACTATTGGGGTATGTCATCTCAAAAGAATTTGAGATCTCTTCATGGTTTACCAGGAAAAATGGGTCAGTTGGATAATTTGTACTGGCATGCTGCCATGGTAACTCGGTTGGTTACAGCAACTGGATTGAAACTGGGAGATCCATGGTTAACTCCCGGCTATGGCATTGAATTTTTCAATCTCTGATTCTACCTTTCCAACCTTGTCCTACACACAGTTAGTGTGGAAGAACAATTAATTCCATTACACTCTACTCGTTTTTTATCTTGCCTAAGGCATGTTTTGTAAACTGCTGTTGTGGAACATCCTCAGCTAGCTTTGAGTCAGCTATTCCTATGAAACCTTATTTTTCTATATACTTCATGTTAACAGAGATAAAGAAAAAATGTTGAAATGCTTTCATTACGTACTTAGTTGTAAGGTATAATGGGGTTAGAGGAAACTGAATCATTAGTGAGATGTTTAAAAGTGAGTCACTGTATGCTGGCCTTGAGATTCTATCCTCTTTCTATAACATTGTGAGAAAATTCAAACCATTAATTAATGAATATTCTGGAAACATTTCTTATATGTATGGCGATATGTGTAAATGTGTAATGAAAATTTATCTTAACAAGAAATGTCTATAAATAGAAGAAGATTAGTAAGAATAAGATTAGTTGTAGAAGAGTGAATAGAGAAACTCATGTGAGTTCAACATATTAGGTTTGGTTAAGTAAAAGAATTGCTATCAAAGAAGAAAGGAAAGATTAATTAGAAGGTAGATTGCATTAAATAAATATAAAAGGTTTTTGACAAGTAGATTTTATGGTTTATTATTCTTTCAGGTATCGCCCAGGTTGCATCAGAAGGAATGGATGATACTCGAATGGACTTAACACAGTTAGAAGAAGGGACAGGACGAAGTGTTCCAACTACACCATTGCAAGTTTCTCCTCAAGGTTAGTGTGATTTTATTTCTATCCCCAAACTTAAAACTTTGAAACTGCATCTTTTGGATTTGAATGTATAAAAACCTAGTTTTTTTTACTTCGGAATCAAGTCTCTTCATTTCATTCCAAGTATTGAGTGAGTTGTGGTATGTTTCTAGGTCTACTGTTTATTACATCCACATTTAAAACCTGTAAACATATATAACTTCTGGGCCTCATATGAGTGGTCACTCAAAAATTTTTAAGTGTGATTGAAATTGTAAATCTACCAGCCACGTACGTGCTTTAATATGCAACAATGTGATGATGCTTTTGGGCATTGTGACTGGAAATATGATTAGCTGTAATACATGTAGGCAAACACAGTAGAACTCTCAGGATCTAATTTTCTTGCTATGATGTATTATTGCCTCTCATAGTGAAAATAGCAGTGCAGTATAATGACGTTTTGTTTGAATATTTTAATGACTTTAAACCATTCTGGGCCACACCAAGAATTGGTTTTGGGAGTTTCAAAGAAATTGAGTATTTCTTGAGCCTCCAGCAGGTCATTTATGCAACCTGAAGCAATTGCGCTTCATTGATACCTTGTATTTGGTCATTGGCATCTTCATAAGCACCTTCAAGTAAGAAATAATAGCGTTCTCATAGGGTGCCACATTAACAGAAGGGTAGAAAGCAGTTCAAATGAGAAACATCGTTTCAATCAAATTATGTCCAAAAAACAAAATTTTATAGGAATATCAAAAAACAAAATCTGGCTAATTTTTCACAAAGTGAAAAATGTAAAGTTATTGTGCTCGAGGTGCACTTCTAGAAACTTGAAAAAATGAAATCAATTTTCTCTTGTGTTCTTCAAATTGAAGGAAAATGTATTAGACATATATTTTTATCCGATAATTGTACTTTAATACGTAATCAAAATCCCTTAATGAAGCAAATATACGAAATAAGCAAATCATTTTTGTTATATTAAAGAAAAACATTGTGGTATACAGGGCGTTCATAACTTCTTTGTGCAATTATAGCATTTCTGATTTTGGTTTATGTGCATGTTTTGCTTGCTTTTGCCTCTTTTGGTTTCCTTTTGAATTGTCGCCCACAATAATAAAATTTCTTTTATATTGGAAGTTACTTCCAACACACACAGCTTACAAGGAAAAGACTATATTATTGGTATTGAGTAATGTTGAGAAAAGTGTGCAAGATTGTCAGTATAGTCAACATAAGAGTAATTAATTAGTTTTATTTATACCATTCTATAACATGAATATTGGACATCATATAATAAACATTAAAAGGGACTAAATATAATTTGAAATAACTGCTTATGACTTTTAAGCAGTCATTCACACTGTTAGTGAATACGATTTGATACAATCAGATATTGCAGTGTGAAAGATCGCATCCAACACTGTATGAAAATGTATCAAGCTCAGTTTTGTCCACCAGTTGACATAATGTGATTTGAAACAGTGCTCTTCAAATGGAATGATGTGTTTTAAGAATTCAACACAATTGAGCATCATGCATTTTAACACCGTGGTTATTTATGCGTGGCGGGTCATAAATTCATATTGCTTTATTTTTGTAAACCATTTGTCTCTTATTCTCCCTATATATTCTCCTATTCTTTTTATATCCCTCTCCTTTTGTATTTTCATTATCCTAACTTTTAATACTTCTTTGTTAACATTCTCCCATTCTTTAGGTAAAAACTGATCTCTCCACAACTTAGTTTCTTCACATTCAATTATATTATGCAAATCATTATCTGCCTCTCCACAAAGAGGACACCTATTCAAATTCGCTCCCTTCCTATCTCCCCTTAGCCTATGTGCACTTAATCTAGACCAGGCCCACCCTTCTCTTGCTAACCTATTACCTACATCCACATACTTCTCCCTTCCCCAGTCCACCTTTAATTGTCTATATAGTTCCAAACTTTTCTTTCTTTCCAGACTTTGAAATAATTGTTTCTCTATATCTTCTACTCTGTTCCTCACTTCTTTCCAGAAATCTTTAACTAACCCCTCTCTCTCTTCCCATAAGTTACCCGAAAGAAAGGAAAGAAAAGGAAGCAGACGTACAGGAAGGATGAAAATGGCTTCTTTTTCATAAAATCCCATCATTTAACATCTATCCCATTGTGTACCCAAGTAGTTATAGCATATGGTATGTTAATAAATGTTTACCATCAGTTATTGCAGAATGGGCTGCAAAGCAACCAAGATCAAGGGCTACTCAGCTGCTACTTCACCATGATAATAAACACACAGCAACCAAAACACTTGATAAGCTTGGCAAACCAAAGTGTTAGGGCTTCCCAACTCCTTACTCTCCAGATCTGCCCCTGTAAGGTTTAGCTTTTACCCAAACCAAAGAAATGTTGGTGGGTGCATTTTCACATCACATGAAGAGATGAATAGGGCTTGCGTTGGAGGCTCTAAAAATAGTTGCAAAAGAAGGTTATATGCATTTTCTAAGTGGTATGGCAAAACAAAGTTATAGGCATTTTCTAAGTGGTATGAATAAATAAGAAATGTGTACATCTTAATGGAAAATATTATGAAAAGATTCAAATGTTCAACTAAATTGAATTGAATTGAATATTTATTGTAACCCTTGATACATTTTCTTAATATACAAATACAAGTAAAACAACAAACATTTTTTACAATTACAACTAAAATGCTAAACCTTAGTTTACAATCTAATAAGTCTATAACTTTGCAAATGTTAAAGGCATATGAAGGTGAGCCATGCTGAAGACTGCAGCGATCCTATGCTTGCCCCTCCTATTAGACTGCTGAATGTGGCGTCATCTTATGCACCTGAACTGAGAACATTATCTTCATTAATTATGCTCAGATAAACATTTGAAAATGATAGATGCCAATCTTATAATTATAGAGAATTTTATTTTCTGGTCATGGCTGTACAAAACTCCTGTCTCTAGTACACTTAGAACGCAAGCTATACACCTTTTATCTTCACATGGTAATCCTCACTCAACATAGATAAGCATGAAAAACAATGCCATTCCTTCCTCATAACGCTTATCTCAAGTATAAACATACAGTACATTATGAAAATACAAATCACACATTTTGAAATAGAATGAATTAATGTTCAGTTTGTTTTCAGAGTAGTGGTGTGTTATTTTATTATTAAAATGAATGGGCACTGTTAAGTTATGTTTCAAACTCAAGCTGAAATGTTGTTAATATATAAATGAAGTTATATATCTCTTTTCCCCAGTATTTATGATACGAGAATGTGAACTTGTCCATCGAAGCTGGGATAAGTAATTTTTCGTTTAACAAACGTGAAGTGGTTGATTTTCAGGGTAGAAAAATTGCATTTTAATGTATACAGCTTTTTAAAGAAACTCTCCAATCCAGAATATAGGGCAGCTGTAGATTTTTCATAGGTGTAGGTAGCATATGCACAGTATCATGAATTTTTAGTGAAGCACTTTCATCCGAACAAAAAGAGAGTGTACCTTTCTTTAAATCTCTTATCTCCTTGTATAGATGGGTGGATAAAATCCATCTATACAAGGTTTCCTTACATACAACCCCAGGGTTATCTGTATACACCCACCATTTACATTCCACTATTTAACTATTTTATTAATTATATCTCAATTCTCTTATCTTTCTTAACTGCTGTAATCCTTTTGTCCTTTACTTTTCCGATCATTTTTTCAACTAAATAAGTTAGAAACCGTGATGTATCTGAATTAGAAATTTAAATTAAAACATGTTTATGGCTGCTGCTAAAACGTAACACCTGTAATGATGACATTCAAATAGTGGTATACAGGATTAAATGTTATAAACACTAACATTTACAGGAGAGCTTAGCACGGCAGAAATGTCTGGTGAAGTTGGACAGAGTGTGAGTGGAGCTGTTAGTGGAGAACCGGCATCAAATGAAACACAAGCAGAAGGCAGCAGTAGTAGCACTGTCAGTGCAATACCAGCTATAACAGTGACTGAAGCTGCAGAAGAGGCTGTTGCTGCAGAAACAGAGGAAGAAATGCCACCTCCTCAGCTTATAGGTAACCCTTATGCTTTGCCATTGGGAACATTTTAAAAAGAAGGAAAACATTTGAGGGGCTCAGTAGTAGTTAAGTTAAACAGGTCAAAAAAAAAAAAAAAAAAAAATGCATATGGAGGAAGGGTATGCTAGGAACATCCCCCCCCCTTTTCTTTCTTTACACCAATAAGAATTGTACATTATTATTTTCTCTACCATGTACTCAGTAGGTAGAGAAAGTAATACAAAATACAAAAGAAGCATTTTTAGAAAAAGGTGTTTGTCTATAGACAGTATAACCCAAAAATGAAAAGTCTGATAAATACCAAACTTGGTATTTAAATTCAGCACCTTCCAAAGATGCGACAAAAAGATTTTCAAGAAAATCCCCCACTGCAAACTACCCTTTACGTGGCAGATTTTTTGAAATTTTTAATTTTCTAAAAAATGGCCCTAACAATTTTGATTACAGTACCATATATTAAAGATATTTATGACAAATAAAATGTATATCTTGAATTTCTGAGAATAGTCTTGAAGTCCTCTTCATTTAGAAGGAGTTTTGTATAATCTTGTATAACTGGTAAATGTTAAGCAATAGATAAAAACATATTATACAAGAAATATAGATCTCTTTAAAACATGTAATTTATTTCAAATAACTTTTTTGTAGCATAACCATTTCTAAGATATCCATTATTAGTGGTTCGAATTGTTCAATACTTAGCCATTCTTTTAAAGTCCAGTTCATTTTCAATTGTTTCTTGCGATGTCAGGAAAGAGTATGGAATTTTAAGGCTGGCGTATAGTGTCCAGTTCTAAAACATTTGTCTCTTGCTATTCCCTTTATCTGTAATGAAATGTGTAATGCGGCTATTTCCGGAAAGGTTTATCTCAATTAAAATGAAATAGATATGAAAATAAACTTTTGTAGGAATAATTTGTATACCCACTAATAAACAGGGTAGAGAAAGTCACATGAATGTAACACATCAAAAATTTTTGTTCTTATTTATGAATAGAAAAAACAGAATGACCAGCTTTTAATTATATTTTTAATAAACCCTAATCATGCTGGTACACAGGAATGCACATAACTAAACAAATACATAATGAGCAAATAAGTTAAATTATGAACATGATATTAAACAAATAAATTAAAATTAATGCATACTTTTCCATATTGAATAACACCATTATCAAACTGGACCACACAATATCACAGACACCATGCAACCAAAGGAAAAGACAAATCAAGTGGAGTGTTAAAAAAAGGAAAATATGAAAAGGAGTGTTTGTTATGTTTCAAAAGGTATTGTGTTTGGTGCTGAGTGGTGTTGCGCAGGACCCTCTGGATAACGGACCTGACACTGACATTCAAAATGGCGGCCGATGTGGTGGGAATTTGGGAAATGCCTTATCAGTTCTTGTCTACAAGTTATGACTTCTCCACAGTAAATACAATTAATGTGCTGCAGTGACATATCTTTTGTGTAGATATATGCTGTTGTGCACAAAAACGCTGTATTTTAAGTAAACGAAATGCATTTTAACATTAAATGAAATATGTAACCTCAAACAACATTCATGCACTCTACAGTTTTGTATGTTATAACTTAACAGCATTTCTAAACTACGGCTACTTATTTAAACTAAAAAGGACATGGTTTTATAAACTGCAAACACTCTAATACTTGCATGAAACAGAACTGTTGATATTGAGGTTAACACTGATTGAGTTCACTCAAAATTACGTGTCATTATTTACACTGTTAATCACACTGTACACAATATTATATGCATAAAATATACACTGGATGGCATGAAATAGCGTTGTTTACAGTAATTAGCTATTAAATTTAGAAGCTTTAGGGTTACTTCTGCTTTCACTGAACGATTTTCATTTATAAGTTTGCAATAATTATTCGAAACTATGCCACTTAGCGACTTATAGCATCCTTTACTAGTTTTTGCAGAGTCCACACCGACAGACTGAAATATAACAAATAAGTAGTCCTAAACGAGCACTGCAAGTGAAATATATGAAATACATAACCTTAAACAGCATTGCAAAACAACATTCATGCAGTCTACACTATTGCATGCAACAACGTAACAGCATAAATACGATGGCTGAATTAAAACAGTCAGAAATGCACCATTCTGCAGTTTAACCACTTTCTTGGAACCGTTATAAAAGAACCACTGTAACGGAATTTATCCTTTCTTATAACTAAGTCGGAAACAACGATGTATGCATACAGGTGAATCCTTCGAAGGCGTAAAGAGTTTACGATTTATGTGTGTTAACTGTTTTCTTCTAAATCTTTATATTTTGGAAATATGAATGGCACTACTCCGGTATATGAGAATAACTGGGTCTCACTATACACACTCAAATACTCATAATTGTTTTATTGTATCTCACAAATATACATAATTTAATATATTTTATAACTCAAATTAGCACTGCATATAGCATATTTTAAAATATTTATCACAATTATTTGCACCTGTATTCATTATAATCAAAGTTCGATTTACACCCGGAAACGTAATGGCGTTGTAATGTTTTAGGTTAAGTATATTTACAACTATAACGTCCAAACTGTAACAATTTCTTTATTTCACCACAGTAATTGTGACACAAACTATATTCTCAAGTAGATAAATTAAAAAATGTATAATTATACTTTACATTTAATGTAGCCATTATCTACAATATTAGCCACATAACTAACACTTGGAAAGCACACGGCACTGAAAACGCATGACTGGCACTATTCCCGTTTCCCAAATTGTTCAAATAAAGGTTTTCAAATACTATTGCTTCGCTAATGTGATTACAAACTGCCGCAGTTGCTAAAATACTATAAATCACAGGCATCGGAAACACAGCATGAGCAGTTAGCGAGTGTAAACACCTCAGGGATCACCGGGATCACCACCAACTACTGCCGCCATTTTTCTCAATCTCGAACCCAGTGTCAGGTCCGTTGTTTCT
This sequence comes from Deroplatys truncata, assembly GCA_030765065.1. Lineage (NCBI taxonomy): Eukaryota > Metazoa > Arthropoda > Insecta > Mantodea > Mantidae > Deroplatys > Deroplatys truncata. Next base: position 95,687,649 of record CM060979.1, read on the forward strand.
AGAGGGTCCTGTGTAGCGCTATTAAAAGAAATTCTCACAAATGGTCGGAAAGCTGTTTTCATGTGTTTGTATCGTACCTGTTGGCTGGAGTACTGGAATAACTGACATTCTGCAGCCCGTGGGTTTGCTCTGATTCACTTCTAGCATCAGTTAGCAGTTGTTGCAATCTCTGGCTCTGTAAGAAAATCACTGTGGATTCCTACTGTTTTCAGGATTTCAGGTCGGTTGGTCTTGGTTGCGGTTTTAGCTATATAAATGATAAGACATTTAAGTAAGAGTCACTATAAGAATATTTTTCTTCATTCAAATCACTCAATAGTTTTTACAAATACTCACCCTACAATTCTTTGTAGTATTTGTCTGCTATATCTGCGTCTTTTAACACTGTTACAAATACAACTGATGCCTGATTGCAACAGCTAATTAAATACTTGCACTTGTGTGCACAAGGCGTCCGGCTTCATTGAGAGATAGTACCTTTGTGTGGTTTTACTTCATTGTTATTGGGTAGTGATGTAGGCAGTCGTCATGGCAACTCACCTTCCATGTCATTATATTAATGCAATTCTGCTAGACATTGACATTCAATTCTGTTTTAAAACATTAATATTCATTGTTGACAACTAGCTAATATAAAATTGAAGGCTTATTAATTATATTTTACCTTATTTACAAATGCATTTATATTTTTACTTTCTCTACTACGTATAGTAAGTAGGGGAAGTATTGCATTCCACCCAAAAATTCGATACCGAGATTTCACCGGAAATACATGTTTTGAGACCTCCTGAATCCAAAAAAAGCATTTTTGGAAACATGTCCGTGTGTGTGTGTGTGTGTGTGTGTGTGTGTCTGTCTGTGTGTGTGTGTGTGTGTGTGTGTGTCTGTGTGTCTGTGAACAGCATAACTCAAAAACGAACAGTCGGATACACACCAAACTTGGTATTTAGGTTCAGTATCTTCCAGAGATGCGACACGAAGGTTTTCAAGAAAATCCCCCCACCCCAGACTACCCTTTACATGGAACATTTTTTGAAAATTTTAATTTTCTCAAAAATGGCTCTAACGATTTTGATGAAAATATCATATGTTTAAGATAATGTCATGAGAAATGAAATGCATATCTCGAATTTTCTGGGAATGTCTCCAAAAGTATTCTTCATTGTGAACGACTTTTGCATAACTGGTAAACCATAAGAGATAGACAAAATTTTACTACACAAAAAATGTAGATCGCGTTAAAATACACAACTTATGTCATATACATTTCTTTTGTTGAGTGAACCGTTTTCGAGATATTGCTTGTTATTTCCTTAAATTTTCCAATACTTATACTTTTTCTCAAATTCGTTATTCATTTTTTTATGTCCTGGACATGCAAAGAGAATGGAATGCACCACATAGCAACCAGCGTTAAAATATTTGACTATCGCTTAAAAGCTACCATATCCCCCTTGCATCTACAAGAAAATTACCAATAAGATTGACATCTCGATATCTCGATTAACATGAAGCATATGGAGAATAGGCGTTTGTAAAAATAGATTGTACAAGAGTAGAGAAAGTCATGTGAGTGTAACACATCAGATTTTTTATTCTACAAAACTTTACTACACATTATTTTACATTGTTTTATGGAGTTCTTTATCCCTTTGCATGTTATATTAGCTTATATAAGTATGTTTTGCTTATGCTTAATTTTTGGTTTTTCCTTTGACATCTTTGGATATGTTGTTTCATTAGTGAAAACCAGGTATGAGTTAGAGTTGATTATCTAGCATTGCGCTTGTTACATAAGTATGGGACTTAAGAGTCAAAATCAGAAAATGAAGCCCTTTTCAATTATACTATTTACATCTCTGTTTTTTTAAAGTACATTGATAAACCTGTTGTACTCAGTTGCTGTAAATGTGAAGTATATGGCTCCCTGCTAAGCTCTGCATTGCCAATAATGGTACACACAAAATGTTTTACCTTTTGCATGATATTTTGCATGAAATACCAATTGAACTTCTAATTCTGCATGTGGCTCTAGCTCAAGTTCAAAGTTCCTCTTCAAGTACGTAATAAAACATATAAATGAAGCTATTGACAGTAAGGTAAATACAAATATATAATAAAAGTAATAATTAATGTTATATATATTAATATAGTCGAATCTCATTAGTATGTTTTTGCAGGACCCCAAGAATTTGGACGTCATAGACGGGGAAAATGCGTTAACAAAAATACAAAACCTGCAATTTAAGAACATAATTATGTGATAAAATCTAATAATACATCTTACCTCCCAAACGGATGTGAAATATGGACACTATTTACACCGGTTTGAAATGCATATCTGTGGTTGATTGGTTTGGTGGTTTTAATGCCAAAATTTTACTGTCCATCTTGTTTATAAAGTCATCAACTTTTAAACTACACACATATCGCTTCACCATGTCCATTGCCTCCATTGCTTACGACACTGTAGGAAAATGGCTCGGAATCTGGCTCATCACTTTCATCTCCCACTGATGCTTTTTTTATTTGTTCAAGTATTTCATCTATTGTCACTGTTTTACACACTCGAGTTTCATTGCCAATGTTTATATATATTTCATAAGACAGCTGGTGCTGTCTGCTATTTGGTGCCATTCTTCATTCTTGGAAAACTCATCTTCCAATGTGATGTCATCACCAAGAACCCATCAAAAGCCAGCTTTATTAAAGGAGTTCCTAAAGGTATCTTGCATTACAGATTCCTAGGCAGTCCTAATAAAATGCATAGCATCTAAGACTGATTTTTCTTGTCAATTTCAGTGCAGCCAACCTCCTGTGTACCAGCCTCTTCCAATACGTTTGCTTCATGCACCAAATTTTACCTTAATCTAAAGGTTGTAACTTGTGCAGTTTGGTGGGAGGAAAATGATCTTTATGTTTCTTAAATTTGAAACAGTTGGTGAATGATCAATGAAGAGTGCAATTTTCCTGTTTATTATGCCCAATCTTGCGTTCCATGCTTGTAAGAAATTTTCAAACATGCAGAAGTTATCCAGGCTTTTGTGTTGGTAGTGTACTTACATGGAAAAGATTGCACATTCTTGAAGCATCACGGACGCATACTTTTCCAAATAAATAGTGGTACTAATTTCTCTGTTCCATTTTCATTACAGCACAACAAAACTGTAATCCTCCTCTTGTTAAGTTTCCCGCCATGACACTTAGTCCCCAACCCAAATCCAGGGTTTTGTGTGGCAAAAGATGGAAAAATAGTCCCATTTCATCTGCATTATAAACATTGTCAGGGTTATAGTCTTCAAAATTGATGGGAGCATTGTATTTTTCCAAATTTCTATATTTTCACACATTATAGGACAGCAGCCTCACCTCACACACTTCTGTAAACTAAGTCATGCGAATTCTTGAATCTTTCAATCCAGCCATTGGGCACTTTGAAGTCCTTCACTCCCATCTTCTATGCTAAATGTGTCACCATAGGTCGAACCACAGTACCGTCTATTGGCACATTTGAAGTTCTTACTTGTGTGAACCATTTAAGTAGAACATCTTTTAATTCTGGAAGCTAGCCAGGGTGATTATGCATTCTTTTAACATTTTTCCCTTCTTCAAAAGCAGTTTCAATTAGTTTACGTATGCTAACAATTGTGTTTAAGGTTGACAGAGGAATGTTTAACTTCCACGCTATATCCACATGTTTCATATTTTGATTGCGATCTGCTGTTTCAAGGATTTTCAGTTTTTCACTGTTGTTTATTTGCCTCACTCTCTTTTTCTCCATTGCAAACAAAAAGTTAAAATACAATCTATGTATGTTTGGTCAACAATCAACAGTACAAGCTATCATCAGCGTTTACCACGCCAAGCTAAAGTATTCTCTGTCCTGCCTACTTAAATCTACACACAAATATGTACATATATGCATGTCATTGGCGCCGGTCTCCACCTTGACTGGACTGACCAAGGATTGACTAAAGTAGCAATGAGGACATCAGACTTAGAATGTAGTAAGTGCCTACCCCCACTGGATCAACCAAGGATTGGCCAAAATAGCGAATTGGGATGTCAAACTTCCAACATAGTAAGCGGGAGCGAGAAAATGTACTAAACAAACGTTATTTATTACATTTGGTGCATTCGATGCCAGAACTTTTATAATTTTTCATACACGGGAAAATGTGTTAATGAGGAACATGCTAATGGAATTTCACTGTGTGTGTATATATATATATATATGTATGTGCATAATTAATGTTTATCAAGACAAGAGATTTGCTACAAATATTTATTGTTATATATTCAACTATGTGACACTTAAAATCAGTTCACATTATCTGGAAACCAAACCTCTTTTTTATAACTCTCAGATGCCAAGAAGATCTAGTCTCAAAATACTGGGAAGCAAGGAGAAAGATCACATTACCTGGAAATCAAAATTAGTAATTATTCGTGCAGTGCCAGATTGGCTCATTGGTACTCTTAATGTGTCCCATTAAGCACATCACTTACATTGAATATTTGGACACATTGGGAAAAATAAGATGTGTTGCATTCACATGGCTTTCTCTACTCATTCTTCTACAAACTATTTTTACGAAAGCTTATTCTTCTGTTTACTTGTTAATTGAGATAAACTTTCATTATATATGTATACATTTTGTTGTAGGTATAAGAATACAGTAGGCCAAAGTGACAATCTGATATTTAAAAAGTGAATTGTAATGTGGATATTTAAGAAGTGGATTGTAATGTGATGGCTTTGAAATTCCATGTTCCTTGCATGACCACAAGAAAAAACGAACAGCTCTTACCATTTGAAAAAAGTAATAAGTATTCAAAAACCAAAACAAAAAATATCTCACAAATGGTTAATGCCACAAAAATTTGATTTGATATAACTTGTGTGCTTTGATGAGATCTGCATTTTTGGTATAGTAATCAATTGGTTTACCAATTAGAATGAAGAGAACTTCACAGCCTATTCACAAAAATTCAGGATACAGGTTTTGTCATACAAATATCTTAAACACATGGTGTTTTAATAAAAAATCTAAATTGTTAAGAGACATTTTTGAGGAAATAAAAAATAATAAACATTTCTCCATGTAAAGCGTAGTTTGGAGTGGGGAATTTCTTGAAAAACTTGTCACATCTTTGGAAGCTACTGAACTTGAATACTAAGTATTTCACTGGCTTTTAGTTTTTGAGTTATGCTGTTCACATGCATGCACATACACTTTTCTCTGTGAAATCTCAGTATCAAATTTTTGGGTGGAAACCAATACTTCCTCTACTTACTATAAGTACATAAATAGTACAGAAAGTAAAAATACATACATTGTATTACAGAGTTTACCTTAAATAATGTGTAACCACATTCATTTAAATGCAGCAAATGCATGAAGCATCAAGAAATAGTTGTTAGAATCTCTGAAAGACAACATTTTCAGTATGTGCTGCCGATCTCGTAAACAGTTTTAACCAGTGGACAGTAGTGCATGCATTTGCATCCTTTTGCAGCATTATGACAACAGGCAGTGTGACCAGCAGAATAGCACAAATTTGAATCTGCTTAGGAAAACAGCAGCTGCACAGGTAGTCCAGAAAAACATGTTATGCGTGCGATTTGAAATATTTACTAAGCATTACCTAATGGAGCCATGATTGACTTTCATCACACACATATATTGCCAGTGAGATGTACTTTTTCCTACTCATTCAATCATTTACCAGTTTCAACTAGAGAATACTGTGCACCAGCTATACTCTGTATTGAAGGGGCCTTAAATAAGCATCAGTAAGTTAAAATTTGTAAATGCCTAAGAACATCTAAACTACAAACTATTGATTTGTACATATTTGGCACAAGGAGCAAAATAAATGACCAGCAATTTTTGCCTTGATTGGTAAAAAGGATATGTTTATCATGCATGTGCAAGAGAGTGATAAATACATGAACAAAGCCAAGTTGAATGAAACTATAAAGGACACAACAACTAAATTTTTTAAAACAAAATGGCATTAGATGTATTTTTGGGATAAATTGAGACAAACTGCAAACTCTTGCAATTCCATACTTGCCAACTTTTATGGTTTGCCCATAAATTGTACTGAGCAGAGGCCTTTTTACGGCTTTGTAGGCAGATTCAGTGTTACAGATTTTCACCATAGATATGACAAAACATTAAATTCTATTGCATTAATTGTAACTTAAGGTTACAGACTGATTGTACCACACTATACAGTGCCATGATAGGCCAGAGTTATCCGTGTTTCTATCCATCATGGTCATGGTCCCACTTCACTGGGCTGCAACAAACTGTATGTGGCATGTGGATTTAAAATTTTATTGCTGCATTAGTGACCTGTAGTAACCAGCAGTAAATGTGTGTGAAAATTCAGAAATGGATGATGTGAATTGCAAAGTCAAGTCCCTCACATAAATTGTTTTATCTTATTATTGTATGAGTACAGGATATATTCGCTTTCCATTTTTTGTGACAACTTTTGTTAATAGTTTGTGTTAAAAAGCATAAAATATGAACTGTGTATAGCTTAGGAAGTGGTGTTCTTTGCTTTAATATATGTTTATTGTGGTACCAGGAAGAATTTCAGCATATATGACAAAAGGAAATGGTACTACCAGGTCTTCAAGGTTTCTTAAAAAAATGGAATTACTTTTTACTCTACTGAACATTGAGCATTTTAAATTTCATGTCATCACAAAGTAATGTTTTACTGAATGAGAGAAAGTTTTATGGATTTCAGTTTCAGGAAGTTGGCAAGTATGAAGTTCAATTCTGGTTGTTCCCTTTTCATATTCTTTTCGAAATCATTTAAAGGCATTGGAATCAGAAAAGAGATGATAATGATAGATGTGATTTTGTTTAAGGTGCATTAAGACATCAGTTACTGCAAAAATGATGTAGATGTAATGTATAACACATTGTTGTTTGAAATTTGCATGGAAATGTATGAAGTGAGCGCGTTAGAAGAAGCAGAAGAAGAAGAAGGTAGTACACAGCAATATCTGTCTCTTTCTGTGTGGCCATTGGCTACCAGACCACCTAAAAAGGACATCTTATAATTTCTGTTTGAACTCTGTAAAGAAAACTCTTGTGTCATTGTGAATATTTATGACCCTCAAATAAATAAATAAATAAATATATATATATATATATATATATATATATATATCATTTTTGGAACTTATTGCTATTGGCAATGGTGTTAACTCGTATTCTCTTGTTATTGGGTTTCTGTACTTTTGGGGTTTTAATCATTAGATCACATACACATTCACACTCTCATACATACTTCCAGACTATGGGGAGGATACGGAATAACTTGGCTAGAGAAAAATCCCCCCCCCCCAGCTGGGAATTGAACCCAGGACAGCAGGCAGGTGCTCTACCGACAGCTAAGGGGCCAGCCCGCTCAAATATTGTCTGAAATTCACTAGGCTTGTTGGCAAATTGCACCAAATGAAATGTGCAGAAACTGATTGAAGCTGTGATGACCTGGACTGTAACTTTCAGCATTTCCTGCCTACAACTCATTTTCCGCAACCGAATCTGTGAAGTTTGATGCTTATCTCCATTAATGTGCTGTTCAGAAAGTATGTCACTAATAATAGATGACCTGTGCTTTTCAATGTGAATATTTTGCAAAAACATTGTCTTTATTTGGAGAAATACAGGCCATATTGGATGATAAATGAATGAAACGTATAGAATCTTTACTCATTGTTTAAAGAAAGCTTAAAACAGCTTTGGTGTTCATTTTTAGTGATCATATAATAGCTAGTGTATTCTTTCTTGGTAGAAACAGAAGAACAGGGTGACACCACAGACTCAATAGAGCAGACCCCAGAGCAAGAGGACATTTTGGACCTGGCAGATGAAGGTGGTGATGGTAAGTTCAATACTGCTGTTTGTCTATAGCCCCGGTGTTGAATCTTTGCACTTGACAGTTTGCGTGACTTCGCGTAACGTTGCCTGAGTGGCTAGTAAACAACAGCAGCTTATTGTTCTCCTTTCCATCATGTCTAAGCCGTATACAAAAAATATACGTAAGCAGCGAATGTCAGTGAATAACTATTTTGCATTATTATCGTTACTTGAAAATAACCCAGCCTAACATTGCAACATGTGTAGAATAAATTACCACTTTTAACAATATAGAAACAGAATAATGCAAACTTGTCTGCTACAATGAGGAGAAATAAAACAAATTATAAGCTGCGATAACAAAGTTATTTTCACTCATGCTGCGTTCCTGATGGTTTAAGAATTTTGCCCTCTTTCTCTTAGAGTTTCACTCCCTTGTAAATAATAGTTCTCATGTTTAGTCCAAGAGCTGCTGCAGTTCGTTGTACAGCTTTATCAGCAGGTATATAGGGATGCCCATGAACCTTCACGTATTCCTCCTGTTCAAAGAATTCCTGGGCCCTTTTTAACTGTTCCAATGCCTGACTATTAAGTGGCACATCTCGACACAAAGGATTTTCTCTTTGTGAATATCACTCGGTAATTGGCATTGTGTTTTGAGACATTGTTGCACTTCAGATCTTGTATAAATAATATTAATGAAATATATATAAAAATAGATAAATATAAATAAATAAGTGTATAAACAAACACCAACAACAACAAAACTATCAAACAATAACCACAAATATAAATAACAATACTAGCTTGCAAAGAACAACTCGACGTACATGCTAAAGATTCACAAACTGAAACACGTGGTTGGAAATAGCTACATCCGGCAAGTTCTGCTTCCACTTTGTCATCGAACACCCGGAATGCTGCCTTGTGATTGGTTTAGGAAGTCTAATGGTTAAAGCTTTTCATCTGTTTTTTTCTGAATGTACCAACTTAATTGCTAGCTGTCGAGTGCAACGTTTCAACAGTGGGGGTGTAGTTCATTGGAAGCTAGGTTCTCCTTAACCATCATGGCATAAACTCTGCAATTCCATGCAGGTAGTAAAATGAATTGTATTTTACTGACATTTCAATTCCATTCCTGCACTTTGAGTGGAATGCACCACTCCTACTGGTAATTTAGTGCACCCCTTTAGAGAGATCAGAGGTCCAGATATAGGTAGCAGAATTATATAACATAAATCTGCACCGAGTATGAGTTTATTGTTATAACAGACTTAATTTCAAGCTAAATTATTTTTAGTGTATGAATTAATTGTTCAGCGAGTAAACACATTCAATAAAGTTAGAGGTGAGGTAATTAATTCATGGTGAGGAGTAAAATGCACCTAATCATAAACATGTTGCTTTCAATCCCCTCATAAATAAAAATGTGGTATAAATATTGCCAGCAACTATGTCCCAAATTATAACTGCAGCAGCCATTCAAGAAAATTGCTACAATTAGTAAAACCTGAACCTGCCCCTTTTAACAAGGCTTACAAAAAACTGAAATGAGCATCAAAGCTCACAGCCAACAAATTAAAATTCCTATGTGGGCCTGTAAAGAATTTTGAACAGTTTAAGTAATAAGCCCAACAAGCGCAACAGCCAGATCTCGTGCCAAATAATAATTATGTAACCAAAGTACAAGGCCATAGCAGGAAAACTTGTCCAAATAGGTCACCCAAATCAAGTCTGGACACCTGACTCTTCACTTCAAGCGCTACCCCTAAGGAGATGGAAGGGAGCTGCAGCACACCCAAAAGCAAGTGGCAGAACTGGAGATCACAACCCCAGTGCAACACACAAGGCGGGAGAGACAGTCATAACTTAGAGGGAAAAATCAATAATTGGATGCCTACTGGAAAGATTAAGGACACAGATTGATATAACACTTTGCTAGAAAACAAAAAATGGCACACTCTCCCCCTCCCCCCATCTTTCAAGGAAATTACATCCCAAAGAGAGCACGGAAAGGCAGATGTAGAGGAGGAAGAGGAAGATTGTGAAATAAGATAGAAACAGAGCACCCGAGATGGAGGCAAACATAAATGTGAAGGAGAGACACATGTATAAATAATGCTGTTTTTAAATCAATTGCATTTTTATGTCACCATACACTACTGAAATCCAGTCAAAAACACTCATCTCTGCTTGGGTAAACAGAATTCATTTTGAAGTATGAGTCAGAGTTGGAAGAAACACACATAGGAACAACTGAAGGTGAATGACGTCAAAGCAAAGTAAATCAAATGCAGTGATGCTCCCACGTTGGGCCTCTCCCAGGACAAGAAACAGCACTTCTGCATTTGGCAACCCCACTACAGCTAAACAGCTGATCACATGCCAACAGGAAACAGAAAACAATTGGTTGGAGGAAAGCTTGGGGAAATAAAGCAAATGCAACAGAAAAGGACCCACAAGAGAAACAAAACATTTGAAATGGGCAATGAGACCATTTACCTGTATACATGTTTTTGAAATGAAACACATGGCTTTAAATTTCATATAACTGACTTGGATTAACACTAAAAAAAATTAAGTAAACAAAACAACAAACTTCAAATTACATGAGTACCCATTCTCAATATATAAGAAAGAAGCTGGCAAAAGAAAGATTAACGATAGAATATAAGTAAGTAACTGGTAGCAATAAACACGCAAATGCCCCACACCATTAGTCGGCCACAGCCCTGAATCAAGATCAAAAAGGTAACAAATCAAAATAAACATAGTACCAATACATAACATAAAAAGTAAATACCAGATCATGGCATTGGGCTACAGCTTTAGCTGTGTAATGTGAGTGCATTTTATTTCATGTTTTGTAGGTATTCAAGCTTTACACTTATAAATATTTAAAATTTTGTATAGCCCAAAAAACTGGAGACCAATTGATGATGAAAGCATCCTTTTGCTAGCTTACTGGAGAGGTTCTGCACATCACTTGCTGCCCTACAGCATGCAGAGAAGATCACTTTTTTTCATATCAAAACTTGTTGAACTTATGAGCGAGCCTCAAATAATTAAAAGCTTTCCTCCAATTTTGGCATATAAGGTCCAGAGCAAATCATCTAGGGTTCACATGTTGCAAGTGGCAAAAGAGGTGAAATGGTTGAGTCGACATGAGCTAACGATGTTAGGAAGGACCTAACGAATGCATTCTAGGTAAATACTAGCAATAAATGGAGCATGGAGTATTAATTCGATTCAAAACTATATTGATTTAGTGCTTCACTGTATCATAGACCATACACAACAAGAAGGTGAAACAGTGTTGTTTCGTGGGCTTTGTGCTAAACAGAATTGAAAGCAAATTGAAGCTTCTCCAAGTTTAGTGTCCCAGCGGTTGTGATGCTCATAATGATGAGCTATGAATGGAGTTTTAATTGTAAGTTATGGTGGTTCACTGTTTTGGTGTATGAAGGGTTGGACTAATAAGGAGTTATAATATGTATAACATCCTATCAAAACAGGCCTTAAAGAATTGGATGTAAATTAAGATGCATTATCCGAAACCAAATTATGCAGAGCACCACATGCTTCAAAACTTTCAGTACCTCAGTGGCTACATGTACTGTGGATGTGGCACACTGACAACCAAATAAACATGGAAAACCATGACCAGCAAATAAATGTTCCCTTGCACTGATCAAGGGAATGCACCAATAAAATCAACAAAAGGTTTCTCCATATCGGAAGCTAAGGTTCCCCACATAATCCGCTGGGCAGGTTTTGCCATAGTACAGGTACGACAAGACTTAATGGAGTCGCAATATCATGATCCATATCACTCCAAATAAAGTGCCTACAGATCTTTGCCACATTTTAACAGTGCCCAGATCTCTTACAATTTACCATTTATACAAAAAAATCATCCAAATGAAGAGGACTTCACAAGTTTTTCTCAGAAAGTTCAAGATATACATTTTTTTCATATATAAACATCTTGGTTAATTTTCTGTTACACTGTTGGCATATAGGCACACCCTAGTGGTTTCTGTAATCAAATGAGTTCTTACAGGCAGTAGTTCTGCAATTAAGCATGCATGGTGGCAGATGATTAGCCCACCACTCATAGATAGTGACATGGGAGAAGAGTAGAATGTGTGGATGTGAAATGACAAGACAGTTTTGCTGAGGGACCTTCCCTCTCAAGGTATGATTACTTTTTTGTGCAAATAAACATTATAGAAGGCCAGTGACTTTACTTGCCTTCTGAAGGAAGCCATGTTTTTACACTAAAAAAATCCATTTCCTTCCGCTGACCTTGAACTTGTAACTTTGGGAACCAGACATTATGGTGACCACCAGACAACAAAGAATGAAAAATATCTTGAGTATATAGTGTTTTAATCAAAATCATGAGCCAGTTTTGAGAAAATAAAAAGTAATGAAAAATGCTCCATATAAGGGTTGTATGGGGTGGGAGGATTTCTTGGAAATCTTCACATTGCATCTTTGGCAGATCCTGATATTAAATATCTATATTGGATCTAGTCTTGGTCTAATCCTGATGTCAACAAACACACAGTGCCCATCCGCTAGAAGTCTGCCACCATTGGTATTTTGTATCCCATTCTATTGCTAATCCCCACCGATTCAAAAGAGAACTAAACATAAATACGTGTTAACAGTTTTAAACTTCTCATAATGTATGCATATAAAGCCCTTTCTTCACACAAAACAAATATATTATTCTCTCCACTTCTTAAAGATGGTATATTAAACTGTGAGCACATGGAAGTGTAGCAGATGCTGAAGTACACAATCATGAGGTACCAAAGCAGAAAGCAAACTTTATAAAGTCAGTGGTATTTTGGGCTAATAGTTGCGCTTTGTTTAAGAATGTCAATCTATAACTAGAATAATACAGAGTGAGCTAAAAGACTGAACCGCCTGTGTGGTGTTTTTTCTGTCCGTGTCCTCTGTGCTCGTTGCTGTCTACCGCAATCATAGAAAGACACGGATGAAACCATACAACATTTTTAAAACTACTTCTAAAGGCTTTACTTACCAACTTTACGAAAGGAGATGCTGAAACTGGCCACCGTCGTCGTCCATACATTTTTGGCACCTCTTTAGGAAACTATCCATTACTCGCTGTAGTTCACTTTGAGAAATTTTCTGGCAGATATTTTGGTTTAATTCTTCCAGGGTGTGTGGGTTTGTCTTGTACTCTTTATGTTTTAAGTTACCCCGGAGGAGTATTTTATGAACAATATTACTGGCTGCACAGTGTTTTTCCACTGGGCGTGTGGAAATATGATAAAAACATGGTAACGCACTGCTGCTATAAACAAAGTCACGCTGTTGTGGTTTTGCTTTGCAGTGTGAAGTGCAGTTTTGTGTTGACGGTGATGTCCACTTATTACTAGTTATTTATTATTTTGTCCTGTCCTTAGTCACAAAGTATAATATGGCTCAATATATGTTTTCTACTGCACAGCGTATATTTATTTATGATTCGTATGTATTAACTCAGTCAGCTCGTTAAGTGAACGTACAATTTGCAGAAAGATTTCCAGGTGTAAAAGTTCCAGGCTGTACAACAATCCATGAACTTTACAGTAAATTTCAGGCCACAGGAATTGTTCAGGCTAAGAAATCTAAAAGATGGCATTCGGTTCTTACCGAAGAAACATTAGACGACATCAGTCATCATTTGGAAAATTCCCCCCCAAAAATTCCATAATGGAATTTTCCTAAAGAGATGCCAAAAATGTATGGACAACGACGGTGGCCAGTTTCAGCATTTCCATTCATAAAGTTGGTAAGTAAAGCCTTTAAAAGTAGTTTTAAAAATGATGTATGGTTTCATCCGCACTTTTCTATGATAGCGGCAGATGGCAACGAGCACCGAGGTTGCGGACAGGAAAAACACTGTGCAGGCGGTTCGGAGTCTTTTGACTCACTCTGTATTAGATTTTGTAATCACATTGGATTGGTATTGCTTAATAAAGTTTTACACTGGGAACTATATTTCAAGTGGTAAACACACGTTAAGGCTTAGGCTTGCAGCCAATAACAGAGGACTGCAACCATGTGTTTCGTTGATATCAGGATTGAACTAAGGCTGTATACGCTATAATTTGGGGTTTATCCAAAATATCCGTGTATGAATTACCCATTTCACATACACATACATGCACCTTTTACTAAAAATGCTTTTTTGTTTTTCTTCATGTATTTGTGGTGAAACTTCCATATAGAATTTTTGGGTGGCGTGCAATACTTCCTCTATCTATATATATGTGTGTGTGTGGAAGAGAAAGTAAAAAAAACAACATATTTTTGTAACTACAGTGCTGCTGGATTGTGTCGTCATTGATACATAGCTACTACTTATTATTTTAGGAGAAGCCTTCCACCCAACAGAGCTATAGTTAATGGTTAGTTACAGGATTTTCAGACATTAAATATTTTTAACAGAAGTCCATTCAGTGATGTACAGTAATCTACCACTTTGGGATTGAGATTACATGGTCCCCTTTCTTTTATTTCTTTACCCTGGAGGGGTCAGATGCTATAAAGTGGGAGATGCCCAGGAATAAGTATAATAAAGAAGCATTAATGTAAATTTCACAGGTGTTAGTTCAGAAGGAGAAAAGACCCAGTCTGTTGAAGATCTTGAGGAAGGTAGGGAAGCTGAAGCAACAGAGGAACCATCAACTTCACCTCCACGTCCTCGAGGAGGAACTGCTCGGAGATCTGGCAGGACTGCATTTCGTAATAGGGGAAGAGGAAATGGTCGACCTACCCCAATTATTTGGAATGAACCTGGCTCCAGTATGGGATCAAGTTCACCACGGGGTAAGGCTGATTAATGTAATACTATTATATTTGACAGTACAGCAAGTAACTGGATGAGTTTAATTTTGTTTACTTAAACATGAAAGCCAAGTCAAAACTGAAATAAATACTAGAGAAAACAAGAACTGGAAGTTTGCATGACCTCATGCAGTTTACTTTACTCAGTCTTTGGGCTAAGTATCACAAAGATCACATTCAGATCATTTACAGATTCATTTTATCCATTCTCTTACTGTCTGACTTATGGAGGTTAAAAAAGGGAAAGAAAAAAAAATAAGGAAATAGCACATTTTATTAAACCATGGAATATAATGGTGTTCCTTAACTTAGACATCAGTGCACAAGTTAAAACAAAATTAAACTATTAATATTATTCAAACTTTGTTTCAGGCATAAAATTATTCTGAGTTGTTTATCAAGCATTTGCATAAGCATGTTATAGGTATTCAAAACAGCACCGTATTTACAACGCTTGTTAAAGGTGAACAGGGTTCATAAGAGTACATTTAACTAGGATTTATTGAGGTCTGTATAAGATCATATCTTTATAGAGTGTACAAGAGCACTAATATCTTTGGGCATCATTTATTTTATACAAAGCGGTAATAAAATGCCAGTGTTTAAAGTGTTTTCTACATCTTGCAAAACATGTTCTAAGTATCAATCTAAATTAGTGAAACTATCAGAATGTGTATTTTGACTTGTATAATCTTTTAATTTCATAAACATGTTGCAAATGGGGAAGAACAAGAATGATAAATTCTTAGTTGAATGTACTGGTTTAACATGGCTTAATTTTGCAAATTTATATCCAGGTTACAATTTTTTTTGTTCTACAAAATTGGTGCAAATTTGTCGTTAACCCAGCCAAAGCTTGAATAAGACAGTTATAATTTTATATCATTGTCTCAGTTGAATATGAGGAATAAAAATTCATTTGTATCTGTATTACTCTTGGTTTATATTCATTAGTTGGTAAAATAGTGATCAATCACAGTGATGCATTTGGATAGAGTAAGATTATTTAATTAAAGAAACATTGTAGCAAATTCATTGATCCAAATTCTCTCTTCATTTGCATGTCCCTGATAAGTCAGTCATCACTTCACATTTGAAATGTAATATTCAAGAAATCATGAAAACTGTGGGTAAAATTAATTTTGTTGCTATGTTACTGGCATATTGGTAAAAAACATCCAGTAATTGTAAATTCCGTAATCCATTTTGAAATGTGACTGTTACTTTTCGCACAATGAGAGTAGTTTGTTACATTTATGAACACATTTGAAAACAAAATATAGAAGTAATAGTAGCATAATATTCTGAAAAGTAGCAAAGGTGGTGGTGGTGGTGGTGGTGGCAGCGGCGGTTGCAGTGGTGGTGGAGGTGGTGGAGGATTACTTTATTGAGCTGATGGCATTCCCTGCAAAACTGGCAGATGGATCATTTCATATTATGCATCTTACTTTGGCAGACTGCTTTACACCAAATGATATGGTGGTTATGGAGATGAGTAATGTTAGAACAGTGGGCAAGGAAAGCCAGAATGGTATGTAGAGGTAAACCGTCTAAGCACACTTGATAAGAGGTGGTGGTTTAAACATTTAGCCTCGGTGCCACCAGTAGCTAAGAGTGGCGGTTGATCGTGCAGGGAGAGAAAGAAGTACACAATTGCCATACCCCCATGGGCAAAACCCTCCAGTTTTTGTAGGTATATTCTGTTTTATGAGTTATGGTAAACTTTTATCTGACAGTCCAAAGGTACCTGATTTTTGCAGGGGTCATTCTATAAAAAAGAAAGAAAACCCATCATTAGTGAGGTGGGACAGGTATATAATAATTCAAAACATTCTCTTCGTTTTCACAATTTAATTGAAAAAAGCTTGAGACAGTGAAGTAGGGAACAAATTGTACTGGAGTCGAACCACAGCTGAAGATGAAAGTGAAAGCTTTTGAAACATGTCCCTCTTTTTTTTTTTTTTTTTAAACAAGTGAGTTAAGTAATTTGTATCTTTACTTCTACTCATAGCTCCAGTGAATTCTCTTCACTTTCTTAATTGCTCATTTTTTGTTTGCAGCTTATAATACTTCATCTTTCACACATTTTTTAAACATTCAATAGAAATGGTATGCTGTTTGTTCAACACAAACAAAGAAATTGACAGATAGCATATTTTAAGTGGTGAAACGGATTACAGTGCGTGTAAATGTGTTTACCCTAATCTTGAGCTTTCATTTGCAATGCATTATAAAACATAGATAGTTAACATATGTCATCATTTATTTTGCTGTAAAATTTAGTTGTTTTTAATTTTTTGTACTAAAACAAACTTGAGTTATACAAATAGAAATTTTGTAATACTACTACAATGTCTATTAACAGAACAGCCTGTAAAAATATGATGTTCACTATTCATTCCTAAAATTTGTTTATCTTGCTAACAGCTCATTCAACTAAATAACTCACTTTAGCCATCCACTCTCCATACAACCGCTTATACTATAAATAACCTTATTTATTTGTCTGCAACTAATACTGGTCTTAAAAATTAACTTGTGCAATTTCTGTTTATCGTCATTAATAATTATTTTGCTTTGACTTTATTTAAGTATCACTGAATTGTCAATTTCTACACTTTCCATGGATACATTTTATACTAAACAAAAGAAACATCTCACTAAAAAAAAATGAAAAATTTGTAATATTATTGGATAATATTTCTAAAATCCAGATTTTTTTTTTTTTTTTTATTATTTCAATTATATAACCACTGCTGCTACTCTGGTGCTGTCATATTAATGGCCTTGACTTTAGAACAAATTCATTCTCCCATTCCTACTCTGAGATTCTATGCTGGCCCGTTTTTGCAAAGGGAATGAAATACAGGGTTACCAAAGACCTGTTCTGATAATTTTCTCTCTCAAACAATGCATTGTAGGGTCCTAAGACATACTGTGGCAACCTCTGCTGACCTTACACCAAAATGGAAGCACTACATAATGGCCTCCAACAGAAGCTTCTCTGTTGAAGTAAGCATGCACCTTGTATATCAGATCCTTCCGCTCCCTGTGTAAAACTGGCTGCTTTCGTTCTTCCATTATGCTTCGGTGCTTTATGTTCCCTATCAATTTTTAGTATATGTATTAACAAAACACTCGTAAAAGCGCTACAGTTTCTAACTAGTGAACACCATCTGCTCTGTACAAGAGTTAACAACACACTAAGGGCCGGTTTCACCAACAGATGCTAAATTTTAACACAATGTTAAACTGATTTAACACTGAAGTTAACACAAATTCTGTTTCATCAAACCATGTTAACTTTAACAATGTGTTAAAGTCGGTGTTAAGTTAACATCGCCATACCCCTGTGTTAAGGAAGGCGTTTAATGTTAGAAGTTGGAAAATTGCTGCCACAAACCAAGCTGTTGATGCGAGTTTGCTATAGCTGGCAGTTTTGAATGCCATTCCTAATAGAAGAGTAGTACATTATAATAAATTTGAAACCCACAAAAGGAGGAATTATTAAAGCAATATAGACTGTCCAAGGGGTCATCAGCATGGTTTTATGGGAAATACGAGAGGTTAGAACACTACCAACAGAAGCATGCCTCTTTCTCCCATGCTACAAGTGTTAATTAGGTACTTAGATTTTGTGCTACTAACATTTTTCATTTATTTGGTGGCTGATAATATTGGTATTTCCAAAGCTCATCCGGAAAGTTTCCAAAGCAGTTGCTTCAAGAAGCAAACAGTATTTTTAATGGGTCTGCTTGATTAATCAGTGATAACACATTTTCGTCCACTTTAGTTTCAATGCAGTGTCCAGCACCAGTTTTAAACCATTTTAAATGCTCTTCGCACCTAATGTTTCTGGTGCTGCACCTAATGTTGGCATAAAATTGCTGCAGTTGCTTACTAGACTTCAGAGAAATGTGTTCGTTACAACTAAATTACTCGCAGATTTTGTCCCAGGCTGCAATCTTACCCTTTAATGTAAGACTGTCAGCTTTTCACACTTGATAATACATATATACTTATTAACCAAATGTTAATGTATTTCAAATAATGAAACATTTATTTCAGTTGACATTGTAATTCTAACATCAAACAATTGGGAACATCACATGACAATTGCCATGAATGTAAACAGTTATCTGCTACTGAGACAGAGAGTGCAACGATATGTAGACAAAGGAGCACCTTCAGAAGCAGTGTAGTTCGGCCACCGCCTTCTCGAAAGCTAGCATTCGCAGTTGTCTTTTACGTTAACAAAATGTTAGTTAACAATTTGTTGTAAAAGCTTGATGCAGTGCAAAAATTTTAACCTTAAGTTAAACTTTGAACACCTTGTTAACAAACAAGATGTTAGAGTAATTTTAACATTGATTGGTGAAACTGACCCTATATGTTATTGGTCAACATGGTTGACGTCACCTTTTGGTGCCAGTGTACATCTTACCTGACTACCAAGTTATGTGCTATTCGCTATAGTGGCAAAGGTGTCTTTAAAGATACACTAGTTTATAGCTTGTGTGGTGTTATAACTTGTATTTACTTGTACTATTACATAAAAAAAATAGAAATTCTTAAAAATTATCATTACAGTTTTTCGTTGAACTATATGATCCTTTTTTTTTATTATCCTTCAAAACATGTCTTATCAGTTTTGAGACTTTTTATTCACCATATTGTGACTTTATGGACCACCATCAGCTTTCATCGAGGTAGATGCCGAATGCAGTATACCACATTGTTGATGCGGTTGATTACCTTATATGGGCCGCTCCAGGAACATTGCAGCTTCGTCAACTTCCCTTTAGTCCTCATTGGATGGTAAAGCCGTATGGGGTCACCCTCCTGAATCCAGCACTGTTTGCCAGACGGTCGTGACGCTCTTTCATTCGGCCACTTACCAGCTTCAGGTGCTCCTTGGCAAGATAGTGGTTGTCCTCCAGCTTATCTGTTAGCACCCCGACATAATTTGTTTGGGCTGGTCAGCATCAGGGGACATGCCGAACAACATATCACAAGGTAGCCATTGCTCCTGTCCGAATACCATGTTGGTGGTGTCATGCCAGTGGATTCGAGTATTGATGCTTGGTAGGCTAGGAGGAATAATGGCGCGTGCACATTCCAATCTCACTGATGGCTGGGTATCACTTTCTGGTGGTGCTCCTAGACTATCTTAATATAATGCTTCACCATTCCATCCGACTGTGGATGAAAGGGTCTTGTATATCTCAGGGTGCTGGAGAAGCTCTCACATAAGGTTGGATTCAAAATTCATCCACTGATTACTGTGGAGCTCCCAGGGAATCCTGAACCAGCAAAAGAAGTTGTCCCTCAGTGCATTCGCCATAGTCAAAGCCTCCTGATTAGGAATTGTGTAAACCTCCAGCCACTTGGTGAAATAGTCCATAGCCAACAGCAGGTGTCGATTTCCTTTGTCTGTCCTTGGAAAGGGGCTGCCATGTCGATTGCGATTCTTTCAAATTGTGCTCTGACTTAGAATCTGGGCCCATGGCTTGCTGTGCAGATGTCGCATTCTTGGCACCAACTCTGCATGTTGCTATAAAGATGCAACCAATTGAATTGCCAACATTGCTTCAAGATCTTATTTGCCTCCAGGTGCCCCCCCCCCTTCTCCAAAGCCACCAAAATCATTTAATTTTAATTTTGGTGGCTTCAATGTTTTTCCATTAAGCGATTTCGTAATTGTGGGACCCGACCCTCTACACCTTTGCATGGATCTTAACTTCCAGGTTGCTGCACAACTCCACGGTAGCATCCATCATCTTTTTGCTTTCCTTCACTTGGTCCAGACGCTTGTCCATTACGGCTTCTATCCCTTTGTCTTTTTCATCTTCACGCTTAGCCATTCTTCTTGTGATGTAGGCACTATTCTACCGTATTAATTTTATCTTCATGTAAGATTTAGTTTCCTCTAACTCCTTTACAATGTCTGACACCTGAGCATTTATCTCTGATTTTATAGAGTTGATCTCCAAGCCCAATTCGGACCTTAACACTTGATCTCCCTTAACACTGTTAATTTTTGTTCCCATCTTCTCCATTCCAGATTTCATTTCCTCTTTATACTCTTCATTTCACTTAATTGTTTAAGTATGTCCTGCATCGTGACTGTTGTATCCTACTCCTGATACCGTGTGACTTAGTCCGGTTTTTTAACTGTCACTTCTCTCAGTTCTCACTTTCACTGTTAATTGTTTAATCTAATTTTCACTACCACTTCACTAATGCGAACTAGTTCAACTTTTCCATCACATCACTTCCTTCTTGAAGTAGCCTCTTCTCCCAGACTGTTCTCGTGCTGGGGAGTTGAACACAAGACTTCTTCAATCCATTGCTCTGCAGTAGCACTTGCTGCATATCACAACAGTTGTCACTAACTTGCTCAGAGGATCACTCTTGATGTTGCATCAGAAATGCACTAGTTAACTCGCTTGCTGACTGACTCAACTGAACTCTGCTCTCGCAAGAATGCTTGCTTATATAGGTTATCTGTCGATAGCACACCCAGTGTTTATGAATTCCATGGGATTTTCCTATTTTGAGTTACTTGGCTCAGAAGAAAAAGAAGAATGTGATGTACAAACTGCTCTGCAGCAAGTTGGGTGCAACAGCAGCTTAAGTGACTCCAGTAATGACATTGGTTAATGTGAACCTGTGAGCGTAATACCAATTTATATGTAGCTAATCTATATATGTACAGTAGAATCTCATTAGTATGTTTTTGCAGGGACCCAAGGATTTGAACGTCATAAGCAGGAAAACGTGTTAACGAAAATACAAAATCTGCAATTTAAGAACATAGTTATGTAATAAAATCCAATAATTACTATGTCTCCATGGGCAGATGAAATAGATTTCAAGTACAATTTTATACTGAATACGATCCGTGTTTCCATGTTAAATTCAATGTGTGTTCAAATGGATTTGGATACACAAAACCTGAGAATAAATAATTCAAGCTTTTATGTTGGTCAACTTGGATTTTTGAGGTTTTGAATGTTTTTGAGAAAATAAATTGCGAATTATGGAAGCGACAATAGTGGCTTTGCTGTGTGTTTTATTACACATATGATAACAATTTCCGCTAAAAAAAAAAAAGAAAAAATTATGTGCATGCATCGTGTTACGAGTACAATAGATGATAGTAGCTCTGGCGTATTCAATACGATTTGAATATGGTAGGTGTTTCCATGCAACAAATTTCGTTCCGATCCTTTTCTGATCCTATTTTCCAAGAGGAAAGTTTTGTTTTAGCATTTTTCCCTTCTTTAAAAGCAGTTTCAATCAATTGGTTGATGGTGGAATGTTTAACTTCCGCATTATATCCACATGTTTCATATTTGGATTGTGGTATACTTCAAGGATTTTCAGTTTTTCAGTGTTATTTACTACACTTTCTTTTTTTCATTGTAAATGAAAAGTTAAAATACAATCTACATATGTTTGGTCAACACTCAACAGTAGAAACTATTGTTGGCAATTACCACGCCAGGTACAGCATTCTCTTTCCTGCCCACATAAATCACGTCACACAAATATTTACATACATGCATGTTATTGGCTGCCAGTATCCACCCCGTGACCAAGGATTGACCAAAGTAGCAAATGGAGGACGTCAAACTTTGAACGTGTTAAGCGCCTACTCCCACTGGACTGACCAAGGATTGGCCAAAATAGCGAATGAGGACGTCAAACTTCAAACGTGATAAGCAGGATCGGGAAAATGCACTAAGCAAACGTTATTTATTATATTTGATGATTTGGTGCTAGGACTTTTATAATTCAACGTAATAAACGCGAAAACGTGTTAATGAGGAACGTGCTAACGAGATTCCACTGTATATAGCTTAGTATAACTTTCAGCACAAACCTTTTTTGCACCCATTATTTTAGTGAACCTTTTTTCAAAATCAGTATAAATTCAGGTATGGTCACTTGCATTTACACAGTGTTAGTTACAGTGTGCACAAAGTATAAATAGCAAAATATTTTCGATTTTAGAGCAATTTTTAAACTTTGTTAAATCTGGCTCAAACTAATTCTGCATTGAGGAGTTCAAAAATTGAATCAAGCCTTAAGTAAATGTGGCATAGATATTGTGCTATGATGGAATATATCACTTTCTTATGTAGACTGTGGACTACTACTTATGTAGCAGTGAGAATAGCATTTTAAAGCTACATTTTCGTATTAGTTGGAAAAGTTTGGCAATAAATACTCTATACTGCTACTTTAATTAATTTCCTGAGACAAAGATGGAGTACATATCAATTATTTAATTTTTGTAACATTCACAGTGAGGTGAAACTATTAAGTTCAAAATGAGTGTCATAATCACTCAGTTGACTTCACTAATTTATACCTTGTTAGTACATGTTTCACAAACCATTGTTCGCATCCATGGAGCAGAGGGTACTAATCTGTTACCAATCCAGTATGGATGTGACAGCAGTAGTTCATGTCCTGTTAGTTTGTGAAATATGGCAGGTCATTGGGAGAGCTCTTCCTTAGCAAGGTGTACTGAGGAACTGATGTGGTCATTTTACAGAGGCCAAAATAGTATATACTTTTAATAGGCAGCTCATCATTTGGTCAAGATTTTGTTATTCTGATGCTAATTTGGGATTCACTGAAGAAGACAGTGCCCATCCCTTGTCAGCTGGAGCTAGTTGACCAATGCTGTCCTGCACCCCAAAGTCCAGTTATAATCCATATTGCATATATGGAGGAGATCGAACTAACCAGGAAACAAAACAAACATTTTATTTTGCATGCATTGCCCATTGGTAGTTTAATTTCATTTGTATATGAATAACTTATGTATTTGAAATTTTTAGTTCATTTAAATCATAAACTTTCTTGAAATTGAGCAGATCCCAAAAATAAGATTTTTTTTAGTATCACCAATCAAAGTGTATAAAAGGGTTTTTTTTTGTTTTAAGTATATCATGTACCCAAAATATCAACCTGGAACACTTCAAAAACCTTAAATGAAATTTCAGAAATTCTACGCTTTCATTATAGAAGAAAATAATGGGTTCTTGAAAATCAAGACTAACAGAAATCACAATGAAAAGATGTGCATATGAATTGGAGAAGTATTATACTTACTTCACTTATTTAAGTGCTAAAGCAGAGGCCCAGATTTGTGTACTATTCAGAGTTTTTAATTCATAGAAGATTGCTCAAGATGGTTCCAGCCAAGAAGCACACTGATCAGAACCATTAGTGCAAACATTCATGCACACATAGTTTGGAGCAAAATTCTCCAGCAGTATGTATTTCACTTGTTCATACCAGTATCCCAGAAAGGACAAATTAACTTCAAAAAGCAGTACACAAGGAAGCAATGCGTCAAGCTTATCTGAAGATGACTATGCCAGAATGTAATGGTTTGTACTGATACAAATGTTCCTCAGTGTGAAAATACATTCTTCATTGCGCATGTTCCTTTCGGTTTATGCTTAAGGATAGTGATTAACCTTAACATTCCAGCAGAATGGTAAATATTTTAGTGACCTGATGATCATTGAAGCTATAAAAGTTAAATGAAGAGGCTAGCAGCAGGTTGCAAACTAACCGTTATGAAAAATGTCAGGTGAAAGATTATCCTTAAATAAAACTGAATTGTGTAAATTTATAAGCAGCAGTTCTTATGCATAAAAAGCACCTTCATAAAAATGTATGGGAGTATTGGCTATTATAAAAGTATGCTCTGGAAATCATTAGTTACCTCTTGAAATGATAAGTTTTGTTTTTACTAAAAGTGCATAAGGAACCTTGGCATTGATATACCACTTACTGGTGTAACCTTTTTCTGAAGTTAAATACTCCTTGGCAGTTCATTATCATTTGCTTGTGTATATTTCTTTTGACGTATATATTTCAAATTTATTTTTTATGACCAAGTTTACAGCAGGTTCCATAGCAATATAGCTTGCTAAAACATTCTTTTAGTTCCAGTTGCTGTTTTTGAATTTCCAATACAAGCTTTTATCCTCTTAATGTTTGTCTTCTCAGTTTCACTGACCTTTTCTTAATTCCTATTTAGCCCTTCATCAATATGGGTAATTCAATATAGATCAAGTGTTATGTATGATGGCAGGTCGTGCATGTATGGTGCGAGGAGGACCTGGTGAAGGTAACCAGAGAGGAGCCTTCCAGAGGGGACTTCTACGTGGACGTCGGATGAGGGGAAAGCCTAAAGGCAATTTTCCTCCAATGTATCAAATGAGGTTTTGAGAAGAATCTTCAGAGAGAACTTGAAAACCAGTGCTGTTATTCTGTTGTTTTATTGGAATGACAAGACATTCCACACTGAGTGCTCCCGTTTTGAGAGCATATGTGAGCTCATTGTTGAACAGGACCATGTGTCATTGGTGCTTTGTGCGTGTGTCACCCTTAGATTTTAATGAATTTTGACGAAATTATTTCACAATCTAGAGAACTCTGTTTCGAATAAACAAATGGTAAAGCCTTGTGTATATATTAAATGGAATGCTGGTTTTTTAGTGCATTCCAAATGATAAGATATGAAGTCTTTATAAGGAAATTAAATACTGAACATTGTCAGCAAGTAGATTACTTTAGTGTAATGGGCAAAGTCCCATGGTTGATGAGCTGTATTGAGCTTCCTTCATTCCTTTTTGTATGTTTTCTTCACAATTGTAAGCAATGTCTGCCATCAATTTTATATAATTCTTATTTTACATTTTAATTTCCCCAAACTGCATCCTTAATTTTTATGGATCTAAACGCTGAACTAGTAATTATAGTTCAATATTACTTTTACCTATAGAGTGTTTTGTGACCATGGCGTCATTCATTAGCAGTGGTGTGCATGCACATTTGCATTTGAAGTATTTTAAGCTGTATGCTGTTATAAGTGTGAACCTAAATAAATTCTTTGACTCAAATGTGAACAATGTAACTACAACCATACATAACCTGTTGTGGAATGTAAATATTAAATCATCAGACACATAAATAAGAACCTACAAATGCAATGATTCATAGGAAGTAAGGTTACATAATATATAAGGTGATAATATTGGACTTTCAAATAAGCCAGCTGGAATATATTTATATCAATGCAAGTTGTTGCATTCTTTCATGAAGGAGTGGGAAACAACAAATGGGCAGTCTATTCAGGTGTGCAAGAACTATCTGCATTATACTGACCCCTTGGGCCACCATACTATGAACTGCTTTACTTGATTGTTGTTGAGTCACTTTGTTCATATGGAGTGATATAAAAATCATGAGCAGGTAATGCATTGTCATAATTAAAAACAGTTAATTCAAAGGGCCTATTGCAGTACAAAATCAGCTCTTGAATTCTTTCTGTAGCAGCAATTTAAATAGGTTCCCAGAAAATTTAGGAGGTTAGTTTCAAACATGTTGCATAACATTCTTTTTCAATCTATTTACTAGCAATTTCCACAGCTCCGCTTGGATTTCCGCGGTAATTCATGACACTCTTGCTCTCTCTGCAGTGCATCTCTTCTTGTAATATTTCCAAAGGGGGCAATCTTTTTATTAAGTATCAGTAAAAATTAAAGTGATGGCAATAGGTATAATACTTTCTTTGGTATTCAGTAAACATGTGCAACAATAGTATATACAATTAATTGCATTATTGGACCACAAGTAAGAGTATGAAAATATAAGACGAAATTGAGTATATTTTACTTCTGCAATTCCCCATTGCACTAAATGCATATGAATTGTATACCATTTTTTTCGGTGATAGTGAGTAATCAAAAAAATCAATGTCAAGAGCTATTGATGGTGGTTCCAGTAGTAAGTTATCAACATTAACATTGGTGGCAAACTGGCAATCGATTGATTATCCATGCCTGGTTGTTGACGTTAAAGAGATCAATAACTTGTAGCTCATACTTAGCTACTTTATGAATTAAATTGTAAGTAAATATTAACAATAAAAAGGAAGTCAAGGCCCATGTAAGATTTAAATGGTAAAATTCAACTATAAAATATGATTATATGCCATATCTGCAATAATAAATATATAAAAATTTAAAGGACTTACAATTCATGCACATATGTGCAGTAAAATAGGCAGAATATGTAGGTAGGTTAAGCTACTAAGCACAGTAAATGCAGGAAATTCAACTTTTCACCATGACAACATAAACGGGAGGTGAATAAAAAAACTCATTAAAAATATACTTAAATGTCATGTAATTCAGAGAATATATGACCAGTTGCAGTAAAATGTACTTAAAGTAGGCCTTTTTTTTTCCCTTAACATTTTAAAAATATTAAATAATTTGATATACAGCTATATGAAGTACTCAATCTGGCATTATAAATTGTAGGTTGTAATAAACATGCATTTCATGTGATTTAATGGGGAAAAATAAAATTATTTTGTTCCTTGTTTAGTGTGTTAGGAACCCAGCAGCTACCACAAGATGACAAGATACACCAATACAGTGTCTCCCTTAAACTTGCTTTTCCAGTTTAAGATACTTTTCAAGCAATAGGTTGTATATTTATGTTAGAAGTGTGAAAGATATAACTCAGAGTTCCCAGTGATGATTGCAAAATGGCCAGGGTAAGTCAGGGGAATATTTAAAAAATTGGCATGTGTCAAGGAAATTGGTTCAAAGTTATCACCTGTTAAATCATGCTGATGAAAAACTACATATTAATTGCAACATTTTTGGCTCTTTAAAATCCCCTTCCAACCCTTGAAGTGATGAGTTTCAAATTGATGTAGAGTGCCTCATTATGTGTAAATAATTGCTTTCACACATGTCATAGAGATAAGATTTTGGGGCTGCAGTTTCAGATCGATTTACTCAAGACTTTGTTCCCCCCTCCCTCCCTGCTGTGAAAAAAAACTTTCAACTATTAGTGGTTGGATCCATCACTTAATCTAGAGTGTGGTTTGGTGATTTACTGGGCAGTTAATTTAAAGCCTACTGTAAAGATGCAGAAGGAAGTTTAAACTTGGTAATATTGTTTCTATTTATTGCCTATGAACTTGGTGTTAGTTTTAGGCATAGTCAGAATCTAATATACTGTTTGTACAGTGATATAACACACAATACATAATGCAGTCATTGCATACTAGTTAAGTTACTATGTAAACCAACTTAAAATATGTTTATGGTATACAAATATGGGGTTCCATACATTACATAGGGGTGGAGGGGGCTGTTAAAAATTGCGCAAATACAAAATTGTGGTCAGGGAAGTTAGGTTCACATTTTTGCTGGGAACCCTGTAATTATGTAGTTTTACTGAGCTATTAATTTTGTTTTATAATCTGACAAAAGTATCAGAATTATTTCTTTTATATACAAATAAACTAACTTCAACATCAACGAAAAAAATAAGAAATCATCAGCTTTATCCCTGTTGTGCTCTCGATGTTATATACAGAAACTAATAATCATAATAAAAAAATTAATAATGCAACTCTTTAAATGTTCACTCTGTCATGACTTGGATAACAAAAGCTGTAGGAAAAATAACGCTTTTGAACTTTTGTTACCACTATAATAAGACTTTTATTGTCAAACCAGCCTCTGTGAAGCCATTCTAGACAAGGTAAAACATATTTTCATTTATAATACATTTATGGTTAATATAGCATTTTTATGTTTAATTAAATTAATACTTATAACATTTTTTATCATAATTTCATTTATAAATTCTTTTAAGTGGTATTAAGTATTAATTTTTTTAACTGCAGTTTTATAGATATGGTATTGTAGGATTTTTATGGATCCTCTAAGTGTGATTATTTCAATATCAATGATGTTCTTAATGGGGAGTTGGAAGCTCCTCCAGGTGTGACGAAATGCCAAGGTATGGTTCCACATGCTCCCATGATTAATCCTATCACCTCTATCTCCTCCAGATGGTATTTGGATTTACAGTACGGTAAAGTGATTTCGTAGATTTTCTTTTATTCTTGATTTACCTCTTCGGGTTGACTAGTATGGTGTTAAAACCGGACCTTTGGATTTGTAATGTATCCTATAGAGCTGTTGGTTAATGAAGGCGATCATGTATATTCAACATAAGCTGCCTTTACCTGCCAGTCCATGTACCTCTTCATATACATTGAATTCTTTCTTCCTTAGTTCTTTTGCAATATAAGATCTAATGACAGGTGTCACATGTTTCTCACTAGCTCACCCTGTCAGTAAGACCCCAGAACATGTGTAAGAGTTTCTTTTTCAATGTAGCAATGACTACAGAGGTGGTTGTCCAGTGATCTGCTCGGTCATATAGTAGAAACAGTGCCTGTAATTTTTATTGCCTCTTTCTACTCGTTAAACGATAATCCAAGATTTCTCATCCAAGAGTTTGCTGGGTATACTTGTTATAAAATTCTACTCCCATTCCTTTTTGAGGGAGTGAACACCAAAGGACAAGTTCATTTTCTGTTAGCTTTTTGGTGACTTTGCATCATAAAGACTATTATTGGTGATTTTTTGAATATCAATGTCTCTTATTTTCAGAGATTTCAAGCTTTCTTGACTTTCTATATATGGATCTCGAGAAACTAAAGCAAGTGGATTGTTAGATTTTATGAATATATTGCAGGCATTGACACATTGAAGATACACCTCCCAGGAAGATAAAAATATCCAAGACCTTTGCATTTTTTTCCCCACTAAATACCATGTTATCTGGTGTATTAATTGGCAGCTGTAGGATTTTCTTTGTTGTGCTTTTAATCATTTTATCAGTACCAGACAAAAACTTTTGCAGAATATTCTCATAATCACAAGTCTGGAATGGATAAATTAGACTGGAACAGATCTAGATGTTCAGGACCATGCATATGTTAGTAATAAGCAAGGAGTTTTTCTTTTTAGTTTTATGTATTTTTTTTATTTTGTGCCTCATTATGATCTCCTCTCTAAGAACACTAATTTATTAGTATGCCACACAGCCTATTAATCCTTACATTTCTAATATTTCAAAGTGTTTCGTTCTGGCATTTGTGGATTGCAAGGCAGCAAATACATACCAAACAAAAATTTTAAAAATGTTATCTGGTTTCAAGGAAGACCACTACATATATTATCAGTTATGTATACAACAAATAGTACAGTGATGTTCAGACTTTTCTGGCAGGCACCCCATCCGTAGACTATGTAAACCCTATATCTGATATATATATATATATATATATCTGATATATATATATATATATATATATATATATATATATATATATATATATATATATATATATATATATATATCCCCCCCTTATGCATGTTTGGACTAATGCAGAATAATGAGAGGGTTTTAAATTTCACAGTAGTTCTGCAGCTGATTCTGTCAAACTAATTCTAATCAGTAGAAGAAGAAATAAAACACTCTCCATTTCGTTGTCCTCTGTGGTGTAGTAGTTACCATGCTAGCCTCTAGTTCCCAAGGTCGCGGGTTCAAACCCGGCAGAGGGCGATGGATTTTTTGGGGCGTAAAAAATCGTTAGCATGGCTTCCTTCGGAAGGGAAGTAAAGCCGGTGGTCCCGTGTCGTAGATAAAGAGGTCTCTGAGCAAAATTACCGGTCTTTTGCGCCCAATATGGAATGAGACGCTAAGAACCACTGCAGTTAAAGAGCGTCCATAAATAAAACTCAATTTTTTTTTTCTCTACCTTTCTCTCAAGTATATAAATCTTTGCCAGTATCTAATGCTCAGGAGTTAATAGTGAAATCATTATCTTTCTTGCTTCCCAATATTTTGATGTTAGATTTTCAAAAGCCACAAGAGAGTCAATATTTGGGAAGTTCCATGTCCATTTCTTCTTCCTAGGAGCACAAACAATTTGGAGGTGTTACTATTCCAATTTTGTAAAGATGTTTATTCAAACAAACATGACCTGTGATAAGTCTGAATGCAGCAAAAGAAGATTTTCTTGGTAAATCAGGCACTATTGATGGATCGTTTAAACTTTTCTTCCAATTTGACTGTTTATTTTGAAGTGTTATCTGTTGGTTATAATCGGAAATTATTTTTCTTTTTATGATTCGATTAATGGATTCATATGAAAAATTTTGTTTTATCACAAAGTTGATTTTAATTCCTTTCTTTGCTAAAATGTCCGCCATATTATTTCCAAAAACACTGTAGTGTGTAGGAATCCAGTATGACTATACTTTTATTTAGGTTCAGTATTTATTTGATCATGTGTATTTCTTTAATCTTCATGATTTTGGGCTGAGTAGTAGAACCAATAGCTTGGAGTGCAGCTTTATAAGCAGATATAATAACTACAGTGTTGCATTTATATGATCATGGAAATAAATTTTGAATTGATCTATATATGCCATCAATTTCGCCATCAAATTGGTTGTATGTTTCCGTACTATTTTATAAAAGGAAAAGAATTGGCAAAATGCACCAGCTGCAGCTCCTTTATAATCTTCCTTAATAAATCTTTGTTACCATCTGTATTAAGTTGTAGTTCTCCTTTATACATAAATGCCCTTTTAGTTTTATACTAAGTGATATTAATGATGTAAAACTGGACTGGAACAGAACTAATGGAATAATTTACACCAGAATATTTAATACAGGAATATCACCCCTGGCATCTATTTGTTCCATTGAAAATACTCAATTTTTTTTGTTTTGGTTCTGATACGGATGTTGAGCAAACAATCTTTTGTGTAAAACTGGGGTTATTCCGTGCACCAGTATAAGTATAGTAGAATCCTTTCCAAATGCTTAAATAGAAAATAAATTAGCTTTATTTCGATCAAAATTCAGTATATTTTTATTTAGGTTTAGCAGGCAGGCAGTGGGGAAAGAGACATAGTATTTCATCAGTTTATGTGGTTTGCTTGTATTCAGTACTGTAACATTTGTTGTGTGATTTAAAAATATGGCAATGCCCAAATTTTAATGCCATAGTATATACTCTAAACACAACAAAACTGTTGTAATTACAGAGTCATAAGCGTCATTTGCTGCTATGCCAATGTCACATGCCTCTGATGTAAATACATTGTGTAGTGGATCATCATTGCTCTATTCTTATTTCTTCAGTGTGGAAAGAACAGCTTTAACATAATAATTGATGGAATAGTTTGAAGGAAACATTTTAATAGATTGAGAAATAAGCAATGGAAGTGAGTTACTTGGGAGTAATTGGAGATGGTATTGTAGTAGAGAGTGGGGAGGGGAGCAAGAAATAGGATTATGGGTTTACATTTAGGATGACTAAGGAAGGTGATGAGAGTAAAAGAGAAAGATTTGAGGAAGCAAAATATAAAGGTATTTGTATGTTTAAGGCCTCTAAAATGATATCATGACATGAGAAAAATTGGCTTATTCATTGCTGTCAGAAATGTGCATAATTTGTTACTTATTGTGGTAGTGGGAAAATCTCACTTCTAAAAAAGTTATGTCATCAATTTAATCCAGCTAATGGAAGCATATGAATGACTGATCGCTGTCTATAATATTTCTTTTGTGGTATAATAGTTTTGTTTTATATTGCAGAAAGACTGAAGTATCTGGCTCAACAAAGCATTTCATAAAGCAATAATAGACTTTCCTTTTGCACAAAGCTATAACTTTAAAACTTTGAAAAAAAAATCTGATGTGTTACACTCACATGACTTTCTCTACTCTTGTACAAACTATTTTTACAAACGCTTATTCTCCATCTACTTCATGTTAATCGAGATAAATCGAGATAACGAATTCCCATTTGAGAAAATAAGTATTGAAAAATTTAAGGGAATAACAAGCAATATCTCGAAAATGGTTCACTCAACAACAAAAATGTATATGACATAAATTGTGTATTTTAACGCGATCTACATCTTTTGTGTAGTAAAATTTTGTCTATCTCTTATGGTTTACCAGTTTACCAAAAGTCGTTCACAATGAAGAATACTTTTGGAGACATTCCCAGAAAGTTCAAGATATACATTTTATTTGTCATGAAAATATCTTAAACATATGATATTTTAATCAAAATCGTTAGAGCCATTTTTGAGGAAATTAAAATTTTCGAAAAATCTTCCATGTAAAGGGTACTCTGTGGTGGGGGGATTTTCTTGAAAACCTCCGTGTCGCATCTCTGGAAGATACTGAACCTAAATACCAAGTTTGGTGTTTATCCGACTGTTCGTTTCTGAGTTATGCTGTTCTCAGACACACACAGAAACATGTTTCCAAAAATGCTTTTTTTGGATTCAGGGGATCTCAAAACATGGATTTCCGGTGAAATCTCGGTATCAAATTTTTGTGTGGAATACAATACTTCCCCTACTTACTCTACGTAGTAGAGAAAGTAAAAATATTCAGAAATTTAAACCCTTATCTTAAAAGTTACTGTATAAATACTGAACAAGAAAAATTGCTAATAACAGAGCAACATGGTATGTTCTAATGGATCTACCATCATATTGCAAATGTAACCTTTACATTTAATTTTTCTCCCTTCCTTACCTTTTCATAGTCATTAAAATGCAGGATTAAGCTTGACTCCAATGAGTAGAGATGCTATAAGGGGCTGGATTTCTATAACCAAAAAAAGGGCGGGAGATATGCTTACATGTATAACCTAGAACATAAAAATGCGACCAATAATGGTTAAAATATCAGCTTTAATATATATGTTGTTGTTACGTTGTATCTCATTAAAATATATTGTCAAGACTGTTGGTACCATAATATAATTAAATTAATTATTTAAAATGTCTGTCTTTAAATAGTATTACAAAACAACTTGTGCTGCACTCTTCTACACCATGAAACCTATAGGGGTGGATTACTTTACTTGCTTAAAGCATAAACCTTGTAAACATTTAGGACCAATATGAATATACTGAAAAAACTATTCATTCTGCATTATCAGCTGGATTATCTCCCGTTGTCACAAGAATGGTCTTGTGAGAAAATTCCTTCCCTATCACGTGACATAATGGTAGTATACTTGAAGGAACTTGCATCACAAGGTGAAAATTCATGTTTGTAATCTGCAGGTTAGTTTCCATAGAAAATGCCACTTGCCAACAATTGGAATAATTCAGGATTCTTTTCCACTATATACACAAATTTTGGGTGCTACTTTTCTTTTTGCATGTTTTAGTTCTTGTTCAGGGTGTTTTACAATATTAAGAGCATCACTTAATTGAACATCTGAATGTTGTAGCTGCATAATCATACTGGATAAGAAACCAAAATTGAACTTGCAATAGTAAGCCAGATAATTTTTCAGGTTGGTATTTGTAAACAAATCTTGTGCTAGTTTTATTGATGATGCTTCTGCAGGTTCAAATGAATCAATAATCCTCTTAAGAGTATCCTACCTACTGCAGTAATATACCATTGCATCAAGCCAAGTACAACAATGTGTTTGGACATGCTTGGGAGGAAGAGGCAATGATGTAGTTCATCTTTAAACTTCTGAACATGGATGTTTTTGTGAAAACTTTCTTTACATTTGACACTAATTTATATACTTCTGGGTAGTTCCTGCACATTTCTTGAGCTATTTATGTGAAGTATGTGTGATGGATGTTTAATGTATCATCTTTGGGTGGAACATTTTCGGTCCCATGCTGCTTTTATCATGTTGGAAGCTGCATCAGTAACAAACAAAATGATTGGCTCTTTTTACCCCATTTTCCCATATAATTTCAAAGAATTGTCAAACAAAATAGCAGCGGTTGAATGATTTGTCTTCTCCAGCTATTCACATGTTAGGACAAATATTTCTGGTTCGGAGACAAACATTTCTGCAGGACTGTTCTTCTTTCAGAACTCTCTAATTTGCTGTGTACCTGTCATCAACATCCATTGTTTCATCAGTCAACATCCATATTTTACTGTTTGTGATACTACCTCTTATTTTTTCCAATACCTCTTCATAACCCTTCAAAGTAGTTTTTTCCCAGCATCATTTTATCAGAAACAGGGTGACTTATAGTTCCTCCAGAAACTGTATGAAGCTTTCATAGTTTAACTTTTTCTGCGGAATGTTACATGAAATCATCATACCACAGAGGTTTTTCGAAAACTCTGAAGTATTCTAGGATGGAGTTAAAATGCCAGCAGAGTTCTGGAATATTAGAAAAAGAATTTTGTTTTGGAGTGCTACAGTGCTGCTGCACAGTAAGACGCTTCTTAACCACAACTTTCACTTCGCACAGTTTACAAAAGAAAATAACTACTAAATATTTTCTCTCTAAATTCTCTAAAATAACCTTCACTATCTCAGTCACTGAACTCTTTGCTTTGGGCATGTTGGAAACAGTCTGAGGACACAAGACTTACTGTTGAAAGATAAGATGAAAATTATAAACAAAAAATTGTATGGAAACCATTTGTCTCTCCACCCTATTGTACTGTGCAGTGTGTTTTTGTCCTTTGAGCTAAACAATAGAGGTTTACCTACTACAAGGAAACCCATATTCAACAGACAATTCGATCACTACTGAATTTTTAAAAAATATAGGTGTTTTAAAGATATACTTTTGCAGTTTACCTTATTTTATCTCAACTTGTTATGGTTTGAATAAATGCATTTTTATATTAGAAATTCTTCGACTGTAACATAGTGCAAACTTTATTCAATATAAGAACAAAAAATACCTAAATATGCACAAAAAAATGTCAACAATATGACATCAGTATGCATGTTCACACTAAATGTTTTACAAAACTTGTAAACTGTCTAAATATGCAGGTGTATGCACAAATAAAGGCCTTTCCATTCTCATCAGAATGCTTGAAATCAATTAAAAATTAGTCAGAAACTTGAAATAATGCAAAAGGGGAAAATATGACATAGAAATCTGCACCCTAGTGATAAATATATAATGAAATCTAAATATGATCAATGCTTCAAAATGCTTGTGAGTTCTATGAAGTCCAGCTTTCAACCCTCCTATTTGGTAGATATCTTTGGGAACTGGGCACATGATACAAATCTTAATTTCTTTTTCTGAACGTTTGCCTGCATGCATGGTGATTGTAGGAATCAGAATTGTTTCTATGGTAGTTTTTCATTTAGATACTTGTAGAATTGCAATGCATTTAACTTGAATCAGAAGTATATACATTCACATCACATTTAGTTTCATCCTCACATCTGTCTTGGCTAGTAATGTGATGAATATTTTTTAATCTTGGGAGGTTGGAGAATAATCCTAATTAAATAATAATTTCTGGCCCAACTGCCGTTGAACTTGTACCTCTGGGTTTAAAAATCCATTTACTGACCTCTAGATCACAGAGGCAGTCTGTAGTGCACACAATACACACAGTGCCATTTTGATATTAAGGCAATGAATAGGTGAAAATTTCCAAAAAATTATGAAAAATTAAATATTTGATAATATTCTCATTAATTTTATTTCATGTTCCACATTTTTTTTGGTCATTGAATGTCATTAAATACTATTTTTGAGATGGACATGGTCCACAAGCATGGAAATTCTGATAGATTTTTGGTGAATAGTGAATTTTAAAATAGAGTAATCTGGAACAGATGTTCAAAGGAAACAATCACTTCTAAGGAAAAGGCTTAAGTAACATTTCTGGGTTAAATTATCCCTTCAATGTGGATTGTGAGGTTTTGCAATCCAAAGTATTTGCAATATTAAATGTTTTTCTCCCATTCAACAGTTTCAGAATTTTATTTTGTACAAAAAGCTCTATGTAGATGATCTATTGTGTAACTTTAATCAAATTTGCAGAATATGCTAAGAAATGTATTATATTATGGAAAATTATAGGGGTTTTTGTGCATAACCTATAATTTGGAAGTAATGGTCATTTAATTCAAGCATAATGTATTAAAAATTAGAACAGTTTCCAACACTAAAACCAAAAAAATAATATTTTGTGTATCTACAATCTAATAAATGTCTCCATATGTAGATACACGTTTAGGAAAAATAAGGTTAAAATGGTTAAAAGGAATGTGAAGCAAATTGGAGAAAGTACGGAAAAAGGGTAACAAGGCAAAAAAGAAGATAATGGTTACATTATGCTTCCCCATTATATACAGAACAAAATGTTAAATATAATGGAATGAGAAATAATAAGCAACTCCATTGTATAAATTGTATGTAAAGTTTTAAAGCAGACCATTCATTCATGTAGATTCACACTTCTGAACAGAAAAACAATAAGTTAGTTCCAACTTTCTATGTGGAGCATTTTAAAATCTCATTTACATACTATGTATAGCAATTATTTTCCTAAGAACTAGTAATTTAGAAAAACTTTAAAATGTATGTGTATTTTAACTGAAGGATGACTTATGTTGTAAATTTCAAAATAACCACACAAAAATTATAGAATTTAGAGCTTTCACATGTGCTTAATTCTTTCCGTGAGAGGAAAATGTTTGTAGCAAATTTTGTTTTATTCTTCTATTATTGAAAGTAGTATGGTATTAAAGAGTGGAAGATATAGATCTGTTACGGTTTCAATCATCTGTCTTTACATCTTCCCACTCGTCATTTTTCTTATATTTTACCCTCCAGTATTTTCTTTGGTATTCAGTTATCCTCCAACGTGTTCCTCAACTAAGGTGAGTGACATAGTGACTGCTTTTATATTGTGAGGAGGCTTGTTTGAGGTAATAAACACTTACACATGAAGCTACTAATGAATTTGTATAAGGCTGAGGAGATGATAACATTTAAGTGTGTAAAAGTATGATGTAGATTGAGTCACACTTTTTTACACTCACCTTCACTAATTAAAGGTTATATAAAACAAACGTTTTCGAGGGCATTCGTCCTCGTCGTCAGCGACTGGGTGACTAAGGGTCGCTTTTTCCCATGTCCTCTTCTTCCTCATCCTGCAGATTCTGACCCTGTTGCCATCTGGTGTTGGGGGCACAAAGTTTTAACACATTGCTTACAGGCGGGATTTCAAAATTAATGACGTTGTTGCTGTTTTTGACGATGTGTATTTTTCCCCAGATGTTCAATTCTATTGGTGTGGTGAGGGGTTTTAACAACTTTATACTTTGGCCAATGTTGTGGTTTTCTGTCCAAAAATGGTGTGATACAGGGGATTTTTCTATTTGTTTTAGTTTTATGTTTCTTTGGTGTTCCTTAAGTCTGGTTTCCAAGTTTCTTTTAGTTTTTCCTATGTAGTATTTCTCACATTCCTCACAAATAATCTGGTAAATTCCGGATTTTAATGTGCTTGGGATGGTATTTTTGAGAGATGTGTTTAGTAAGTTCTTCAAGCTGAATTTGTTCTGTGGAGCTAGTCTAATGTTAAATTTGTTGAAGATTCGTTCAAATTTTCTAAAGGCCCAAGGGTGGTATGTGAATTTCTTGTATTTCCAATTTGTGTTTGTGTTCTGTTTCATATAACTTTTAATTAGTGAAGGTGAGTGTAAAAAAGTGTGACTCAATCTACATCATGTTATTAATGCTTCTGTTTTTAATCTTTAGTGTAAAAGTATGTTGAGGTTGTTGATAAGTAGATTTTGGATTTTTATAAAGAACATTTTGGGAAAATATAAAATTAAAATTGGCAAAAGAAAGAGAGAATAAATTTAGTTTTAAGTAGCATATTTAAAAATTCAGAATTTATGTATGTTAAAAGTTTTTTCCTTTGTCTTCATATAATAAACCATTCTGTCTCTCAGATAAAGTGCTTTTATACTATGAGAAACTAATTGGTGTCATATGAGATGGTAGAAGCAACTTAATGTCGGTGGTTATCATCAGCATATCCATTAACAAACTACTCTTGATTCATTCAGTTTTATTTTCTCACTGTTCTTCAGTTACCTTTGTGCATCCTTAACTACCTTCTGGGAACTCATTTAGCAAATGATTAGCAAACATGTCATTGGTTACAAATCATGTTAACTATCTAGAAATAGTAGGAGTGCTATTTGCTTGAAGAAATCCAGGGACTAATGCTAGAGGAAATAAATAAGTAATGTGATGAGTTAGTCAACCTGATTCAATATCACGCATTCTCATGCAAATGCTTGTGTTGTAGCTTATTCAGAAAAGAGTGCTTATTAAGTTACTCTTAACTTTCTGTATAGTTCAAAATACGCATCATAAGTTTGTTGTGGTTCAGAACAAGGTTTCCAAGTAAAAATTTTTCTCCGTTCATTCGTTGTAGCAACAAGCATTCTTCAAGCGCACAGAAAGTTCCATTTATGTAGACATGTAAAACAACCAGTAGAAAATAAGGGTATGAGTAGAAGATATTAATATTTTCCCATACAGTGGCATATGATCGCATAAGATCTGCACTGAAGGCATGCTGTTTATGAGACCATAAAATCCTGTCTAAAAGCATATATTAATATAATTTTAAAATATCTTGCTTATGATAAAATGTATTTGGAAGAAGCAGTGTTCCATTTAATCTAATTGAAAGCAATAATGGGCAGAGGTGAGATCATCTAGGTTAGGATTGACAAACTCA
Organism: Deroplatys truncata; assembly: GCA_030765065.1. Classification (NCBI taxonomy): domain Eukaryota; kingdom Metazoa; phylum Arthropoda; class Insecta; order Mantodea; family Mantidae; genus Deroplatys; species Deroplatys truncata. Next base: position 95,726,861 of record CM060979.1, read on the forward strand.
CAATGTGCACTCTCATATTACCAAGTATGGAATTTCCATAGTAGTAGGAAACATTCCTGTGTGTTCTGTCCTCTCACCTTTTATTTAAGAAAATATCTGCAATATGCTGTTCATTGTTCTCTATTGAAAACTTGGATGCACCACACTCAAAAATTGCAGTATGGCAGATTTTGTATGGTTTCCTGGAGTGGTACAGCAATGTTTTCAGTATATAACAGCATTAGTGAAATGAAGCCTTTTTTTTTTTTTTTGAAGAGGTAGGAACTGGAAAATGCTATAAATTAGTGAAAAGAGAGATTTTTCCATACACTTAGATCTAGACTGAGCTAAAAAGCAAAGGTTCAGCATGTACGAGGGCTGATCAACAAAGACAGACTGATTTTTTTTTTTTCACAGATGTTTATTACTCCAATTCAATGTTTACATGATCTTTTTCAAAGTAGTCCCCTCCTGTTTATGAAAGTAGTAGATAGGACAATGTTAACAGTGAAGTAAACAGATGAGGAATAAAAGAGTCGAAATATTAAAAGCATTCACTTACATCATGAAGGTAACAATATTCTGGACTATCGTTTCGGGACCTTGGTAGTCCCGAAACGATAGTCCAGAATATTGTTACCTTCATGATGTAAGTGAAGGCTTTTAATATTTCGGCTCTTTTATTCTTCAGTCCCCTCCTACTTCAATGCACTTTTTATGGCGTCTCTGCCAGTCCTTGAACATGTGCTGCAGACCATTCTTTGTCAGGTCCTTAAGAATCGCCTCACTTTTCTTGAGCACTGCTTCAGAGTTCTCAAATCGAATACCCCTAAGCTTTGCCTTTAGTGATGGGAATAAAAAAAAGTCACAGGGTGCAAGATCAGGGCTATAAGGTGGATGTGGTACACAGGTAATGTTGAATCGAGCCAAAAACTGCATGACTTGATTTTCGACATGAGGCCGTGCATTGTCATGATGAAGTCGCCACCCAGTCTGAGAAAGCTCTGGTCGTTTCTTTGCAATGTGCTTCCTCAGTGTAGCCAATACTGACGTGTAGTATGCTGCTGTAACAGTAGTGTGAGGGGGAACTGCATGCTGGTAAATCATTCCATTACAGTCAAAAAATGTGATCACCATCACTTTTTCTGCAGATGGAACAACTTTTGCATTTTTTGGGTGTTGGAGAACCTGGCGATTTCCACACTATGCTGGCTTGTTTTCCTTCAGGATCATAATGAAGCAGCCATGACTCATCACCAGTGATAATCGATTTAAAAAATGCATCCCCTCCATCAGCAAAGAGACGCAACACCTCACAACTTGTCTCCATTTGCACAGCCTGTTGTTCGGGAGTCAACAGACGTGGCACCCAACGAGCACAAACTCGGGTCATATGGAGATGGTCGTGCTTAATTGTAAACACACTGCCATATGAAATTCTCAACACTTCACTGAGGTTACGTAATGTTATACGCCAATCCTCTCGGACAATCACAGCAGCTGTGTTGATGTTGACTTCATTCACAGCAGAAGCCGAAACACCAGGCCCACCTTGCTTAACACTGACAAGTCGGCCTTTTTTGAAGTCCTTGAACCACCTAAACACTGTTGCACGAGGAGTGCATCTTCACTGTAGGCTTGCTTCAGCTTTTCATAAGTTTTGGTGGCTGTATGGTTTAAACGAAAACAGAATTTGATTGCGCTGTACTGCTCCTCTCGCGTCACCTCCATTGTCTGGTATGCGAAATGCACGTAGGGTCTACAAAATAGAGCATCACTACCAACCTACCGATACGAGAGTGCTGCCGCCTACCAACATTATACATAAAAACCCGCTCTTTTCAAATATTTATGTTACAGATACGAAACTATCGTGGAAGCTACAGGAAAAAATCAGTCTCAATCTTTGTTGATCAGCCCTCGTAGTTCTAAGAAACAGTGATTTTGATTAGAATTAAACTAATAATATGTGACAAAGCTGGTGATGGAGATGGTGATGTTATAAAATTCTTTGTTTCGAACATAGTTGTGAAAGGGCTCTTTCTTTTGATAGCTGATATAAGTAATGTGGATGACAATATAATGATGAAAATATTATTTCCAAACCTCTTCATTGAAATGTGAGTACCATGTACAATTAACACATAGTTGTTTCACACTTCTAAATTTTGTAAACTAATTTACCTTAAAACTGATAGATTTATTTCTTTTATTATGACTTATGCTTAAGGCATTTGGTGGCATATTTCTTTTCACATGTACTTATAAGATGGCATTAAATAAGTGGAGAGTAAATCAAGAAATATAAATAATGAAGAGTCCCCCTGCTTAATACTTGCTGGGAGGCCCATGTGCATTTTGTTATGCCACAGAACATGAACTTTTTTTTGTTAAACCCATAGGAATCTTCACATTTTAAACTAAGTACATATGCTACTCTTTTTGCACTCTCATTAAAGTAAGAAATTGTGAAATTTCATACAAACCCTACCTCTAGCGATGAGTGTCAAGGTATGAAAGAAATCAGATAATGGATAATATTGAGACAGAGTGCCCCTAAAAAAATGTTCAGGTACATGTGTGCCACATGTTCATCTGTTTCCTCAATCCTGTACACGTTTATAAATGTTTTCCCTTTCTTTTCATTTTCTTTTCTTAGAGGCACTGCAAATGCCATTTTAACCATCACGATCTTTCAACATTAAGAAATACTGGTGTATTTCAGAAAATTACATTTAAATGTTCATTTGCTATTCAGAAGTGAATGTAAATATTATTATGATGTATGAATATTTTCTTCAAATGAATTTCATTTTTACAGGTGACCAGGAGAAACAGGTGGAGTAATATTTGTCATGCAGTTGATGAATTATGTCTGAGCATTTTGTCAAGCTACTGTTAACTTGTTACATGTTGTAATACTGCAGTATATATGTAAATATTGTGTAAAAAGCATAAGCCTCATTGAAGACTGAAAAACTAAAAGCATGCCTCGCATTTGCTCCATGATACATTTATGCTGCTGTATTTTTAAATAAAATATTCTTTTTTCATAGTTTCATTTTTAGTATTGTTAAAATTACCTGTGTATGATCTCCTGTTTTCAGCTTTTCTATTGTTACGTATTACAGTTTTTACAAACACTATACCTATGTTGGTAGCTAATTTAGAAATTGCTATCAATCTGGAAGACTGGCCTTGTAAAATCTGTTCTTTTACATATTCTTATAATAAGCAAATTAAAAAGATATTTTAACATTCTATTTTAGTAATTTTAAGAGAAAAAGAAATTGCTGCAAAATGTTAAAACTGGTTTAAGTATATAATAAAATTCAATGTTTTATTAGTTTCTGGTTAAGTCTTTACATTCCATAGGAGAAAGCAAAAATCATTGTAAATCGAAAATTTTGGCATTATGTTAACATACTCAGTTTGTGCTTATAGCATTATAGGATTCCACTTTCAAGCCTCTACAGCTTGGAAAACCTCACAAGTTAATAAACTGGTACCTTTGGGGCTGATTCCCCACCATCACATTCAAAATTATGATTTAACATTATAAAAATGGTTATGAAACATCCGCATATCGGTTGATGTATTTCTGATTTCCTTAGCCTTTGCCAACAATCTCAAATTCTGAAAATGTTTCATAACCTGTAAGTTATCTTAGCAGTGAAACAATTATTGGAATAGTTGAATAATATTAGATACAGTAAATTAAACTTGTACCTTCTCGTTAGTCCATGTAATAACATCAAAGACACCACAGTTTTCAATTTATTTATTTGAAAAAATTCAACAATTTCATTTGCAGGCTGCCATAAATCATGTAAGCAAGAAAATTCTGCATAGATATAAATTTTGAGCCCTAAAATATTCTCTCCAACCTAAGTCAATATTTATAATAGAATTAAACCCAACTACCAAAGGTACCTTTCTAACTCCCTTAGTAAAAATTAAAGGTATATATCATATTGAACCATAATAAATTATTTTAATCAATATTGCATGAGTAAATATTTAACATTGGTATAAGATAAACACATTTCAATTGCTATATAAGTGATTTCTTAAAATTATCAACGATCCGCGTATTGCAGTGATGGCTATACTGTGTATACTGCTTTTCGATAGACCAAAGGTTATCCATGTCTTAACGCAAAATGTAGGAATTGTTCCCTGAGTCCCCATCATTAGTCCAATGAACTCTATGTCTTCAAGATGATATTATTGTTTATAATATGGAATGATGAACGCATAGATTTGTTTATTACGGTGGACTTCCTCAGGTTGACCATAATGATGTTCAAATCGAACATTAGGATCAATAATGTAGCCCTTTTTTGATGTTTAATACTATTATGTCTATCCTTGTACTACCTTGTACTTGATATGATGGCATGTATCTTTTCGTAGACACTGAAGCTCTTCTTGTGTAGTTTTTTTTGGCTATAATCCATACAAAACGAGAAGGAATCTGAAGCAAGCCAAATGGAGTGAGTGCTGCATT